>JALMGJ010000002.1:196267553-196345053 GCA_023362775.1 Charina bottae | reverse complement strand
AACAAAAGCATTTTAAAAGGTACTATAAAACAGCAGTAATTAATATTACTGCTGTTTTATAGTACCTTTTAAAATGCTTTTGTTTGTTGAAGTAAAAATAATACTTCAAACTGAGCTCAGAAATGAACTGAAAGCCAATTTTGTTGGCAAACAGAAGATTAATAGTCTCATTTGTATATTTTGAAATAATTGCTATTTCTGAAGAGCTTTGTGGTAACATAGGACTTTGGCATCTAAGACCACTAGGAAAACCTTTATATGTTGACTTGAACAATTGACTAAACAGGAAGTTAATGAAAGCTTTCCCTCTCTTTTTTTTGTATAAGAGTTTTTATTAGATTTAGAACAAAGATTAAAACTACAAAAAAGGAAAAAACTACAAAAAGGAAAAAGAAAAACTAAAACAGTGTGAAAACACAAAAAGAGGAATTTTTTTTTAAAGGTTACCTAAAGAGGTTACTTCCGAATTTTAACAGCAAGAATATACAACAATTTTCCATAATCAATCCCTTACTCTATATTAAACCAAGATCACATTATTTCTATAAATCATTTTATTAGTACATTATAAAAATCACTAAATACATTTGCTCCTTCCCCTTATATTAAAAAAAAGAAAGTATATAAACCTCCTAATCAACTCCCCCCCCAAATAACATTTATTTAATTATTTCCTTCCTACTACTATTCTATACTTTTCTGTCTGCTATAATAGAAATCAAACTAAAAAGCATATAAATTGTCTGCCATTATAGTTAATAATACAATTATAATAATCTTAATCATATTAAACCTAAAACCAAGCATTTATTATTATATCTTATTAAACTTAATCCAGATCATTAAAGAGAAAGTCAAACAGGCCTTAAAAGCAATCCAAATAATTATTCTTAAACCCTTATCCCACTTCAAAATAAACCAGAGCATTTATATACCTCCACAATACACACAAAGCATTTTTCATAAAGAAACCAAACAGCCCAACTGCC
The DNA here is from genome assembly GCA_023362775.1 of Charina bottae. NCBI lineage: Eukaryota > Metazoa > Chordata > Lepidosauria > Squamata > Charinaidae > Charina > Charina bottae. Next base: position 196,344,064 of record JALMGJ010000002.1, on the reverse strand, counting down.
CCCTTTAATGACTTCTCAGCAGAAAACCTCCCATAGATGATAACCCCTCCTTTTCCATAAAATTCCATCAGAAAGTCAATCTCACTTATGACTTGCAATTCGTTCTGTCCCTTTAATTTCCTCAAGTCGACTTCCCAATCGTCGTCTGGCATTTCAACAGAAGCTTCAGTCTCACTGTTAGTAGAAACATTTCTATCGTTGTTGAGCTCTTCAGTTTCTTCCACAACATCCCCAACCAGATGACACATTTTAGAACTGATATTCTCTACAATGTCCCAAATATTTTGCATAAGAACTTGACAGGAATAGAAAAGAATCTGTTTAAGCTCACAATGGAAATCCGAGAAAGTCTGCTTGAAATCCTCCTTGTTTCAGGCAGTAGATTATGGTGCCCCTAGGTACTTAACTAGCGAAAGTAGAAGTTAATGGAAAGTTTCCAAAAGATGTTTACACAAGTGAAAGTGCAATAAGAAGCAGTTCCCCAGGGAAAATAGCAGCAGAAAGCTAAAAGTTCAGAACAGCAGATTCAACGTGTAGGAAAATAGTAAAATCTTCAAATTTAATGCAAATTTAATTTGCATTAAATTAATTGCATTAAATTAATTTGCAGGGAGACGATTACGTATTCTCAACCCTCCTTAATAATTGGATGGAAAGCAAAATCCAAAACTTAATTGTTTAAAAAAAAATTAATCCCAAAAATAATGATAAGCACCAAGAGAGCTCGCTTCTCCTTGCTGTAAAAAGCCTCTCTTAGGGTACATAAACTTAAAAAGAGATAAATTGGGTGATTTAGAAATGGGGTGGCTGGTCCTAGGGTCCCTTTAAGGCTACAGCGTGGCTTGGAAATGGTGATGTCCCAGCCTCCCAGTGACTCTTACCAGATTAGTGTGAACACTGTTTGCGATCCTCTGGCTGCAAGTCGCCATTCAGGAGGACAGATAGGATAATTCCGAGCATTTTCTTTGTCCATGAAAACGGTCCTGGGCTTCAGGAAAAACCTGCCTGAGCACAAAAAAACTGCGGTGTTGTCAGTTCTGTCCGCGGAGCCCGCGGACACAGCTGATCAGTCCGCCATGTCCCCACTGGAATCAAGCTCTCCCTCTCTTGATCCGCCATTCTTCTACCTAGTTGAGCAAAACAAATCAAGAGTATGTCTTCAATATATGCTGGGTCAGTAACATATTGGAATATTGTCATGGTTGCTACAGTAGTTAAAGAGTCTGTACTGCTTCTGGAAAAGAGACCTTAAAAAGGTAAAGGTTCCCCCCACACATTTGTGCAGTCATGTCCGACTCTAGGGGCTGGTGCTCATCTCCGTTTGTTAGCCGGAGAGCCAGCGCTGTCCGAAGACGCTTCCACGGTCATGTGGCTGGCATGATGCACGCGGAACGCTGTTACCTACCCACCGAAGTGGTACCTATTCATCTACTTGCATTTGCATGCTTTCGAATTGCTAGGTTGGCAAGAGCTGGGGCGAGTGCGGGAGCTCACTCCGTCACGCGGGGCTAGGGATTCAAACCTCCGAACTTGCGATCTTCCAATCGACAAGCCTGGTGTCTTACCCGCTGAGCCACCATGCCTTAGCCTTCCATAAATTTTCTTAATTTGGGTCACAGTATTTAACATCTTTTGGCATTTAATCATTATAATAGCTAGCCACTCCTCCCCATCAGCAGATTTTCCCTAAGTCCAGTATTTTGAGTTTTTTCTCACTTTAGCTCTTATATGTGAAATAGGCCATGTTGATCTTTCTGGTGAGTTCTCTAAAGCTGGTTTTAGAGATTACTGATGATTACATTTTTATCCTGCCAAACAGATCTGGCCATTATATATGAAAATCTTCCCTTTCCAGCAACCCTGTGAGGGTAGGTTGAACTGAAAAATGGTAATTAGACCAAGTCACCCAGTGAACTTTTTAGTTGAGCGAACACATGAATCTGATTTTTATGAGCTTTCATTATAACAATGCTTTATTTATATTGGTTAATTTTCAGCACCTCTTGCACCAAATACCAAATCTGCATTTGAAATTTGTTAACTGCTTGGGAATGTGTTTGATACAATGAATGCCTAATCTCAGAGTTTTGGTTTAGAAAACTAAAGCTAAAACTAAAACTAAACATGTCGATGAAGGTTCTCAGTCATCCAGGTGGAACAGTCTGTGGCTTGAATCATGTCAACTGGATTTCTATTTTCTCAGTAGAAACGTTTCACTCCTTATCCAAGGAGCTTCTTCAGTCTGAGTAAAGTTAGTAAGGGAATCCTTAAATATGTTTCTAGGGTGGCTGTGTGACCTTGCACCTGGGGCTAGGTCATGGTTATTTTGAGATGTTTATTTCTAAGTCCCTTTATCATCTAAAGGAGGATCGTTAAGATTACCCTGCTGCTGTTGAGCTTGCGAAATGGTCTTAATCTTCCTAGGCACAGAAGACAAAGCAGGAAGGAAGATAGGGGAAAGGTTGTGCCTGAGGCCCCCACCTCTATTCAAGGAAGGATTTTCCAAGTTGGCATAAATGGATTCCTTGACCCCTCTCTCAAACCACCTATCTTCTCTGTCTAAAATGTGAACATTAATGTCCTCAAAATGTCCTTCTTTTTATACAATTTAGATGTCAATCATATACACGCATACATTTGAAAAATACCAGAAGTGATAGGGTCAATATATATGCTGTCACCTCAAAAAAGAAATGTTGTACATATTCCTTAGCAATGTGGCCATTATTAGCAATTCCTTTCTGATGATGGCCTAGCCCTATACTGCATTTTAAGGATATGTTCTTTCTTTTACTGCCCAAATTATGTTATAGCATAATGGCAAAGGACAGAAGCAGAAAGAAATGGAGGTGAAAGGACTTGGCTCTGCCAATGTTGTATCACTACCGCATCTGTATTGTTTATCTCTGACTCTCTCGCCTCACCCCCTCTTTTCCTTTGCGCTGTTCCTCCCCTCCTCCTCCAGTATTAGCAATCTGCTTTGGTACTTTGACATCAGGGGTTTCCCTGGTGAATTTTGTCACAGAAAAAAGAGAATCATCAATATCGCAGTTAAACTTGACTTTCAAAGCTAATAGTATCTCATTTGGGGGCTCAAATTTAATAAATTTTCTTTGATTCTGGGTGCGTTTTTAAACATCAAACAATGAATTGGCCAGGGTGCAGTAAAATATTTAGATCTATTGACTATGGTTCAGAAGGGTAGAAGGCAAAACACTGGTGGTTTGATGTTGATAAATTCTTAGTACCTTAATCCACATTAACACTTTCTTTTATCTGGGTGCACATTCGCTGCAATGAGAAACTGAAAACTTAACATATATAGTCTATAACAAATTAAGTGAAATGTGCATTGTTATAGTAAAAATGATATTTGTGTTACATTAGAACAGGTGACTACAGTAACTGAACAAAATTACACATACCACAGAAGGCTTAAGAGATGGCTTTTGCTCCTCTGGACTCTCTACCCTAAACCTAGAATAGTACAGATAGAAGTGTGTGGAGGGCCCATACTGTTATAAAAATTGCATTATAGTGCATATGTTTGACAGCTACAGGTATTGACAGGAATTCTTTACGTCAACTAGGGAAATGTAAGACTCCCTATTCCCATACTAGACTGCAGAGTATGTAGATCTCCATCGTTTCATTTAAAACTTGCACTTCATATCTTCAGGAATGAATATATAGGCATTAGTAAAGAAATAATTGTAAAAGGAATACATTTTTAAACATTTTTCACGACTTACAAGGTAAATATCTAGGCACGTAATCTTTAATACGAAAGGGTCTTCTTAAAAACTTGTGGAATGCAGCGAAAGTTTTTATGGTTGTGTTAATGTTTATGTAGTAAACTATCAATTACTAGCAGGGCAGGAGAATGTGCCTGGAACTATTTATATGTCAGTTTCTATTCTAAAACATTTCTGCTGTATCTTGCCTCTGAGATACAGGATGATACATTTAGTTTAATTCATGCAATATTAGAGTTTGCCAACTAAGAAGACAGAATCAAATGTGCACCAACTGATGATCTCCCCAATAAAATTAAAAGATCACATTTGTGTATAGCACAAGGCTGTCTGCTTGGAAGGAAGCCTTGTTCTTTGTGTTCCAAAGCCATAGTAAGTTAAGGTCCTTTGTACTCTCTGCCTCTTTCTCCTCTAGGATGATGGAGATGAGGAATTTCTATGCTTCTGTGTCCATTTTTAAAAATCTTGTGCAGTTTTGTTCAAATCCATCAAAATCCAATTAATTTCAACGATAAGTTCAAAGCACACTAATAAACTATGGGCAATAATGCTAAAGTATGCTAAATCAGTTTAACCTAACCCATAGTTTAGAATTCACATGTAATACTAAGACTTGTTCCTTAAAAGTAGAAGCAAATGCTTCCAGTCTTCTAACTGCCAGAGATGAGCATGCTTAAGCTCAAGGTGTAGTGGTATTTTTTCTGGTATTACCAGAAGATCTACTGTGACATTCAAGTGCAGGTACCCTGTCTAATGGGCTTATTCTCTAGTATTTATGTACAGAGTCAGATTTTGTATAGATAGAAACTAACAATTAAAAACTATTTATAAGTATTGCCCGTTGTATTTTTATAGAAGGCATAATGAGTGAAGGTATTGCTCACCTTAACAGAAGGTGGCAGTACAATACCAACTGCATAAGATTATAGCCGTCCACATGAGTATATGGATCTCTCTCATTTATGGTGCTCTGTATTTTGTTGTTTCTTAAACATTGTGCCTTTTGAAATATTTTAAATCCCAATTACTTGGCATTTGGAAAATTACGCATTTTTTTTCTCCCTTCAGAATTTTTTTTAATTTGTCCAGCTAGTCCTTAACACTAAAATACTTGATATTTGAACTTAGTCTTTTCACAGGCACTTATGACCTAATTAGCTGCTTTTGCAGCTGAAGTTTTAAAAACGTTTCCATTATCTAATCTAATTTTGCTACTTCACAGCTTAATTAACTTAAAAGTGTTTTCTTTGATGAGAATAAGATATTTATGTGAAGGCGAGAGCTTTTTTTAAAGGAAAAAAACAAGAGGTCCACTGGTGGCACATTTGCTGAAATTAATGTGGTGATGGTGCCCATCTTACATCTGAATTTCTTGAACATAGACCTTCCGCATAGCGTGTAGAATTGTGTGCTGCCCCACTTGGACAAGGAGCCTTAAGTGACTTTCTTTCCTATCTCATTTCAGTCTAGAGAGGAGGAAGCTTTTTCTTCTTAACATTCTCTCCCAGCACTCTGAATTAGAGATTTATTTGCAACGAAAAATCAATTAGTCCTAAATTTATTCATGGATTTCAGGTCCAGCGATCAATGCAAGTCCACTCAGTGGACTCAAGGGGACCCACTTCATCCCAGTTAATGTGTCTGAAGGGGAATTACCATTGATACTGTTTTTTCCCTTTTAGGTCAGAGATCAGATCTCGCTGTCATGGACTGCAGCAGGCAGGAATGACTTCGCCCTGCAGCTGCCTAAGCTGCACCTGGAGACCTTTGCAATGGAAGGGCTGAAAGGCGGGCCAGAGGTTTTAGTGTTCCAGGTCAGAGTCTTCCGTAACCTTTCTTTGCCACCAAATGTCCCTAAACATTAGCCAATGCTAGAAATGAACGTTTCTGTAAGGTAGCTGTCAGTGATTGAGAAATGCCATTTCTAACTACTGCTTAAACCAAATGATTTTGTTAGAAAAATATATATATTTGTGTGTTCTAAATGGACTATTGAGGAACTGAAAAAATGATTCATCAAAGAAAAGTATGCATAATATGTATTCAAGTGTGGCTACAAGGAAGAGAGTCTGCCTTGGACTCCTTTTTTGTTTTTATTTTGGAAGAAAAATTCCAAAAATATTCCAAGGGGGTCAGAGATAGGAACAATTGCTCTTATCAATGTCACAGGATGTCATTGTCATTGTTTCACATAGGAGAAACAAAATGAGAGTAAGGTGCATCACAGTGACTGATTGTTACGCCAACTAGAGTTGTTCAACTGCTGACAAAGATTCTAGGTTTTTTTTATCTTTTTAGGCCCTTTGTGAATGACACTTTCTGGCACTGACTAATGACAGAGAGTATTCTGACATATGAAATGGACAATGAATGTAGATGTTAAGGTGCTTAATCAGAAAACAGTGCTCCTAAAATGCAAGTTCCTTCTTCTTTTCCTGTTTATTCAGAATGATCCAACAGAATGTGTGTTTTAAATGTTGTGAAAGGATTCATCTTTCCATAGGCATAGTACTGCTGTTTAATAAAATTCTGCACACTGTGCCCAAGCAAACATCCATTTTGTGGGCATCAGTGTGGTGGGGTGGAGGGTAAGGGATATCACATGTGTCATGGCATCATTGCGCAAATGATGTGAATTACATAATTCATTTGCACAATGATGTCCTGATGCATGTGAAGTTATCCTGCCTTGTTCGGGATGCCTATGTCCATTTCCTAATACAGATTGTGGTTACAGCAGAAAAATCATAGTGCAAAAGTATTCCTTTGGGAAGAGGCCTAATGTGGGATGTGTATATGTGTGACATTTCTTGGACTCTTGTCTGGATAATACTGAAGTACACATATTTAGCTTGGAAATGGGTATCATAAATTTAGATCCACACTAGATCTGACAACAGGATATCCACAATATCAGGCACAGGGAGAAAGGAGTAAACACCATCCAACTAGTATAGAAGAGTCACACCTGTCCTGGGTCTGCTTCTAGCACTGTTAAACATTTGTATTTGTACCATCTGTTAAAAATATATTTATTTGGAGGTGGAGAATGCCTGAGTATGTTCACGTGTGTACAACCTTATAAACAGTTAGGTTTCCTTTCTGCTAGCACATTGGTTCAAACTTTGAATATTTGCTTCAGTTTCCAGCAGCTGATTCCATGGTTAATAATGGCCACATTGCTAAGGAATATGTACAACATTTCTTTTTTGAGGTGACAGCATATATATTGACCCTATCACTTCTGGTATTTTTCAAATGTATGCGTGTATATGATTGACATCTAAATTGTATAAACAGGAGAAAGCAATCATTACAATGTTGATTACATTTTGTTGCTTGTTATTTATGTACAGTGCATTAGTTATCACATACAGTAGCTAGCTTGTTTGCTGGCTGGCTGGCTGGCTTGTTTGATTTCTATCCCATCTTTCCTCCAGAAACTGAAGGTGGCATACATAGCGCTCCCTCCTTCTGTTTTTACCATAATAACTACCCTACTACGGTACATAATAACTACGGAGTGAGCTCCCGCACTCGCCCCAGCTCTTGCCAACCTAGCAATTCGAAAGCATGCAAATGCAAGCAGATAAATAGGTACCACTTTGGTGGGAAGGTAACAGCGGTCTGTGTGCGTCATGCCGGCCACATGACCGCAGAAGCGTCTTCGGACAACGCTGGCTCTTCGGCTAAGAAATGGAGATGAGCACCGGCCCCTAGAGTCGGACACGACTGTGCAGGGGAAAACCTGCAAAAAAAAAAAAACTACCCTGTGTGGTAGGTTGGGTTAAGAATGAGAGACTGTCCCAAAGTCTCCTTAGTCTTAGGCCAGCATCTTTGCCCACATTGTAGCTATCCAAATTTCTTTCTGAAATTCATTTTTACTGTTTATTGTATTGTATTTCATTTATCTTCATGTTCAGAAATTACAGAAATTCTCATTTTTCTGATAAGCGCTCTCAAGATTTGGGGGTGAAAAAAAGAAAGGCATTACCTATCAAAATAAAATGAAGGAACCCTATTATGGTGCAACTAGGCTTGAAGAACTATCCACCAGTTTCCATTGATGTGGAGCAAACTCTTCCTCTGCTTTTCCCAGCCAGTCTTCCCATTCCCCAAGTTCCTCTTCACTTCTGTCAACTTTTTCTTAGTTGTTGTTCTCTGCTCCCCCTACCGTACCAAGAGTGGAAAGGAAGTTGTAGACATTGCTTAGTCAAGGAACAGGCTCATATGGCTGAAGGAGCCAGCTGAACTGGTACCTTAAATGGAAAAAGTTGTACTTGATAAGGGGAAGACAGCAACTCCTAGGACACCACGGTCATGCTTTTGATCCTCTGAGAAACAGTATTAGGAACAGCTTTATTTTTATACTAAAATAAACCTTTTGTAATGGTAGATATGCTGGAACAAGTCTGGCTAATGCTTAGCTACAGAATTTGCTACCACTGCCATTTATTAAAAAGAAAAAAAGGAATCCATTCTTATCCAAATGTCACCTGGGGAACTGGGAAGGTGAAATGGTGAGATGAAGGACAGAACAACCTCGGTCATTCTGTTCTTCTCTCTCTTTTGCATATTAAGTGGGATACAGAACAGGGAAGAGTTTCGTTTATTTTTTCCTTGAAAATAAAAATAGAAGTGTTTGGCAGTGCCAGGCATTGTGCTCAGAAAAACACTTCTGAACCCAACTGTAGTTGTGTGCATCCAATATCACTATTGTTTCTCAGAATGCTTCTGAGACCTACCTAGAAACAGACATGTGCTTGGCCTAGTAGATGCTTGGGTACATAGTATTATTTCCACTGCTAAACTATTTTTCTTCATTTCAGTGGTTGGGGGTTAATGAGTGAATCCCTAATACAAAAGCAGTCATAACTGAATAAGACAACATCAAAAAGAAAAAAAGATATTCCTATTTCACTCTCCCTCAACACACACACTTGCTCTGGAATTGGACTGTAGTGGTGCTATTATTATAAACTGTGGCATGACAAATGATTTCCAAATGGCCAACTACTAGTATGGTCTCACTGAACTCATTTTTACATACTATCTATTTCCTGTCTCATTTGCCCAATACTCCATTATGTTGTAGAGCAGAGCTTTCCAAACTGTGTGTCGGGACACGTTAGTGTGTCGGCTGCAGTGTCTGGGTGTGTCCCGGCTGCTGCCGCCTCTGAGCCCTGCCAGGATTCCGCGCAGGCCCTAGTGCCTGCCTTGTGCCTGGCTGCCTCCAAACCTGCTGTGATTCCGCACAGGTCCTAGTGCCTCCCTTGTGCCTTGCTGCCTCCAAACCTGCTGTGATTCTGCGCAGGTCCTAGTGCCTGCCTTGTGCCCTGCTGTAAGAGTGTGTCGCGAAATGATGCCCTGCTGTAAGAGTGTGTCGCGAAATGATGCATGTCTAAAAAGTGTGTCACCAACATGAAAAGTTTGGAAAGCTCTGTTGTAGAGCAAGAGGAAAGAACCTTTGGCCTTCCAGATACTATTAAATTACAACTTCCATCAACACCAGCCAACACAAGTGGTCAGGATTATGGGAATTCTCGCCCAACAACATCTGAAGGGGTACAGTTCCCCAACTCTGCTGTAATGTGACCACAAAACAGAAACTTGCTGTGCACATAGGGAACAGCTTCATTATTAAAAGCTGGAAGTCATCAGAAAATGAAAGAGCCTTTTGCTTTTAGGTAATGGGTTTTACTTTCTGCTGTAATTGAAGAGTTGTCATTTATTCCTGTGAATCATTTCAGCCTTCCCAGGTATGAGTAGGGTGAATAAGTATGTAGAGTGTAGCTGGGATTCACTGAAGAAAAGGATCCTGCATACTCAAAAAAGGCCTCTAACTTGTATAATCATTACACACCCCATGACTCATAGACCATTTCCCCCCCACTGCAATATTTATTTTCCTTGGGATTTAAATGTAATTCTACAATTGTTTCCATTGTTTATCTTATCAAACCTTTTGAAAAACAACTGCACGAAGGACATCTCTCAATCCCAAACTATATAGGGCTCAATTGTCGTACTGAAGCCGAGCCAAGTTTGGGTTTAGAAGTTCCAGGGCTAAGCTTTCTTGTTATACAAAGTTAACGTACATATTTACTTCAAAGAAATTCCCAAATAAGTGTGGATAGAGGTACAGCTTGGAATCTTATTCTTTCTTGCTCTAGGAGATAGCCTACTGGCTGTGACAGTTGTAAAATGCTTTTTATGGTGAAAAGTTCATAATATAATCAGTCATTCAGCAATGCTGAAAATACTGCAATAAACTATTGTGCTTTTTTTAACCTACGGTATTTTGTATAAATGAGTCCCATATTTCATTATACTTACTGTATCTATACAAAGTCTACATCTATAGGCAATCCACCCATAGGTGGCAAGTATAATCAGGTCTTCAATCCATTGAGTAAATGGGGCCATACTTTTATCTTTCCAATGCTGCAATATCAGTCTTTTAGCCATAATAAGGGCATGGAGAATCCATTTACGTTGTCCAGTTGTTAAATTCCACGTACTAGGTATGTAATTCAAGAGAATATTATCCTCTGAAAATTTTAGCTTTTGTTGCACAGTCACATTTATATGGTCCACTACTTTCTCCCAAAATTTAGTAAGTATAGGACATTGTAAAAACATGTGTTTTAAAGAAGCATTGTCCTTATTACCTCTCCAACAAAATGCTGTCTTAGACAATCCTTTTCTATACAAACGTAATGGAGTTCAATAAATTCTAAATTTATTTTTTGTTGTATAAATTTTATTTTTTATTTATAGTGGTATTTATACCCCGCCTATCCCCTCCCTAACGGAGGACTCTAGGCGGCTTACATACATGTCTATATACATTTATCTTTATACATACGTTTATCACCTAAGTGTAATTTTACCCGCGCACCAGGAGAGGGGGTAAGGGAACCGGCTCATTAAGGCTCTGGACTGCAATTCCCAGGATGCCTTGAGCCGGCTGCTGACGTCCTGTTGATGTCACTTCCGGGTCTGTCTGTCCTCACCGGCAGCATTTCAGTCTTCCTCTGATCTTTTTTCTCCATCTTTTTTTCTCCGGTGGAACGGCTCCCGACAGGACGTAGCACATTTTCCCACGTAAGTGGTACCCAATTTATCTACTCGCCTTAATTAGCTTTCGAATTGCTGGGTTGGCAGAAGCTAGGGTGAATGACGAGAGCTTACCTCGCCACGCGGGGATTAGAACTGCCGACCATCAGATCTTATACAGGCAGTCCTTCCGGCTCAGCGGTTTAACCCGCTGAGCTACCGCGCCCCTTTTGTATAAATCATAGTTTAAGGTCTATTGATACTCTTGCTATAGAAGTTAGGACACTCTCCCATTGTCTAGGCAATATAGGAATCTCTAATTCTTTATTCCACTCATCTCTTAGCATCTGCATATCAAATTGATTTATTGATAACAAACATCTATAAAACTAATAGTAGGTTTTTTAGTTTTAAAGGATTTAAGAAGTTGTTCTAGTATCTCCGGTGTCCCAACAATGTTGTTAACAAATGATGTAGCTGCAAATATTGCCATTGGGTTACACCTGATAGATGATATTTATCTCTTAATACAGCATATGTTAAAAATTCATCTTCATCATCTATCAGTTGGTCCAAAGTCAATATCCCCACTTCCATCCAATTCTTCTATATCCACCATCTTTTTTCCAATTTTTAATGTTGGGTTTCCCCAAAAAGTCAATTTAGCATGGGAAAAAAGATTGAATCTTTTTTTATTAGACATTACATTTCATAGCTTTCTAACTGACACAATTGTCTCCAGAGATACTAGAGTTCTATTGTATTTAGATCCTAATACTGTCAATCCAACCAAAGGTGTTATATATGTATATTCCAAAGTTGCCCAAATCAGAAAATTAACAGCAATTATTGGCTTTCAGTATTTAATACTTGACAATAGGTAAGCTTGATGATATAGCTCCAGATTCGGAAAACCGAATCTCCTTCATTAATTAGTAAATGCATTTTCTGTAAAGATATTCTCAGAATCGAAGAACCCTGTAGAAATTTTCTAAAGAAAGAATTTATTTTCTGAAAATATTTTCCATATATTTGAACAAGAATTCCTCTCAGAATATAAATTAATCTGGGAATAATATTCCAGAGAATCCTCAAATTAATAGAATATTGATAAATGACATTCTGAATGATTCAATTACTTTGTTATTAGCATGTCATAATATGAAAACTGAACAAAGTGCAAAGACATACAAACATCCATGATCATCATCAGATGCAATCAACAAAATAAATCAAAGGTGCTTCACACCATATACCATGTATGACATCAGTTATTCTTTATGGCATCTTCTTTTACTGTTTGCTGTCCTTGAGTGATGGAACAGCCAAATGATCATGATCAAGGACCTTCTCCTGTCTCATGTTCCATGGAAGCAAAGCAGCATTGGGGACAGGGAGTAGAGGATGGGAAAAGGCAGAGATAAGGGAATGCCTAATCTACTAAATTCAGTTTTTCCGTTCCCAGGTGTCAATTGAACTTAATGAAATTTACCCCTGGGATAGTCATCACCAGAGCCTGTCAGTGCATTTCTGGAATTAGGGTATTGTGCCCCCGCACAAACCACTCTGCCCTCACACTGAACTTTGTCAACAAAATGTCAAATAAGATTCAGCTGAACTAATTGCTGAGTTATGAACACTTGGCAAAGCCTTCATGCACACAAACATGCATGCACACCTCACTTCTGCAAAATAAATGTAAACTGTATGGGATGTAAGTGGATGGTGATTAACCAGAAGGAATCCTAGGATTGTGAAAGATAATTCATTGAAAATGTCAGCTTATGTTGTGGTAGTGAAAAGGAAAAATAATCTACAGTAAAGGTTATTAAGGATAGGATAGAAAATATATAAATTTAATTATATACACATCTATTGAGCTGCCATGTTAAAAATAATTTGAACAGTTTTAGGCATCCCACTTAGAACGCATATCATAGTGATAGAAAAGGTTCAGAAAGGGGCATCTTTTTCTTCAAAGAAGCTACATCTTTCTCATGAGGAACCACTGGGAAAAAAAGTTTAGATAAAAGGTGATGAAGTGGTGTGGCAGTACAGAAAAGAATTTTATAACATTCAGCGGGGTGGAAAGGTGGAAAGTATTTTCCCCCCCCCCTCCTACATTGAACTTCAGGGTTGATTAGTGGAAGATTCAATTAGAAAGTACATATTCATAGAACATAATATTAACTAAGAGAATCTACTAATTGAGACCTCCCCCAAGATGTAGGGATGAGAAATCTCTTATGAGCTGCATTACTAAATTGGTTTCTGGATTGTGTTTTTGGGTGGGGGGAAGAATTACTGCCTTGATTCATGTAAGCTGATTGTAAACTTCTTTCATCTATGTTGATCCATCATTCTCCATTGGTGCCCTTACTATGCATATATTTATTCAGGTTTTTAATAGCCAACAATTTGAGCTCAAACTGTTTTGAGCTTGGAACAGTCATTTAGTGTATTCTATGCTTGAAACAAAACAGCTGGGAGATTAGTTTCAAGCACATAAAACTGCATCACAACAAAACACCAGTAGCCACATCTGGTGACACTTTCTTCAAGTGCTCCTAAAGTTCTGGGTAACTGAGTGTTCTCTCTCTCTCTCTCTCTCTCTCTCTCCCTCTCCCTCTCCCTCTCCCTCTCCCCCTCTCTCCCCCTCTCCCCCTCTCCCCCTCTCCCCCTCTCCCTCTCCTGGACCATTACAGCAGCAGTACCCATTACCGTTCCTGATGCTAATCCCAATGTGGGGTGCAGAGTGCTGGAGCAAAGCAGTGGGCTTTTAAGTAGCACATGTAAGTTAGTGTGGAGCCATTCTGGGAGTGTAGTGAGCGGGTTGTTAGAGGGAAGAGAGAGAGAGAGAGAGATTCTCCCATTCCCACCCCATTCATCTTAACCCTAACCATTCCCAAATAAGGCCTGCTTGCTTTGGAAGGGGGGAATAATTCTTCCAATTAAGTGTTACAGTATGTATATACTTGCAATGAAGCACTTCAGTGTTGCTTACTGTCTCCAGATATGCATGAAATAACCCCTCATATCTTTTAAATAGCTGTCCTTTTCCAGTTTAAGACACATTAATAGCTATATTGATACTATTCCCCCAGCTTTCTAATAAAACTCCACTCCCAAACAAGCCATGACTGAGGACAGAAAGAGATAGTCAGACTGAAGGCCATGTTAAATTCAGCTGAACAAGGAAAGGAGGTGATGGCTGCCGCAAAGAGTCTTGATTTTAGTAAAATGCTTGCTCCCTGTGTGGTAGCAGTGACACCATCATCTGGCGGCATAGAAGGGGGCTTTTTCCTTGGCACAGGAAATAGTATGTGGCCTTGTTGCTTCTTCAGTCAGCTCCCCCCTCTTGAATCTGACTCTAAAGCTGGTGGTGCTGGTGGTGATCCACAGGAACCAATAAATAACTTGACCCTCCGCCTAAGTGGACACGTTGAGGCACCACGATGACCCAGCATTCTACTGCCTGCAACCATTGCAAGGTATCAGTCAGCAGGGAAAGGACACTAAATGTTTTTCAACTCCAGCAATGCGTGAGTATCTGTTTAGGCACTGTCTCATTGCCTCCAACTAATGACAACAACCTTGATCTCAAACACTCTTGCAGAAGTTGAAGCAGCTATCAGTGAGCAAGCAGCAGGATGGTACAAAAAAAGTGAAACTTAATGTGTGCTATTGCACAGATTATATACATGGAGGATGCTGGATTCCGGGATCTCCTCTGTCTGATTGCCCCCTGACTGCCAGATTCATTTGCATCTAGTTCAGTCAAAATGGCATGCCTTACTTCTTTGCACTTACTTCTTCCTCATCCCTTTGTGATGAGGGAGATCACAAATTGGGGAGGGTGAGGAGAAACTCCATTTTGCATATGCTCAGGAGCTGTAGCTGCACGTGTGTAAGCGTAGGCAGGTAACACATAAAGTATCTACAGTTTACCATTGTGGTACCACTCTGATTTTCTTTTGTCTGAAAACTGCTACACCACTGGAAGGCGGGTGTTACTAGTTTTATAGTAGCAGAGGGGAGTGTTGACAGTGCTTCTGAGTGATAGAGTATAATCATTATAAATTTATAAAGGGCTTACGTCCTCCATTTATTTTATGTAAATTATGCATCCATGTATGATGTAGTCATGGCTTATCATATCGTATTGTACACAGAAGCAAAAGATTGCTCTTCTAATCAATTGGGCAAAGATAAATGTAACATAAAATGTTACATTCCTGCTGCATTTTCTGCTTCTTTCAATAGCACTAGTAGGTCTGCAAAAATAAGCATTCAGGACCCAGGGGAAAATATCTATCTACAAATACAAAGATAATTATGTTGTTTCTTGTCTGTTCGGAACATTGTGGCAAATGCTGCATCTTAGAAAATGTACTCTACAAGACTTTTGAAAGCAAATAGAAGTGCTTTTTCCAGGTGGTAGCACTCATTATTTTCCATTCAAACCTATGGCGTGCAGACATGTAAAATACACAGATTTCCACGATCAACACTATAGAGCAGTTCTGAAGCCCATATACTGGCTCACCCTGGACAGTTTTAACACAATTTATTCTTGCTGAAGATATAAATACAATATTGTTAGGTCCCAAAACATTCATGATTTATATCTCTCTCTTGCGCATTCTAAACCGATCTACAATGAGATTGTTAACTGGTCTCTGGCACCAAGAGGAGGTTATTCCCGTGCAAATTAATCTGCATGAATTCCCACTCTTTCCAAGCACAATTATAGGTATTGACCCATAAAGCCCTAAATAACCTAGGACCAATATACTTGAAGGGTCCTCCTATCCTGTACAAAATTGCCTCCTTGCCAAAGCCTGTTTTCTGGCCTTCCTGGAGCCTTTTAAAACAGGGTAATTTAGGGGGGAATTTGGGGTGGAAGTGTTTTTAGTCTAAGTTTTGTTTTTTTTTTCTTCTATGAGATTTTAGTGGTTTGATCATACGGTGTTTCACTGTTTTCCCAAATCGTGCTGGGCTTTTGGAAAGGGATACAATGTTTGTTTTATATATATTTGGGGAGGGACTGGAAAAGGACATACTTTATGTGTAGACAGTTTGCAAGTCCAGTTCTTGGCAACAAATTAAAAGAAGAAGAAAGGTAGTAACTAAGGTGATGGACAAATAGTGTAATTTGATACAAGGCAAATTTTTATTACCCAGTTTCAGGTTGATGTTTCTCCCCAAAAGGTAAAGTCCCCTAGAGTCGAAGTCAGCTCTTGCTGGCTCTGTGGACACATTCATGTTGTTTTCTGGGCCACAATATGGGAATGGCCACCCATTGTCCTTTTCCAGGATGTTACCTTACACCCCCCCCCCTCTTCTCAGTCTAGCCTCGCTTAGCTTTTTGAGAGCAGCCAAGGTCAGCGAGATGCTGCTGCTACCCAGCTAGGTTTGTCTGCAAAATGAACTATAATTCTGCCTGCTGCTTTGAGGGGGAAGGCGCTAGTTTAGGGGAGTGCACGCACCTTCCTTTTTTAATCACTTATTTACATCCCCTTTGTTTTTTTTCCTGCATTTAAAATGTAAAGCTGTCAAGGACAAAATAAGATCTCCAGGCCAGGTGGCATGTCAAAAGTCTGGAAAAAAAGGGGAAAATTTTCTGAGGTAGCATATCTTCTGTATGTCCTTAGTTTATTGGTTAAAATTTAGTTTATTGGTTAAAAAACAGTTATGTTGGTAAATACAAAAACAAAGGATGTATGAACTCCAAGCCTTCGTGTGAAAAAAGATTGAGCTAAAATAAAATCTTTGCTTTCCAAGTGTAAATAGCATCCATGAATAGGAAAAAGATAAAATAAAAATCCAGTAGTATAGATACTAACTAAAGAAGTCTTATTTCTTTTGACTTTTGTTCTTTAATGTTAAGAAAAAGCAAACAAGTAGGTTTTATGGAAGGAAAAATTGGAAGGAAAAATAAAAGTGGCTCTGAAGAAGTTGCAGAATGCTATCAGGATTCTGAATGTTTACATACCACAAATTGCACTGAGGCATCAAAAATCTTTATTATCTGTATAACTTTTCCCTTTTTTGTTCCATTTCCTTCCAATAGCATATTTTCTTTCTTTTTATCCAAAACGTTATCTGTTTCTATATCTGAGCTGCTCCTTGATACTCACATTTCAATATAAAATCTCTCTCCACATCTCCACAAATGTGTGAAAATAACTTTCTCATTTCCCTGGGAAAAAAAAGTATGATATTTGATGTTTTATATATTGCTATTCATAATATTGTGTACAGTAAGTAAGGTAAAGGTTCCCCCCGCACATTTGTGCAGTCGTGTCCGACTCTAGGGGCCGGTGCTCATCTCCGTTTGTTAGCTGAAGAGCCAGCATTGTCCGAAGACGCTTCCATGGTCATGTAGCCACATGACGCACGTGGAATGCTGTTACCATCCCACCGAAGTGGTACCTATTAATCTACTTGCATTTGCATGCTTTCGAATTGCTAGGTTGGCAAGAGCTGGAGCTAGTGCGGGAGCTCACTCCGCACTCCGCACGCAGGGCTAGGGATTCGAACCTCCGAACTTGTGATCTTCCGATCGACAAGCCTGGTGTCTTACCCGCTGAGCCACCATGCACATTATAGATGGACAGGAAAAGATATATGAATATAGTCACATACACTGCAAATATTTTATGGAGATGAATTAGTCTTAAATACTGTATATATATTGTACCATGTGTTACTGTTAATGTATTGAATCAACTGTACTGAATATATTGAATTGCATTATAACTGTGGCTCAGATCATGAGCTTCTTATCGCAAAATTTAGGCTTAAATTGAAGAACGTAGGGAAAACCACTAGACCACTCAGGTATGACCTAAATCATATCCCTTATGAATATACAGTGGAGGTGAGGAATAGATTTAAAGGATTAGATCTGGTAGACAGAGTGCCTGAAGAACTATGGATGGAGGTTCGTAACAGTGTACAGGAGGCAGCAACTAAAACCATCCCAAAGAAAAAGAAATGCAAGAAAGCAAAGTGGCTGACTGATGAGGCTTTACAAATAGCTGAGGAAAGAAGGGAAGCAAAAGGCAAGGGAGAAAGGGAAAGATATAACCAACTGAATGCAGATTTCCAGAGAATAGCAAGGAGAGATAAGAAGGCCTTCGTAAATGAATAATGCAAAGAAATTGAGGAAAACAATAGAATGGGGAAGACTAGAGATCTCTTCAAGAAAATTGGAGATATCAAGGGAACGTTTTGTGCAAAGATGGGCATGATAAAGGACAAAAAAGGCAGGGACCTAACAGAAGCAGAAGAGATTAAGAAGAGGTGGCAAGAATACACAGAAGAACTATACAAGAAAGATCTTAATATCCCTGATAAATACGATGGTGTGGTCACTGACCTTGAGCCGGACATCCTAGAGCAGGGCTTTCCAAAGTGCCGCCGCTGGCGACACACCCGGCGGCGGCGCGGGAGGGGCGTGCGGCGGCGCGCGCGTGCATGGCGGCCGCCGTGCACGCGCGCGCCGCCGCTTCCGGGTGGTGTGGTGACACACCATGCTGTGTGTGGCGACACACTTTTGTGCCCCTCCCGCGCCGCCGCCGTGCGCGCGTGCGCCGCCGCACGGCCCCCCGCGCCGCCGCCGTGTGTGCGCGCCGCCGCACGCCCTCCCGCGCCGCCGCCGTGCGCGCGCGTGTCGCCGCTGCCGCCGCCGCCACCAGGTGTGTCGCCAGCGGCGGCACTTTGGAAAGCCCTGCTCTAGGATGTCCGGCTCAAGGTCAGTGACCACACCATCGTATTTATCAGGGATATTAAGATCTTTCTTGTATAGTTCTTCTGTGTATTCTTGCCACCTCTTCTTAATCTCTTCTGCTTCTGTTAGGTCCCTGCCTTTTTTGTCCTTTATCATGCCCACTTTTGTGTCGCCACACACAGTTTGGAAAGCTCTGTCCTAGAGAGTGAAGTCAAGTGGGCCTTAGGAAGCATTACTAACAACAAAGCTAGCGGAGAAGACAGTATCCCAGCTGAGCTATTTAAAATCCTAAAAGATGATGCTGTTAAAGTGCTGCACTCAATATGCCAACAAATTTGGAAAACTCAACAGTGGCCACAGGATTGGAAAAGGTCAGTTTACGTTCCAATTCCAAAGAAGGGCAATGCCAAAGAATGTTCAAACTACCGTACAATTGCACTCATTTCACATGCTAGCAAGGTTATGCTCAAAATCCTACAAGCTAGGCTTCAGCAGTTATGTGAACCGAGAACTACCAGAAGTGCAATCTGGGTTTCGAAGAGGCAGAGGAACTAGAGATCAGATTGCCAACATTCGCTGGATCATGGAAAAAGCAAGAGAGTTCCAGAAAAACATCTACTTCTGCTTCATTGACTACGCTAAAGCCTTTGATTGTGTGGATCACAACAAACTGTGGCAAAGTCTTAAAGAGATGGGAGTACCAGACCACCTTACCTGTCTCCTGAGAAACCTGTATGCGGGTCAAGAAGCAACAGTTAGAACCGGACATGGAACAACCGACTGGTTCAAAATTGGGAAAGGAGTACAACAAGGCTGTATATTATCACCCTGCTTATTTAACTTATATGCAGAGTACATCATGAGAAATGCCGGGCTGGATGAATCACAAGCCGGAGTTAAGATTGCCGGGAGAAATATCAACAACCTCAGATATGCAGATGACACCACCCTAATGGCAGAAAGTGAAGGGGAACTAAAGAGCCTCTTGATGAGGGTGAAAGAGGAGAGTGCAAAAGCTGGCTTGAAACTCAACATTAAAAAAACCCAGGTCATGGCATCTGGTCCCATCACTTCCTGGCAAATAGAAGGGGAAGAAATGGAAGCAGTGACAGATTTTATTTTCTTGGGCTCCAAGATCACCGCAGACGGTGACTGCAGCCATGAAATTAAAAGACGCTTGCTCCTTGGGAGGAAAGCTATGGCAAACCTAGACAGCATATTAAAAAGCAGAGACATCACCTTGCCGACAAAGGTCCGTATAGTTAAAGCTATGGTTTTTCCAGTAGTAATGTATGGCTGTGAGAGTTGGACCATAAGGAAGGCTGAGCGCCGAAGAATTGATGCTTTCGAACTGTGGTGCTGGAGAAGACTCTTGAGAGTCCCTTGGACTGCAAGGAGGTCAAACCAGTCAATCCTAAAGGAAATCAACCCTGACTGCTCATTGGAAGGACAGATGCTGAAGCTGAAGCTCAAGTACTTTGGCCACCTAATGCGAAGAGAGGACTCACTGGAAATGACCCTGATGCTGGGAATGACTGAAGACAAAAGGAGAAGGGGACGGCAGAGGATGAGATGGTTAGATAGCATCACCGATGTAATGAACATGAATTTGAGTAAACTCCAGGAGACAGTGGAGGACAGGAAGGCCTGGCGTGCTATGGTCTATGAGGTCACGAAGAGTTGGACACGACTAAACGACTGAACAACAACAAAAGTGATACTACCCATTTATTTCCAGAGATTTATTTTATATAGAGATAGAAATAGAGAAAGAGATATAGTGATAGAAATAGAGATAGAGATTTGAAGTGACCAAAATCATACAGATGAAAGTTACATTACATTTTGACATAAGCAGCAAGTTATATTAAATGCTTCCATGTAGAGAAAAGTCGAAAGTTGCCACATTAGTTCTGAAAGCTTTCTTTTGAGGCTTAAATGGGGAAGGAGTCTATTTTGACAGAATGTTTTGCATGTGAAAATGAGCAACTAAGGTCACCATTGAAGCTCCTTAAAAATCAATGTGAGAATATTGACTAACAGACTTGAAAAGGTTGAGGAATGAACTTTTTCAGTCTTGCCTTTGACTAAGGACAGATCCAGTTGTATTTGCCTCCTAACGACATATTCAGATGCCTGCTTTTTAAAGCTACCTGTCTCAAGCAGCCTGCATTGATACTGGATTTCTTTTCTTGTCCTTATAAATACTTTTGAAAGTCAAAAGTTTATATGAAATTTTATAATGTAGTAATACTGGACTTGGCAATGGAACTGTCAGCTTTTTTGGAGAAGAATATAATTTGATGGGGTGCTGAGGTGGAGGTCTGGAGAAGGAAGGGTTATCTGCAACTTGAGCGAGTTTATTATGGCTTAGTGATTTAGTGATTGATTTCATTTGCTGTCAGTTAAGGCTCTCTTAATGTCAAGTTTTTTTTGCATAATGCATTGAAATAAAGACTGATGAAGTTCTTCAGAGTGATACCGCTTACATAAACTGACCCTGATTTGCCCTGTTCTGCATGACAATTTAAGTGACAGCAGTTAAAGGAGAATATAGCAATGAATATGCAACTATAGTATTAAGGAAAATGCAGGGTAAATGGCTCAGAATATAAAACTATGCATCAGAAACTGGCTAGACTGCTAATTCCACAATTCTTCTATATTGAGGAAATAGGGTGTTATGTGCCAAGTGATATAGGGTGTTACAATACCACATGAAAGGGGGGGAAAGTTTAAGGGGAATTTAATACCAGCCTGTATTCAAGATGTCTGCTAAATGTTTGCCTTGCTTGGCAGTGTAGATTTTAAAAGTGTGCTAATTTCAAATCTGTGAGCCTTTTGAGTTTTGTTTTTCCTTTTCGGCTGTCACAGTGTGTATATATGTGCATGTGTTGTTTCTGGTCTGCGGAATGGATTGGTGATCTAGTGGAAATAAATGGTTGATAAGATCAACGATTGAACCCTAGTACAGTTTATTAGTAGCTTGCAGCATCGGTCTTCAGGAGGCATAAATTTTGTTACTTTTATGGCTTCAGTAGAGGCATATATTAAGAGTGTCACATTCTTTGTTCCACAGAGTTTGGATAACAGACTCGAGACTGGTTGATTCCATTTCAGCCCTTCTTTAACATATCATTGGTGGGTACTGTATCACAAAAATGGGAATAGTTGGGAAGATAGTGATTAAAGAGGCTAGTTCAAAAATGGTTGGTGTCTGAAATAGAGTCGAGAAATCTTCAACCTTTGCACACTATGATAATATGACCTGTTCAGGTGAAAGCAGGACTAGTTTAGAAGGAATGTTTAAAGTGTTAGCCTTACATAGAGAGCAACAGAATCTGGTGTTTGTTTTAGGCTGCAATCTGCTGAGTTTATAACTATAAGACAAAGGTATTAACATTAAGAACATTAAAATGACATGTATATAAGGGTTTTCAAAAAAACATGAAGAAGACTATGGTTAGCTTTAAATGTCATCCTATGTGCATGAGTGCATGCCTGAATGCTTTAGGAAGATGCAAGCTTTTGTCCTTTTTTTTCAAATTAATAAAAGTTGTATTTTTAATATCTTCCCTTTTATATTAAACCTGCAGTGATAGTTGGACATCATATTTTAAATTGCACTTTTTCTGGGATATATTGCTTACCTTGCCAAAGCTAAAATGATTCCATGTTTTTAGCCAATAGCATAAATTACTTTAATAGAGAGCTCTGATCTTCTTAATGCCGTCATTTCTCATCAAAGTGAATGGAAGAGAGGTATGTCATGACAGTAATATAGTCAGAGATATGGTTAACTTGTATTACAATTTAGAGAACAATTCCCAAGATGATTAGAAGTATGCCTGGGTTATTTTGCTTCTAATTTGTATATTCTTAAAAGCAATTAAAAGTACAAGGACACTTTTCAGGGACATAATTGTGACCTATGGCCAGATCATTACCTAATTTTAGTGCACAAAACATTATTTGAACTTCCAAAGGTACAAGAAGTCTTGGATTAGGACACCTACTCAAAACCATCTTAAGTCTGATGATGAACAGTTGATGAACATTTTTCGGTATCATTTTCAAACCGTGTATTGATTTCTCATGCAATCCAGCCCACACTTAACAATTTGGATCTCCTTTCCCCCTTTTAGAAGTTAGAGACATTTGCCCTTTTCCAGTCTTCTAGTACTTTACCTGTACTACAGTATTTCCTGAAGATTAAAGTTTGGCTAAACTATAAAGGAAAAAAAATCTTAAAGATTTGATCAGAGCATCAGCAAGTTTGCAAATTCCTTAAAAACCTTAGAGTGCAATCCATCTGGTCCTGGAGATTTAATCTCCTTCAAAATAAATAGGTAACCCCTGAGCACAGTTGCTCTAAATTTCAGATTTCAATCCTACCCCTTCCCACTTGGAGCATTGGAGAAGATTGAGGAGATGGGGCTTGAGCAGATTTGCTTTTTCTTTATTACCTACTCAACACAGAGAACAATATGGCCAGAAGAGATGCTGGTGCAATTTCAATTTCAATAGCCATACTTAAGTATAAAACTGAAACTGTACAGGCACCTCTCCGTAGCATGAGAAATGCAACAATAATAAATAATAATTAATACAATATTCCTAAATAATAAAATACTACACTACTCCTCCAAAGCATGGTATGACAAAATAAAACTGATGATATAAAATCAACTGATCAAATGTGATTATAGTAATCCTAATATATGTCAGAAAGGATAATATATTTTAGGTCTCTAGAGAAAGCTTTCATTAAGCAAGGAAATGCTGATTTGGCAGTATTGTTGCTATGTGGGTCTACCTAGGAAGAATTTTCTTTTTTTTTATGAGGCACATTAACTGACTATACCTACCTTCTCCCCAAACCACAAGCAGCCTAAATTCAGATCAATAAAGGAAACAGAGGAGGATCTCCAAAGATGACTCCAATGTCCAGGTAGAGTCATTTGAGTTGTATCTTTATAAATAATTGTCAGCACTTTGAATTGGACTCAGAAATATTCTGATAGCGAATGCAGTCCTTGAGCTTAACCACAAAAAAGAAGGTGCTCCTGGGCTGGCAAAGTAACTTAGAAAGATATCATAGTTTGCTGTGATAAACATTTTTAAGAAATGCAGTTAACAGCAGCACATTCTTGGGTGCTCTTTTCAGCTACTCCATTGCACTCTCTCCTTCCACTCTAGCAAGATGAAGAATCTTTTTCCTACTAAAAATGGGGATCCATGGAAACATCAAAGTAGATATCACAGTGCAACACAGAAAGGGGGGAAGCTGCTTACCACTGTCTTCAGTTTTATATATCAACTTATCATCTAAACCAATTATTTGTTTAGTTAGATAACATACCTTAAGAAGCATTTAGCAAACTGTAACAGGTTCAAAGAAGAGTAATGAGGATGATCAGGAGACAAGAAATTAAATTTGAGTGAAGGAATTGAGAATTAGCCTTGAAAAAAGCTGGAGGGGAGAATGTGATAGCCTCTTCAAACATCTGAAAGGATGTCACTCAGAGGAAGTTTTTCATCATTCCAGAATACAAAACATGAAATAATGAATTTATATGACAGAAAGGCAGATTCTAAGTTAATGCTAGAAAACATTCCTAGCAGTAAGAGCAGTTTGAGTGAGAGTAGAACCAATTAACCAGAGACTTGGAGTTCAGTGAAATGAACTGACTGAAGGCAAAATAGTAGTTAACCATCTGAGAACTCTTTCCTCCCTGTATACCACCTACACAGAGAGAGCACTAATAGTTAAGCTCAGCTGGCCTACCCAGAAAAGTAGTGTGTGTCTCCCCCCCCCCCCCGTGGATTTTTACAGTCCATTGGTAGGGATGCTGCAGATTGACTTTCCACATCAAACAGGCAGACTCAATGGCCCAGATGCCCCTTTCCAGGGGAAAATCCTATTGTTGCAGTGAGTAACTCTGCCAGTAATACTACCTTCTAAAAGTAATTGCTAGGCCTTTTATTTAATTATTGAAAATATCTGCACTTCAACTACTCCCTAATCGTAATAGAGCATGGGCTAGACCCCTTTACTCACAAACTCTCTCTCTCTCTCTCTCTGTGTGTGTGTGTGTGTGTGTGTGCGCGCGCGCGCGCATTCCCTGGTAAGCATATTTAGAATTGGAGGGGGGGCAGTGTCAAGCCACTGAGCCCAGCCCCCTGCTCAAAGCAGGAATTCAGTTTAAAGCATTCCCATCAGGTGGACTGCAAGCTTAATTTTAGAATATAGTATTACTCTTAGGACAGCTATGCTTGGCAATAAATGCCATGATGGCTATTATATGCCAGTCTTTTGTGGTTTCCAGTAGAAGCACTTTCCATCCCATCTGTCAATTTTCAACGATTGCTCTCTTCAGGTTTTTTCCCCCCTAGAAAATCCTGTATTGAGAGCTTCATCTCCTTGGGGTGTCCACCAACATCTTATTGTGGGGGGAGGGAGGGAGAAGAGAGACAGAACTGATATTGAAATTAAAATGGCTGGTTGAGCCTAGTGCTCTCACAGTCTCAGAATGGGAGACTAATCTAGTGCCACGTTGTTCTCTATTCTGGTGTCTTCAGATTGCATTTTGCATATTCAAATGTATCCTAGAACAGAGTTGGGATCAGAAAAAAATCTGTCAAGTGGGGAATACCAGATAACAGCAAATAACAGTTTTGTCAAATGAGGTTCCCTTGAGACCCCCAAGCGTTTTTTGCCTGAAAACACACAAGACATTATAGCCTGTTCTGTAGCCACTACAAGGCTGAAACCTGAAAGGATTTTTACAAGTATGTTTATGAGAAAATTAAAATTCTGCAGCTCACCTACTACAGCTTCTTTCTCTCGTACCTTAACAACAAAATGATGCATGGAACCTTCATTTCCTTTGTGTGTTAGCTTCATCTGTTAGCTTCAGTTGGGGGAAAGTTTCACATAACTTTGCACACTATTCAAGAAAACTGCAGAAAAGGGGGGAACAAGTGGCTTAAAAAAAAAAGGGCTAACAAACGCTTCCATTTAAAATGGCAATGAAAGCCAGATGCCTTCTATTGGCATTATTCTCTGACATGTTATATTAAGCATCACTAACTGCACTTCAAGCATGGTGGGTACTTCACACATAGCAAATAAAGCAAAAGACCCAAATTGCAAAGAAAATGCTTGATGGTGCCCTGTTGAAGGAATATACAATTTTCTACCAAATACCCAATTTAAGTGGGTATTTTATTTTGAATATATCTACATTAAACATTATTTGCCTATTTCTCCTTTTGGACCAATTTCATACTGACTTTAGTATCTGTAGTCTCTTCAGATTGTCATCCAAGTATTTTCCTGCACTTTCATATACTTTTGAAGTCCATGTATTATTGGGTCTTTTGTTCTTTTTCATTTCTTCATATACATTGCCCTTGGGTTAATTTATTATCTACGAATATTTTATTTATTTATTTATTTAATTTTTATCCCACCTTTGTTACTTTTATAAATAACTCAAGGCGGCGAACATACCTAATACTCCTTCCTCCTCCTATTTTCCCCACAACAACAACCCTGTGAGGTGAGTTGGGCTGAGAGAGAGTGACTGGCCCAAGGTCACCCAGCCGGCTTTCAGGCCTAAGGCGGGACTAGAACTCACAGACTCCTGGTTTCTAGCCCAGCATCTTAACCACTAGACCACACTGGCTCTCCATATTCATTTTAGTTCAGGAATTTCCTGGAGGCCAAAAGCCTAACGGACAAATATTAATTTGGATATTTCTTCTTTTTTCCTTACAAAGAAACCAAACATTTTTAATGGAAGATTTTTTATTTCTGCATTGCCGCCTTATTCTTCCTTTCCTGCTATAACTTTATATGAAGCAGCTAACTTGGAGATTTTGTATTTGGGCTTCATTTTTTATTTTATTTTTTTGCTTCCTTATATGGATACAACTGTATCTGGACAAAGTTATAAATACTCATATTAAAAAAAATTCCCTTCTCACCCTTATGGGTGGTATGTGTCTTCCTCAAACTTGGGTCCTCTACCAGAGGCCTGGGAGTTTGAGGGTTCTACGCAGTATCTTAGCTCTTCCTAGCACTGCACTCCTCTGCACAGAGAGCTCTGAAGTTGTTCCTGGGATCACTCTCCCAGCTTAGGACTCACGGCCCCGAGTGCTCCTACCACCACTGGGACCACTTTGGCCTTCACTTTCCACATCCTCTCTAGTTCCTCCTTCAGGCCCTGGTACTTCTCCAGCTTCTCATATTCCTTCTTCCTGATGTTGCTGTCACTTAGCACCGCTACGTCTATTACCACTGCTGTCTTCTGGTCTTTGTCTACTACCACAGTGTCGGGTTGATTGGCCAGTACCTGCCTGTCCATCTGGATCTGGAAGTCCCACAGGATCTTAGCCCTGTCATTCTCCATGACCACCTGTGGAATCTCCCATCTGGACTTTGGAGGGTCTATCCCATACACTGTGCAGATGTTCCTGTAAATATAGATCTAGATCTAGATCTAGATTTGGATATCTTCAAATTTCTTGTCCTGTTTCACAAACTATAATAGAATCAACTCTTAACATGACACATTTATATTAAATGCTTGCTCTTTGTTCTCTCTCATCCATACACACAGGCATACACACTCATATACACGTTACACAAATGTATGGAGAACAGACTTTCATAAAAGACTGGAAACCTCTTATGGACTTTTTGCTGAAAATGGAAAAAAATGAATTGGTGATTTATGGATTTGCTGATTTAAAAGGGTTTAATATGGGAAGAAGGGAAACATGTAATATAATCTTAAAAAGGAAGGAGAGAATAGATTTGCTTGTAACTGCTGTAAAAAAGATTGGAAGTTGCTTCTTTATATATCTTTTTCTTTTTTCTTTTTCTATCTGTACTGTTTCTTGCACTTTTTCTTTTTTCTTTTTATTATTTCTTTTTATATATTTTCACGTATATCTTTTACTTATGTAAAAAATTCTAATAAAAATTATATATATAAAAAACAAATGTTTGGAGAACAGCTCTGGCAACATTTGGGAACCATGATTCCTTCTTCCCTGCTTAAGATGTTTCTATTGTAAGTTCCCATGCTCACATGAATTCCTTTGGTATTTATTTTCTTTTGCAATTTAAAACTACTATATTATTGTATATATTTGGCAAGCGATTGTGTTTGGAAGTTGGTTTTGCTAATGGGCGTTTTCTTCAGTTGGCAAATTCTCTAGGAATCAGTTGTGCTACCACCACGCTTACTGCCACAAGATGTTTATATATTCTTAACCAATGTATAATAGGAAGGTAAGAAGGCTAAAAGGACAGGAAGAAGGTCGCTCCGGAAATAGATTTTTTCTCTCTTCATTTTCTGTATTTGGTTTCTCCTGAATACTGTGTTATGTTTCTACTGTAAAATTGGCAGCCGTATGTATGTTTTAGATGTTATTAATGTACATCCTGCATTTCAATATAAAGTGGCTTCTTAATGCTTAAAATTCTTCAGCCTTCAAAATGGCTGTGGCTGTATTTCCAGCTCCACTGGCAATCTTAGAACAGTCTCTAGTCTGGAAAGGATCTTGCTTTTAAAATGAATGTGCTGTATGAATGTTTGTGGGTTGTAAAAACTGCTTGCCATGTAATAGCTGGTAAGACTCAACTGCTTTTTAATAAAGAATACTATAACTAGTATATCTGTTCTTTTCCTGTTGTTTATAATGATGTGGGTTAGTATCACATGTCCTTTTGTTAGTTTTCCTGTTATCATATTGCTTGTTCAGGAAAAAAATCAAGATATTGCATACTTATGACATTATATTCCTTTTCAGACATCTGTTTCAGTTAAACTGTGATATCAGTATGTAGGATCATGGTGGTATGTTCTGAAGAGGATATCCCACCTCAGCCTTCTTGCTATACACCCTTGGGGTTTCTGAAAAGTTGTTCCTAAAGATTATTGTATTCAGAATGTCACAGCACTTGGAAGAGAAATTCAGTAAAAATCAGTAGAGTCAGGCAGAAATTAAAATCATCATCACCATCATCGTATCATCATCATCATCATCATCCAACACAGACCTGGAAGGCGGACAAGAAGAAGTTTTTTGAATAGGTCATGCTTATACGTGAATTGATGCTGTATTGGCTGTGGATCTCTTTGAAGCCTAAAACCTAAGCCAAGATCCATACAGAAATAAATTCAGTGCAGAAGTATCTGAAGATATCCATAGGGAGAATAAAGAGTTCCTTTTATTTGCAATCCTGAACAGTTTGTGGGCTATCCCTCTCTCCTCTCCATTGTTCAGTAGAATGAGGAATTGGTTTAGTATTTATTTTAGATAAAATATAAGCTGAATTTGAACATGGAGAGCCAAGAATCTTTCTATGCTACTTTTGGTGGCTCTCCACTTGCAAACATGGAATGTCAAAACAGTATAATACTGTTGGAAAAAAATGGAGTTTTGCTTTTATATATGATCACAGCTGCAAGACTTTTATACGCACAGAGATGGAAAGATCCACAGATACCTACGGTTGAAGATTGGATTGTTAAATTAATGTATCTGGCCCAGATGGCTAAATGGACAGCATTAATTAGAGAACATTCAGTTTCTGGATTTTCATGTTTGGGAACCACTTCTAGAGTACTTGCTTGTGGTAGAAAAAAATGATGTTCTGATTTTGGGTTTTAATGATTAATTGGTTTATTTTAATAGAAATAATGTTACTATGGTTTAATCATTGGTAAGAGATTATTTTTGTAAATTTATCTATATCTTTATTGGAGAAAGTCGGAAGTCACTTTTCTGTCTTTGTTTTCTGTCTATTTGCACTTTATAGTTTTTTCTTCTTTTTTCTTTAGTTCTATTTTCATGCTTTTCTGTATTTTGTATTTTATCTATACTCTGAAAATCAATAAAGTTTAAACTATAAAAAAACAGTATAATACAATGGGCTAAAAATTGGTTATAATATACAAATGGGACAATATGTGGATGAAAAGACTGAAATTTACATTATGTTATAATCTTAAAGATAATTTTTATAAAATGAAGTATAATTGGTATTTGTCGCTGGAAATTGTCTAAATGTATAAAGATACTTCGAATATATGCTGGAAATGTGAACAAGAGGAGACTTTCTATCATGCTTGGTGGACATGTAAAAAAGCTAAAAAATTTGGATCCAAATACATACATTAATCAGAAGATTTCAAAGATACAACTGAAGCTAGAGATGTTTTCTTTTGGGACTGATTTGCAAAAAGTTGGAAAAAACTCATGGAACTTTGTTTTTATATATGATAACAGCAGCGAGACTTTTATATGTACAACAATGGAAAGATTTGACATTACCCACAATGGAAGAGTGGATGGTGAAGATGATAGCCTTGATTAAAGAAAGTTTAATGCTGATTGGAAACCCCTTTTGCACTTTTTGCTTGAAACAGAAAAAAAATGAAATTATGATATATGGGTTTGATGATTAGAAAAAATAGTAGATAGAAAAAATGAAAGTTATGTTGTAACCATAGGGCACAGCTTTCCAAACTGTGTGTCGCGACACTTTAGTGTGTCGCAACACATGGTCTGGTGTGTCGCCACACAACCCGGAAGCGGCAGTGGGGGCGTGCATGGTGGCGGCAGCAGCAGCGCACCATCAGTGCTTCCGCGTTTTAGCGGAGGCCGCTGCCGCCACCGTGCCCGCCCCCGCCCCGCCCCCGTGCACGCCTCCGCCCCCGCACACCCCCGCACCGCCACCTTCCACGCCCCCGCCCCCACGTGCGCCGCCGCGCTGCCGCCATTGGTGTGTCGCCAACAGCAGCACTTTAGAAAGCACTGCCATAGGGTATGAGTTCAATTTAAATTTATACCTATAACTGTTGTAAACTAAAATCGGAAGTCATTCTTTATATTTCTTTTTTCCCTTTTTCCCCTGCACCCACCTTCCTTCCTTCCTTCCTTCCTTCCTTCCTTCCTTCCTTCCTTCCTTCCTTCCTTCCTTCCTTTCTTTCTTTTTCCTTTCTTTCTCTCATCTTAAATATTACTTTTTGTTAGTTTTTAATCTATTTTATCTTACTTAAAATTAATAAAGTTGTTATTAAAAATTTAAAAAAACAGTAATTTTATTTCTCTTTTGTACAGATGACAGAAATTAGCAGTACATTGTTTGGGATTCATTCATTTTTTCCCCCTCAGACACAAGTTTAATACTTTTTAGATAGAGCACTTGTATGACTCCTAGGAAAACATTTTTCCATTACATATAGAACTATCCACACATAGAATTATTCTTACCACTAAACTCCACATCAGAGTTATGTTCCACTATTTAATTCCATATAATACTAGTTCTAAATAATGTGGTAAAAATATTCATCTCTGTATATTGGAGAGAATGGCCCAGTGAACCTCAAAAAAGAGAGACTTTGGGCTGTTTTTTCATCATCATGAAGAACTACATACTGTAAAGATAGGTCTTCTTCGTTGTACAATTAATGAACTGTCTAAAATTTTCACAAGCTGCTTGTGGGGTATTTACAGAACAAAAGTAGAGCTTTGTATTACAAGTTCTATACACTCTTTGACCCATAGTCTGTAGTAAAGTACTTCTCTCTTTTTCCTAAACAGAAACCTTGATTTTTCTTAATTATCCCATAGGATATTTTATGCTGAGTCAGCAATAAATCAGTTCTTGGCAGCACACTAATAAATACAGTGGACTACTGGAAATACCATCTTTCCACTGAGATTTAAATATGAGGCTCTGAACACTTGATACTGAAAATTCCATGGTTCCTTTTGGGAAACTAGGAAATGTTACCTCAAAGAACTTGTCCAAATTAAAATGTATATAGCCCTATTGAAATTTCACTTGGGAGATTAAACTGGATTATAACAAGATTCATAATAGCTATAGAGTTTTTTTATTATTGCATTAAGATGTTACGCCTAGTGCTTTATACTTTTGCATAACTTTTTGCTGTTTGCATAGTGTAAAACACTAATTTTAACCTTTTATGTATAAAAAGAAAGATTCACTTCCTAGGGGGGGAAATATATGACAAATTTTTATTTTTTCCATGATACATGAATGTACTTAACCCTTGACATAAAGTATTTTAGATTATTTATTGTTCTTTTGGTAAGGGTTCAGCTTTTTCCATGAGCATTTTTGTAAATTGGTGAAAAAAATACACGTGCTATATTGTTGACTATAGTCAACTTAATTATGGCTCATTGCCATGCATTGACATCATGCACAAGTGATGCATTTCAAATGCACACTCATTATTGGTACCATGTGTGAAAACTGTTAGTTCTATTAACATTTAGTAGCAATGGCAGAATCTATTAAACACAATGTCTGTGCAAACCGCTTTCATTTCAGCTTTAGTGAGAATAACACGTTGTGGCCTTTTGGTTATAACTGGGCACAAAAGGGCTTGGAGAAGTGAAAATGGCAGTAATGCATAAATACTGCAATCTGCTGATATACTTCTGTTTTGTTTTTTGTTTTTTGCATTTTGTCCACATATGAGTGAAATATTGAATCTTAAAACTGTTTCAGGAATATCTATGGATGAACTTGGTATCTTAAACAGGAGCATTTATGTTTACCAGCCTGATCATTCTCAAACCCTGAGTTGCTTTATTGCAGAAAACATGGCTAACAATCTTCACTTATTCAGTGAAGTTTTTTATCAGCCTTGATGCTGTTCTTACATTTGAGAAATCAGTGCAGGTCACTTCAGAAGGAAACTATAACCTACAAAAAGTGATTAACCAGTTGTAAAGAACTCCAATAATCCCAGCACTGTTAAAGTATTTGGGTCAGATATCAAGTTACCAACACTGCCAGATCATTTATACTCAATTGTGCTGTTAACTTTATTATCAGTCAGATCAATATTACACTGCTGGGACATTCTTCTTCTGTATACCTGAAGAGAATTATTTTCCCAGCTATATTGTAAGCAGATTATTTATTTTCAGAGTTCTGTTACTTTCTTTAGGTTCCATGCCAAATTAAATCCAATTCCTTTTAAAGGTAAGCTGGGAGAATTAGCAACTCCATTCATTTTCAAAATGTTCATACTTACCTCTGATGGTATTCTCAGCTTGGCTGAATAAAATTAACAGAGAGATGAGTTTAAATAGAACAAATAAAGCTCTGTGTATTGTCGAAGGCTTTCACGGCCAGAGTTCGATGGTTGTTGTGGGTCTTCCGGGCTGTGTGGCCGTGTTCTGGAAGTTGTGGTTCCTAACGTTTCGCCAGCATCTGTGGCCAGCATCTTCAGAGGGCAGGAGCACAGACAGAAGCGAAATCTCTGTGCCCAGGTAGAGTGATTTACAGGGATTTCGCTTCTGTCTGTGCTCCTGCCCTCTGAAGATGCTGGCCACAGATGCTGGCGAAACGTTAGGAACCACAACTTCCAGAACACGGCCACACAGCCCGGAAGACCCACAACAACCATCGAATAAAGCTCTATTTACAAATCAAAATGCAGTGTTTATTTAAACAATTTAGTAACAAAATACCATTTATAATATTGGCACAAAAGCATACAATATGGTATATTTTAAGATAATAATTTTCTGTTTAGGACTGAATTTAAGGTTTTGTGCATGTGTGTGTGTTTATATATATATATTCTATTTACATATATAAAGAGAAACATACATATGCTAAAAGATAAGTACATTTTCAGAAACGTGTAACTCAGCAAAGGTGGCACATCTTTTATACAGAAGTATAATCATTCCTTTTCCTTTAAGGCTATGCTGATAAGTTTCATAGATGTCTATCAGCTTGCGTGCTCCAGAGTCTCCACATTAGAACGAGAAATAACATCCCATCGGCATCACATTGCAGCTCTGAAATCAGAACTCCAAACAGCTTGTCTTCGTGAAAATGAAAGCTTACACTCAGTAAGTGTCTGATTTACTTGTTTTCATGTAATCTTTTTTTTTTAATGTACATTGACACATAATTCTCTGGAACCCTCCGTTTGCTTACATAACTGGGTCAGTAAAAACTATGTTATTGGGTCACAACATATCTTCTAAATAAAGAAAACATTAATATTTTCTTCCCTATACTATAAGCATATATCCAGTTTAAAGATAATGTCATGTCTGCACAGTATTGCTCATTAGTAAATTTGGACTCGTACAAGCCTAATAAGTTACTTTTCAGATATTTCAAGGAGACTCAATATTAAGGTGATTAGTTTAACACACATTTCCTTTCTCTGTTTCTAATATATGAACAAAAAGAAGAAAGACATTAAGCAAATAGAATATTTTTTTTATGTCCAGAAAAAATAGAAAATTCACAATAATACATATTGGAATAAATGTATATGAAACAAAAATCTCAGATCCTAAACAGCAAATTAAACCTTGGCCAAATCAAGCAACACTGATCAAAAGCCAGTTCATATACAGGAGTATCTGCAGCAAGCCAATTTTTTTTTCAAAATGACAAAATGTGCATTGTGACATCACAGTACATGCTCTGCCTCTTAGTACTTGCATGCCTCTTAGTACTTGCATGCAATGCAAGTACAAAAGGGGTGGAGTTTGCACTGCAACATTGCAGTGCATGTTTTGTCATCCCCCCCAACATTTTCATATATAGACAATAAGTGAACACGTGACTTCAGTCCAGGGTTTTAAATCAGGCATAGCAGACTTTTCCCACTGAAATAAAACAACTTTTTTTTGCTGTAGACCACACACGAGAAATCCAAAGTTCTTCACTTTAATGGATTCCAAATTTGTGGTATATAATTTAACAACACATTCACATCTTTAAACCTTATATGTCTTCCCAATACCATATTAACAAACCTATAAATATTAAGCTAAAATACATTTCTAAATCTACTTAAAGTTATGCATGTGTGTTTGGGTTTTTTTAAATACAATGTTATATCTAAAAGTGGGATGAATCCTGCTGCCAGGAACTTATTTAGAATTCACTCCAAAAAAATCATGTTTTTTCTCATGATTTTTGGGCAAAAGAATCTTGAAAAATGTGTCACATGGTAGCAAATGAGAAGGTAGTCTTACATTATAGAGATGACCGATGGATTTTTCCTTTTACATATATTTATTTCCTTTTAAATGACCTTGCATGTATTTGCTCACCTGGACAAATCAGTATGGGAACTTTACTTCCTCATAATTTTTTTGAAGAATTACCTACCTGGTCAACATTGCACAGTCATCTGATCATTCTTTGAAAAAATAAAATGAAGAAATAACGTCCCCATGAAGAAAAAGTAAGATAAGGCTTGTGTAGAGGGCATAGGGAATGGCAATGAAAAACAGGAGGAAGAGTTGGTACCAAGGCAACGGTCAGATAAGAGGGGCTTGAGCCCAGGCCAAGAAAATAACTTGAGAAAACATCTCAGACAAGCCCCTCCCTAGTTCACATGAAGATAAAGTGAGGGGGGGAAACACATACAGGCTTGCAAGATTCTCTTTTTATAGCTGTTACAATAAAAGTAGTCCTGACCTAAATGGCATTGGTTTCTTAATCTGGTCTACCTTGAGGGCTGACATCTTGTCTCCTCTCTCCAGCCCTCGTGATTTTTACCCATGCATACAGTTTCTATTTGTTTCCCTTTCATCCATTTTCCCAACTTGACAATCAGGAGAATAAAAAGGAAGTGAAGAGTTTGGATGTTATGTGCCCCTCGTGCGTTTTGGAAAATTGTTATCACACTGGTAACAGAAAGTGAATTGTCATTAAGGCAACAAAGCTCACACACCTAGGACCAAATAAAAATATCCTTTCATGTTTTTGATTTGCTACTTCTAAATTCTCATCCCAGATTTTGAGTAATAAGAGTATGTTGTTGTTGTTTTTGCAAGGATTAACTTTTTATAAGTTTCTGAGGTCTTAAGACTAATGGAACATTTTTAAATACATTTTTCAATAGTTGTAATCTTTGAATGAAGGTATTTGGCTTTGAAAAATTCTATGATCCATTCCAGCTTGATTGATTTAGAAATAAGAAATCAGCTTGTAACCAGGTAACTTGAACTAGGACCTTCAAGCTACTAACTCTGTATGTAACTTCAGAGGACTTAATTTCTACTGCATGAAAGTCTGGCCTAATGGCTAATCAATAATCAACTATACCACTACTGCATGAAAATCAGCTGCAGTGCCAGCTTAAAACAACTGACTCTAACTTCATAGCCACAACTTTGTAAACTATGATGTGATGTTGATATAAAAAGGTAAAGGTAAAGGTTCCCCCCGCACATTTGTGCAGTCGTGTCCGACTCTAGGGTCCGGTGCTCATCTCCGTTTGTTAGCCGAAGAGCCAGCGTTGTCTGAAGACGCTTCCACGGTCATGTGGCCGCATGATGCACACGGAACGCTGTTACCTACCCACCGAAGTGGTACCTATTCATCTACTTGCATTTGCATGCTTTCAAATTGTTGATATAATTGTTGATGTTGATATAGGCCAGTGTATTTTAGTTGAAACACTGCTTTTCTGAGCTTTTATAATGTGGCAAGCTGTGGTTAATCTACAAATGGAAGCAAAAGCTTCTAAAGTTCTCATAGTGACACCTTAGGAGCATGGATTGTCACAAATTCAGTAATTGTGATTAATCATTCTCATAAAGCTAAACTGTGCCAATTCACCACACACAACTGTACCAATTCACACCAAAAAAAGGCCACCATTTTCCTTCTTTCCATTCCAACATTGCAATGATATGCTTATTTATATTCATTTATCCAGGAACAAAGGGGCACGATGGCTCAGCGGTTAAGACGCCAGGCTTGTCGATCAGAAGATCGCAAGTTCGGAGGTTTGAATCCCTAGCCCCGCGTGATGGAGTGAACTCCTGCACTCGCCCCAGCTCTTACCAACCTAGCAATTCGAAAGCATGCAAATGCAAGTAGATAAATAGGTACCACTTTGGTGGGATGGTAACAGTGTTCCACGCGCGTCATCCCGGCCACATGACCGTGGAAGCGTCTTCGCACAACGCTGGCTCTTCGGCTAACAAACGGAGATGAGCACTGGCCCCTAGAGTCGGAGACGACTGTGCGGGGGAAGCTTTACCTTTACTATCCAGGAAGAAGTCACTGTTGGACTTATGTTTGCATACGTTTATGCTGCTTATCCATTCCTTCTGTATCTGCTTTTCTGCTACTTCAAACATGCATGCTCACATGCAAGCCCATCTCTCAGTAAGCTTGTGCTGTGCTACTCTGTCTTGTCACTTACCTTCTCCAGTTGCCTAGAATGATAGAAGGTTGAAATAGAACAAAGCGTGTGCTCACTTTTAACTTCGAGGGGAAAGGAAACCATAGGAGTTAGAATGGTTTGAGAGAAGAGCAACAAGGAGAGAGCTTATATTATTTTGTGATGCATTATTTTCTTGAGGACCAAGAGGCAAGACTGAGCCTACTCCTCTTTTCAGCAGCTATCACGCAAAGATAAAGCTTTCTGGGTTAACAGGTGCTCTCATACCTTGGGGATAGCAGCTGCTCCTCATCTTGTATGTTCTTCTCTTTCAAATACACCAATATATTTTTATTGTCTCAGTCAGGTGAATTGTCACTCTGTATCTTCCACTGTTTTCAATCCACTAGCTGCTAGCTCCAAAACTATTTGGAGGGCTTACCTATGTTCAGTTTGGAGTTTATTTTTGTTTAGTTAGGTTGGAGTACAGGCCCCAGTGTCACTAAGAAGACTCCTATGTGTAGCTCATGAATGAAGGAACCATCATGATTAGTATAAAAAATAGGGGAAGCTGGAAGCAGAGTGATTGAGGTGCACACAAAGAATATTCAATACACCTGCTATCTTTTCACTTCCTTGTGTCTGAGACCATTTCACCCCGCAACATCCAGGCTTATTTCCTTCAGAGGTGTGTGACTTGATTTTCTCCTATTCTTTAAATGGTTCTTTGGCTTGCAACAGTTGCAAAGGACTAAAATGTAGGGAGGACCAGCTAGGGCTTGGGTTAAGAGAGGTCCAGCTATAGACAGACTGTGAGTAGTATAGAACTAGTCTCTGTCTGAGGAGAGCAACCAGTTATGGCATAACTTCCTCTGCCTTCAAGCCTAACATGGATCATTCTTATTTTTTATCTTTGCTAGTCAGAACTGAGATCCTACTGTACACCATAATTTGAGCTTCCTCATGTAAAACAGGTGAGTCTTGATGCAGGAGTCATTATCTGCTTGTTTCCCATCTGTTCAAAGCTTAGAATCATAGGTTCATAATTTTATGTTGATCTCCATGATGCAACAGCTTTTTCTGATAGAACAATGGTCCTGTCGATGGCCTGAATTTAGACAGAGTGAAGTATACAAACCTCCCTCGGATTATGTATCCAGATTCTGATTTGTTGTCTCCTGTGGGGTCCACATATTTAAATAAGCCATGGTTTCATTCAATAAGGCATAGTTTAAGACATGGTAGCCTTGTTTGGACAGACCACTAGTACACACTGTTGGCATATTTGTAGTTTCTGATTCTGAGTTTTGCTAAGAATAACAAAACAGAGTTTTTGGTTGATGCTATCTGGCTTTGTTAGTTATGTCCACTAAGAGGAGGATTGATTGATTGATTGATTGATTGATTATGTGCCATCAAGTCATTGCTGACTCTTAATGACCACATAGATTTTCTTTATGATGATCTGTCCCTAACCTGGTCTTTCAGGTCTTCCAATGGTGCACTCATTGCCACTGTGACTGAGTCCATCTACCCTGCTGCTGGTCATCCTCTTCTACTCTTTCCTTCCACCTTTACCAGCTTTAGAGCCTTCTCCAGAGAGCTATGTCTTCGGATAACATGTCCAAAACAGGATAATTTGAAGCCTCATTTGATCATTTGTGCCTCGAGTGAGAACTCAGGGTTGATTTGTTCAATGATCTATTTGTTGTTTTCTTGGCTGTCCGTGTTATTCTCAGGAGTCTTCCCCAACACCAAGGTTCAAAAGAGTCAATACGCTTCCTGTCCTGCTTCTTCAAAGTCCAGAAAGGAGGATCCAGGGTAGTATTCAGAGCAGAGTGCAGCAGCACGCTGCTCACTTTCTAGTAGCTTACCATTTTGTGCAAATGCAGCACCATTATTTTGATTACAGGATGCAAGTTAGGGTGCTGCCATAAATATGAACCAGGGGAAATATCATGCAATGCATGTACACAGTTTAGGATCAGAATCTTAATCTACTTCAATCCAATTAAATCCAACCCATTAAGTTTTTATAAAGTGTTTTAGTTATCTTGCTCAGTTCACATGTTTATTCTAACTTCTATGAGTTATGGCTGTTGTGGGTCTTCCGGGCTGTGTGGCCGTGTTCTGGAAGTTGTGGTTCCTAACGTTTCGCCAGCATCTGTGGCCAGCATCTTCAGAGGGCAGGAGCACAGATAGAAGCAAAATCTCTGTGCCCAGGTAGAGTGGCAATGTTCTATTTATAGAGCTAAATTATAGGAGATTAGGTGGGGTTTTTTGTTGTGTTGAAATGTTAACGAGTGGCTGATGAGCGTGATTAGCATGTTCATTGTGAGAAGTATTCCCATGTCCTGGTGGTTGGATTGAGTTCGTTGACCTTTTGCAGGCTGTGTTTTTCAGGACTGGTAGCCAGGTTTTGCTAATTTTTAAACTTTCTTCTTTTTTATTGTAACTGTGCTGGTGTTTGTGAATTTCAATGGCTTCTCTGTATAATCTGGTGTAGTGGCTTTTGGTGTTGTCCAGTATTTCTGTGTTTTCAAATAGGATTTTGTGTCCCGTTTGCTTGAGAGCATGTTCAGCTACTGAAGATTTTTCCGGTTGCTGTAGTCTGCAGTGTCTTTCATGTTCTTTTATCCTGGTGTGAATGCTTCGTTTTGTGGTTCCGATGTATACTTGTCCACAGCTGCATGGTATGCGGTATACTCCTGCAGCGGTGCGGGGGTCCCTTTTGTCTTTTGCTGATTTTAGCATTTGTTGTATTTTTCTGGTGGGTCTGAAGACTGTTTGAAAGTTGTGTTTTTCCATCAGTTTTCCCATGCGGTCAGTGACTCCTTTGATGTAGGGCAGGAATACTTTGTTTGTGGGGGGCTGTTTTTCTTCAGTTGGATGTTGTTTTCTTGGTTTGATGGCTCTTTTTATTTCATTCTTGGAATAGCCATTCGCCTGTAGGACCCAATTCAGATGGTTAAGTTCATTGTTGAGAAATTGGGTTTCACAGTTTCGATTAGCAAGATCCACCAAGGTCTTGATCATGCCTCTCTTTTGTCGTGGGTGGTGATTGGAATTTTTGTGTAGATATCGGTCCGTATGGGTGGGTTTTCTGTATACTTTGTGTCCTAGTTTGAGGTCCGGATTGCGTATGACCAGCGTATCTAAAAATGGAAGTTTGCCATCAGTTTCTTTTTCCATAGTGAATTGTATATTGGGGTGGATGCTGTTTAGGTGGTCCAGAAATTTCGACAATACATTCTATGAGTTACTCCTTTGATTCAGGTTTTCTTGTTGCTGCTACCGGTATTTATCTAGGGAGCTGGTTTTCTTTGGTCAGAGAGCGCTTGTAACAAATCCTTTTGAGATATTGTTTGGATCTGCTTATATAAATACTTCTAATTAAGCAAATTAATACTTCCAATATGTAAATAGCCACAGTGTGTAAAAAGTGCATTACTGTAGCCGCGGGTTTTTGAATATAAGTATACTGAAACTGAAAACACTGAACTATGTTATCCACCTTTTAAAATTAAATCCAACACTTTGTGGGATTAATGCCTAAATTATTCCTAAATATACTGTAGGTTTTTTTAGTTTCTTGGTATCATATAAATGTGTTGAATTGAGTCAAAATGTGGTACATGAAATTAATTTCAAACAAAGGTTATTCCAGCACAGAGCACTTGATGGGTTGTGAAGGTTTTAGTGCCTTTTCAAAAAGAATGTGGTATTCATATCCAGCTACAGCAAGGAACCTACAATGAGCTTGCATTTTAGTGAGATGTCTGTCTGTCTGTCTGTCTGTCTGTGTGTGTGTGTGTAGACAATAGGCTTGTCAAAGTCATGTAAGTATTTTAAAAAGTTGGGGTAGCGACTTCCTGATTGTTACAAAAGTCCAAAACAGAATCAATCAATCAATCAATCAATCTGTCTGTCTGTCTGTCTCTCTCTCTTTCTCTCTCTCTCTCTCTCTCTTTCTTTCTTTCTTTCTTTCTTTCTTTCTTTCTTTCTTTCTTTCTTTCTTTCTTTCTTTCTTTCTTTCTTTCTTTCTTTCTTTCCTACGTTTATTTAGAAAAACTAGCCTGCTTTTCATCAGAAGATGATAAGAACAGTTTGACAATAGAACCAATTATCCAGAGAAATGGTAGACTCCCTTCACTAGATACATTCAAGTTCAGGCCAGAGAGCCATCTGCCTGAGGTACTTTAATTTTAATTCCTCCACTGAGCAGATGATTGGTCTCTTTGACCTAAACTGTGCCTTCCAACTGCTTAGTTCTGTGAAAAGTAATCCCAAAGCAGGATACAATAAAATAAACCAGTGAAACTATACAACATTCAGAAGTTGGAATCATCTTCTGGGACTCCTGATTGGTATACAATCTGGGACTCCAGATTGGTATATACAGAGCCATTCAAATGTAATTTGGTGGCCCAAGGGACCATTGAAAAAATAGGAAAATATTTTTCTGATTAGAAATACTGGGA
Organism: Charina bottae; assembly: GCA_023362775.1. Taxonomy (NCBI): domain Eukaryota; kingdom Metazoa; phylum Chordata; class Lepidosauria; order Squamata; family Charinaidae; genus Charina; species Charina bottae. The sequence continues at coordinate 196,302,816 of JALMGJ010000002.1, read as the reverse complement.
ATTTTGCATTATAGATCTCGCGTTCTGAGATCAGAAAGAAACACAGGATGAACCAGTCAGAAGTGCAGAATTCTGAGCTTTGGGTGACTTGTTCTAATGTGAACTATGCTGAATTGAGACCTTTTAACATTCTGTAGCCATATTATTTGATTATTTGATATATTATTTGATTGTGTGGATCACAACCAACTGTGGCAAATTCTTAAAGAGATGGGAGTACCAGACCACCTTACCTGTCTCCTGAGAAACCTGTATGCGGGTCAAGAAGCAACAGTTAGAACCGGACATGGAACAACCGACTGGTTCAAAATTGGGAAAGGAGTACGACAAGGCTGTATATTATCACCCTGCTTGTTTATTTATTTATTTATGGTTCGATTTATATTTACCGCACCATCTCTCCACAGGGGGAGTCTTTAACTTATACGAGTACATCATGAGAAATGCTGGGCTGGATGAATCACAAGCCGGAGTTAAGATTGCCGGGAGAAATATCAACAACCTCAGATATGCAGACGATACCACCCTAATGGCAGAAAGTGAAGAGGAACTAAAGAGCCTCTTGATGAGGGTGAAAGAGGAGAGTGCAAAAGCTGGCTTGAAACTCAACATTAAAAAAACTCAGATCATGGCATCTGGTCCCATCACTTCCTGGCAAATAGAAGGGGAAGAAATGGAAGCAGTGACAGATTTTATTTTCTTGGGCTCCAAGATCACCGCAGATGGTGACTGCAGCCATGAAATTAAAAGACGCTTGCTCCTTGGGAGGAAAGCTATGGCAAACCCAGACAGCCTATTAAAAAGCAGAGACATCACCTTGCCGACAAAGGTCCGTATAGTTAAAGCTATGGTTTTTCCAGTAGTAATGTATGGCTGTGAGAGTTGGACCATAAGGAAGGCTGAGCGCCGAAGAATTGATGCTTTCGAACTGTGGTGCTGGAGAAGACTCTTGAGAGTCCCTTGGACTGCAAGGAGGTCAAATCAGTCAATCCTTAATGAAATCAACCCTGACTGCTCATTGGAAGGACAGATGTTGAAGCTGAAGCTCAAATATTTTGGCCACCTAATGCGAAGAGAGGACTCACTGGAAAAGACCCCGATGCTGGGAAAGACTGAAGGCAAAAGGAGAAGGGGACGGCAGAGGATGAGATGGTTAGATAGCATCACCAATGTAACGAACATGAATTTGAGTAAACTCCGGGAGACAGTGGAGGACAGGAAGGCCTGGCGTGCTATGGTCCATGAGGTCACGAAGAGTTGGACACGACTGAACAACAACAACAACAAAAGCCATATTATCCTTCTAAGTTCTTTGTCTCCCACAAGTACTGAAAAACCCTAAAGCAGGAGACCATTGGTTTGGATCCTATCCCAAGATTCCTTGCTTACCTTCAAGGGCAGGGTTGGGGTTGTTGGCGGGGTATGTTTTTGATGTAGACAACATGTATTCAACATCTACCATCAATCATGGAAGCTCACTGAGTGACACTGGGCTATTCATTATCTCTCAGCCCAATGTATTTTTTAGGATTATTAAGGGGAAAAAAATGAAAGGCTGGAGTGCTAAGTATATTGCCTTGAACTCCTGGAGAAAATATAGAATATATTCTGCCTTTTAACCATATTTGGGTAAATAGAATGTGCAAGCTGCTTAAAGTCAGTTTTGATTGGAGCGGCATATAAGCCCAGCAAATAAATAAATAAAATGGTAAGGCATAAATTAATATGAATTATCCCTCTAGTTCTGCTTTGCTTACCTCTTCACATGGTTTCAAGTCAGTGATTGAACTGCTGCATAGCTGAAGTTATGAGTAGTGCCATTACTTCGGGGGTGAGGTTCAGGGTCTCATAAAACTGAATGGACAGAAGGGCTTTCAAATGTAGTAGAAATATCCAATATTATTTAAAGAGGGCATTCTAAAATGATGAATTCCAGAATCTAATCTAGCTTAGATGTTATACTCACATTTTGTCCATTTTAATAGTAGAGCATCATTAGCTTTCCTCAAGTTCAGTTCAGAGAATTGCTGTTTGATTCAGAAAGCTTTTGCTGCACTACAGCTGCATGCAAAAGTTGAGGCATCCCTGGTCAAATTATGTTTCAGTTAAGTGAACAGAACCTGACACAATCTCTTCATGGTAAAAAAAATTAAACAATACTTTTCTGCAAATTTGAATGCATACTTACTATATGTGCAATTGTTTAGAAATTCTGAATAAGGAAAAAGTGGATATGATAGGTGCAGAAATGTTTGACTGGGGTGCCTAATTATTTGCATATAACTATCTTATCCTAAAAATAAGAAACAATGAACTTCCTAGATGAAACTATATATTGGCTATCTGCATAAAAAGTTGTTTTATCTAGAGGAGATTCACTTGTCATGCCTTAAGTATTGTTCTCTTGAGGATAATTTTAATATATTCAGAGCTCAAAGAACAAGTAGGAACACCTTGGATCCTAATCTTCATCCTTTAGAAGTCTTGTTCCCTCTTTGTTTTACTCCTGCTATTGGCACAGATAATGGGGCTTATTGTAAACTCTAGGCAATTTTAGTTGTATGAGCCCAAAGAGAAGAAGCAAAATATTGAAACCTTTGAGCAATTATTAGAAAGGAGCCCACCTGGCACTAGAACTATGTAAGTATATTGGGAGAAATTCCCAGTAGTTACTCAGTCCTTTGGAATTTAGATTGTATCAGAAAAGAGAGGCAAGGGGAAATAGACAAAAAGGAAGAGTTGGGGGAATGCCTGAGAGGGGGAACCTGAAGAGACGGGGGATCACATGAATACACAGAGATGGAAATTTGCTAAGGTCAGGAGGACATATGGCTTCAGATGAAGGAGGGAGAAAGAATAATGAACCTCAGGGGAGGCTGCAAGTGAGATAACAGCTGGGGAAAGAGTTGGGCTGTCATCTACCTCAGAAAATACCAAGAGTTGTTGTTTTTGGATGAATGTATTCACTGATGCTGTAATCCAATGTAAGTTTCTGTCATTAATACATTTATGTGGTTTTGTGTGCGATATTTCATTTGTTTCAGTGATATGTCTTTGTGTTGAAATACCACATGTTGAGCAATGAGTGGGGTAGAGATGACATGAGTCAGTAAACTTTTAGATAGACAGTACAGAATAGTCTGAGAATATTTCATCTTTGGAAGCAATTCCAAAGAATACATCTGTAGGTCTTCCCAGATCATTATAAGTACAGCAAATGTAGTTCTTACTCATTTTCTGGAGGGGTCCTGACACATGTCTTCCAGACAGTTCTGATTGTGGGGCACTGTATTTTCCCAGCATTCAAATGATACAACTTTCTTGCTGGAAATTTTGTTTGCTAGCTGTGTCCTGCATATAGTGTGGTTTTTCAGGCAAAGGGTCTAAAATTTACAGCAAAGTCAGTGAACAGTCCAGAGTTCAATTAGACAGTGTGTCCAGAGAATGCAATGAACTGGTGGCAATAAGCCCTTCTAATAGGTTAGTTAATTGAAGGGTGCCTCTTGAAAAAGAAGACGTTCTTTGTATTACTGCAGTTATTTTGACTCGATGTTTATTTCTATGGGGAGTATTGTTTCTCTGGTCTCTGCTGTCCTCTTTACTAACCCAGGGAAAAACAAAGTCCTCCTCAAATTGAGATCAACTCCTGGTGACCTCAAGAATATTACCTTCTTCTGGGATTGTTTTTTTCAACTAGCGTACGAAATAATTTCAATTAAACAAAGCCAGAGGGTACTATGCAGGGTAGTATAGAATACGTCACTTACTTGAACTCCCTAGTGCATGGTTGGATGAGTACAGTTTTGCAACTAATATGCTGTTGTGGTGTTATAGGACTATGGGCATTTGATATAATGCCTTGCTGAAGTGCTTTGTCCATTGCCAATGTTTTTATCTTGCTTCAAATCTAGTCTACAATGGGCTAGTAAATTTCAGTTTGCCTTATCAAAGTTTCCTGCACTGAACTTTCCACCCATGGGGTTGTGTTCTTCAGAGTAGATGTGATAATTCCACTCTACGATGCACTGGTCAGACCATACCTGGAATATTACATTCAGTTTTGGTCACTGTAATATAAGAATGATGCTGAGGAACTAGTAAAAGTGCAGAGAAGAGCAACAAAGATGGTGAGGAGTTAGGAGACTAAATCCAATGAAGAACAATTAAAAGAACCATGTGTATTTGTCCTAAAGAAGAGAATGCTAAGGGGAGACATGATACCAGTTATAATGGTATGTGGGAATGACCTTGGGAGACAGGGCAAAGAGACTCAGCCAAGGGAATGGTCAGATAAAAGGCAGATGAGCCTGCAGCAGGAATGTGGGCAGGGCAAGAGGCTCAGAAGAGACCCTCCCTAGTTTCTTGGGCTGTAAAGGAGATGGGGGGAGATATACTTTCAGACTTGCAAGATTCTGTTAATCTAGCATTACAATAAAGTAGAATTAGCTCATCTGGTCGTCTTTCCTGTCTGGTCCACTTTGTAAGACTGACACCAGCCTTCCAATAATTGAAGGGCCGTCAGAAGGAAGATGGTGTGGATTTATTTTCTGTAGTGCCCAAGGGTAGGACAAGAACCAGTGGGTGGAAGCTTTACAGAGAGGGGTCCAAACTTGAAATAATGAGGAATGTCCTGATCATGGGAGCTATTAAGCACTGGAACAGCCTACCTCCTGGAGTTATGGGTGGTCCATCACTGGAGATTTTCAAAGATTGGACAGACATTTGGGATGATCTGAGGATTCCTGCCTTGAGCAGAGGGTTGGACCAGAAGACCTCCAAGATCCCTTCCAACCCTATGATTCTGTGTGATGCAAAGAATCCTACCGAGACAGTGAATTTGGAAGGTTTCCAGTTTTTGGATCTCTGGCTGTAGAAGTGTCTATGATTTGGCCCCATATGGTAGCATTGGTAATATAATTGACCAAAATATTTGCATTTTGGTATATGTAGTAATGTTAAGCTTCCACCATAAGCACCAGATGTGTGAACTAAAAGCTGTAGTGGTGGCAGCACCAATTCATTTTTTCACCTCAGCTATCGAAGCAACTTTATTTTCCTTTATGATGGAGCTGAGATATTTCAATTCATGAATTTGTTCTAATTGTACTCCGTTTAGCTGTTTGACCACTAATAAGCCATGAGTAGTCAGTACTCTCATCTTTTCCACACTGACTAATCCGAAATGGCCGTGTTGTATCCTGTAGAGCAGAGCTTTCCAAACTTTTCATGTTGGTGACACACTTTTTAGACATGCATCATTTCGCAACACACTCTTACAGCAGGGCATCATTTCGCAACACACTCTTACAGCAGGGCACAAGGCAGGCACTAGGACCTGCGCAGAATCACAGCAGGTTTGGAGGCAGCAGGGCACAAGGCAGGCACTAGGACCTGTGCGGAATCACAGCAGGGCTCGGAGGCAGCAGCAGCCGTGACACAGCCAGACACTGCAGCCGACACACTAACATGTCACAACACACAGTTTGGAAAGCTCTGCTGTAGAGGATATCAGTGCCTTCCACTTCATTATCAGCATAAATAATGTCATTTGCATACATGAAGTCAGCGATGAACTGTCCCTAGCCAAATTCACACATCTGTTTGTAAAGACTTTTCTCATGATGGCATCTACTACAGTATTGAATAGCAATGGGGAGAAGTTGCATCCTTGGCATACCTCAGTGCATGCAGATTTAGAAGCCTTCTGATAGTCCCCTGCTGATTAAGCCATCACAAGTGTGCTGTAGGAGCCATATGATCTTACTTGGCATTCTCTTAGTGGCAAGTGTTTTCCAAAGGGTGGGTTAAAGGCAGCTGCAAAATCAATGAATACTATGACTCACTCATCTCCTTGGATTTATTCTTCCATGATTTGTGTAGTGTAAATATCTGGTCACAGCAAACTTGGATTGGACGGAAACTAGCCCGTACTTCATGGTACTTCATTTGTTCTCTTTGTTTTTGTGTTCAGGGTTGGATTATTCACATGAATATTTTATTGATCATGGAAAGTAGACTGAACAGTACAATGTACAGACATTCTACAAGTATTGCAAAAATTAACATTGATGCTATGCATACGTCCTCCAAGATGCTGCAACATGGTGTACAGTGTCTGGTATTCTCGGTTTTCAGCTTCTTATAATTCTGCAGCAATATTATCCTATACTGTCTTCATTCCAATTTCAGTTGACAGCAGATGGTATGGTGGAGTTGTCAGTATTGGGATTCATCAACTAATTTGCATCTCTTCCTTTGGTCATTCATGTCCAAACATTCATCTGATATCCAGACCTGGGTGCATTTACGGGGGAAAAGGGCAAAAGACTTGGTACATTCGCTTACAGTTGTAGCAAAGCGATCTGCAGCTTCCTCAGAATTTTCTGGTTCTGCAGCCATTTTGAAGTGGTTGGATAGGGCCAGTTGAATTGTTGCTTGAAGATAGGGTCAGTCAGTCAAGACCATTCTGTACGGTGTGAGAGTTCTTTAATTATATGCTTCACATATGGTTGTATAGATATGTTCTATGCATATAAATCTAAATTTTCTCCTGGTACTACAAAATAGCACAATGATTTAAAAGATGATGGTTTTATTCATAAAGGTAGGAATTTAGATAATGACTAGCAATTAGCCACCGGCTCCATGCTTAAAAATACACTCAGTATTCAATAGTCAAATAGGACCTTGCTGTGTTTACTGCAAAACTAATTATTCTAATCAAGAATTATATAAATCATGTAATTTAAAACAATTTGGATACACTCTAGTTCCAGCTGATTTAGATTCAGAGAAATATTAGAATTATTCTTAGGGGAAAGGGTTTGCTTGCTTCTTCCCTTCAGACCTTTCTAATTTGGTGGCCTCCAATTACATATCTTATGATTAGAGATGTAGTCCCATCTTCTTCACCTAGAAGAAAGAAACTAACAGCAGTTGAAAGTGTCTCCTGCTTGTGGAAGAGTTTCCTTGGCTTAATATCAAATACTATAAAACAAAATTCATATCACAAATGTTATAATAGTTATCTGCAAAAGCTTGCAGTACAGTATAGTAAATTTTGTATGGCAAAGATGACCAGGAGGACCTGCACCAAACCAAGAAGATGGAAAAAGAAAGAAGTATGGTGCAAATATACCTCAGATGAATGTTGTATGCCTGCATCATACTTTTTCCTTTTTCATCCTCTTAATTGTTAAGATGCCACAATATAACTACCACTTTGACAGTTAAAAAAACAGAGAAATGTAATCAGATAATGAATCTGCATCCTTGATTTCTATATACAATATTTCCTTTTCTATAGAAAACATTTAAAAAAGCAGAATATGCTAAGCATGTGAACTTTTACCTTGTCAAGCTATTGAAACAAATTTGAACATTATAGTAATTTGATTTAAATGTTGCCTATAAGGCAAAAGGAGGGTTTAATGGAATCCATGTGCAATTAAAATGCAGAACTAAATGTAATCAGACCCCAGTGACTAGGGCCTTCCTACTGATAGCCTTATGGTGGCCTCAGAGGTTGAAAGTTTATGTTAAAGTTACCAAATCCACTTGAATGAGATGATAATTCAGGGGTTGTTTAATTTAAACAACATACTTTAAGTGTTAAAAGCAGTAACTAGTTTCTAGATTTTGAAGATCACACAGATATTCTCCTTAACAGATGGTAAGAGCATGTATCTTATGCTCTTCTCACATTGTGCCAATTGAAGAACAGGACTCACAGCTCTCTTGAATAAACACTTAAGGATGAAGGGTCCTCCTGTAGGAATGTTTTCAGGGTCTTCTAGATCATTATCTGTCTATATCTCTGTATATGTGTATAAAATATGAATGATTATTTCAGAATTCATATTAGAAGACTCATTTGAAAGTCATAGATAGGGCTCTGTGAACCAAGTCACCAAAATGTATGCTTTTAAAATTATCATTGTAATCATCAATATCCTCATCATCATCCTGAATTTAAAAGAAAATAACCCCAAACCTATTTTCTCTGGACAGTCTTAAGAGTCAACATCCTGTGTTGGAGTTCTCTAATCATCACAGCACAATTTACAAGCGGAACACACAGAGAGCCAGTTCAGACCAGCTCATCTGTTGATCTTGGCAAAAGTCTGTATTCTCACTGCGCGCAGCTGCCACTCAAGAGATGGGGACTCAGCACAGAGCCGAAGGATGGTGGGTTACAGAGTTAGTGAAGGCCTGAACACATAGAACTGTTTCTTTTCAACAGTTAAGGGTTATTTTCCATTCCCCTCTCCACCACCAAAGAGCATTTTTCCTCCTGCTTCTTTAAATGTACAGACACAGAAATTAAATGAGGACTTCTTACAAGCCACTGTGCTCCAAGTGTAAGAAATCGCAGTGTCTGGCTTCCAGAAACGGTGCCATCAAAATGTGCTTCTGATTAGGTGGCTTAATTACAGCTGTGAAAACAATGTTGATTTAGGGCTCCAGATTCCAGAGCATGTCAGCCGTTATTAGCTAGCCTTGGACTGAAGCCACCATTCTCTAACTTTGCACTGGGAAAGTTGCACACTGCCTTGACAATTTTTGTGAAGGTAGGAAAGTTGCCAAAAGGAAGACACATTTGTGATTCTTGGGGTGGGGTGGGGTGGATGCTTGTGTGTGTGCAGATTTCAAAATACAACCCAAATGATAGTGATGAGGTAGACAGATCTTATTGGGCGTTGTTGAATTCCTACATTTTTCCTACCAAATCTCGCAACTTTAAAATAGTTTTTGAAAAGTTTGTCTGACATGACATAATACTTAATTTTAATTGATTTAGCTCACTTTTAGTTGAAATCCAGTGTGCTGATTTAATAGGATAGTTTTATTACATCTAATTTTCCTGACAGTTTCATTTGCTGTCAGGAGATAAAATGCCATATCTGCAGCATGGGAAAAATGGCTAGTTTCAAATCCAGTAAGTTTAACCTTCCTTTGCCTCAGCAGGGTAAGATACCTTTAACTTATTTTGGGGGGAGGGTTAGGTCATTTATTTAAATATTTTAATATAAATAATTTTCATTTCAATGGGTAATGTAATTAAACTCATGCATTTACATCTGCAGAGAAATAGTACATTTTTTTTGTCTGAAAGAAAGAATTGGCAGTAGGTTGATTTATTTCAGAAGGATTGGGTGAATCCTGCTCTCTGGTTCATGATACAGTAAAAGCTCGAGGAAGAAACTGACTAACAGCAAACTTCCAGAAAGATAATTAGGTCTTACCAGGACATTGAAGAAAGAGGTGACAGAGAAATCTTGAAATCTTAGTTTATTTTTCAATTACTGTTATAAAATTGTAATTTATGACATCTTGGCCAACATACGTCTTTGGAGCTAGCAGTTCATAACAAAACTACAACTATTAGTGAAGTAAGCAAGTAAATGCCTAGTCAGACCACCATGATGATAACAAGGGATTGTACTGCTATTTTTTTCTGGAAGTCAGTGTCAAAAATACATTTGGCTTCACCTCCAAATTGGCTCTCTTGACACCAAGTGGGATCAAAAATGGAGCAGGAAGGTAACTGAATCCCTTTCTTCAAAGAGTATTAAAAATTGTCTATAAATATCAAAGGATCCCTCATAAAAGATACACTAGGGAACACAGAGCAAGACTCTGGAAAATTCAGATTACATCACTTCTAGCACTCTTATTAGTTATAATCTGGAAGTCCATTGGCACAGTTGGGGTACCATCATTAATAAGGCCCTTTCCTTCATGCTAAGCCTCTGCACTTCACTTAGTAGAAATACTGTATACAGAGAGGGGTCTGATTAAGATTTTCAGGACAAGGTGTGTGTGTGTGTACTACTAAAACTCTTGTGTCTGTTTGATACTTTGTAACCTTTACCTGGGCAAAAAGGTGCATCGTAGGGCAACAATTTTTGAACTAAGGTATGTCAAATGGGCTAGCTTACAGAATTTGTCCAAAATCCAGGACCCATGACTCCTGTGAAATAGAAATTTGGCAAATTTTATAAAACATTTTATGACATAAAATTATCATAAAACATTTTATGACTTCATACAAAATGTCATAAAACATTTCCTGTGGTCACTCCTGATGTTTGACTGAGCTACAGGTATACAGTAGTTCAACATTGGCTACTTTCAAGGCAGATACTGTACATCTCTGAATGTCTCCCTGAAATTTAAGAACATTTCCAGTATATTATAAGCTCTGCCATTGCTGAAGGCATTGAGGAATCTGGTAAGGAAATATCTCTGAAACAATGACCCAACAGGTCACAGGTTGTCGTGTGTGTGTGTGTGTGTGTGTGTGTGTGTGTGTGTAATTATACACAATCCTTAACAATATTTTTAAACACTGTATGCTGCCCTTTAAAACCAGGTTTTCCCACGGTTGTTTTTAATAGACTAAAATCACCCAATAAAATTCTAGACAACTAAACTATACAATAAAAGACAATAATTAAAATATATCATATTAATAAAATAAAATAATAAAAATAATAAAAGCAGAGATAATAGAAATAATAGAAATTTCAGCAGAGTGATCTGTCTATAGAGTGTCAAAGAAATATTCTTCTCAAACAGATTATCTCCTTGTCTATCTGAGAATATGAAGACAAGAGTTTATCTTATCCCACATGATTGATCAGGGTCAGGCTGGAAGTCCATACAGTCCTAAGTAGCCTTGGAGAAAGTAACCTCCACTAGAACATTGAACATAGGCATCCATTGAGTTATTTGTTCATTCAGACTCCCTTTATGTATGAGTAGGACCACATGAACTTCTGATCACATTCCTTGGCACAGATGCAAACATCGAGAAAATCCAAAAGGAACAACAACTGTGTTTCTCTGAAGTAAGCATAGTATGTAAACATTCACCCCCTAAGCATGGTTATCAGAATTCAGATTAATTTGTTAAATTCTGGGGATTCACTGTTGAGCAAAACTGTATAGTAGCAACATGTGATTCTACCTGATATCAAGCAGTCTGGACCCAGTTCACCAGTTCCCACGCTAAGTTTCTGCAGGAATTCTTAGCATTTTGTGGATTGTGCTGAATTGTACAATGAAATGAAAAAAATAAAAATAATGCTGTATACTGTATACTTTGAGAGAAAAGTTATTTTCAGCAAACAGAGGCCTAACTTTAGTCAAATCTTGAATATAAAAGGAATGATATGTGGTGCAATTAACAGGCATGCAGCAATAACTTAGTTTTCTGTTTTCATTTGTTATATACTCTTTCCTCAATCTGCCTTCATCCCATTTGTTTCCAAGTGACAATGTCAGACACATTGTTATACCAGGATTCAACAATACTGCCTCGATTGCAGTAGGAAATGTGGAAAAGCTGCTGTGTTGAAAACTAGATCAGGATGTTTAACCTTGGGTAGAATTTTTTTAAAAAAAAAGAATGGAGCTCAGAATATAATTGAACAGGCTTTGCAGAAGAAAAGAACAATTCTGTACAAAGGTATACATTTACTTCTTTCCAGACTCAGGCACTTTTATTTAGGTATTTCCTCCTTCCTTCTGAAGAAACTATTTCAGGATAAAGAACATCCATTATTCAGTGCTAAACCGGGGGTTAAACACAAAAGGATGGCAGATTTGTTCTGAGGTTATGAATCAGCTGAGACTTTTGGAAAGAGATTTTTAAAAACCTGTATTGAGTTTTTCTACTCAGGTGACACCTGAATCAAGGGAATCCAAGTAGCTATTCATGCTAATGCTACTTTGACTTTTCCTTCCCCCCCCCCTTATGTCCCAACAAAGCAGCTGCATATAAAACCAAGCACTCCCCGTATATGTAAAAGTACTGTTTCTGAGATTCCGCAGTACTGTATATAGATGTGTGAAGGCCACTTCACTTCCCACAGCAGAAGAGAGAGCTCTGCATTTCACTACCGCTTGGCCATACTACAAAAATGTGATAGTAATTGGCATGTTTTGTATTACGGAATAAATGTATCCTCATGATCAATATTCATCTGTAACTCTTGGTGTATGCATATTCTTGGCTGTCTACACATGGCCTTTGATCCTAGTCTGGATCAGATAGAAATGCTGCTGATTGATCCAGGTAGTCAGAAGGGCTTTCAACTTTTTTCATTTGTTAAAGGTATGGCCTCAAACCTCTTCTGGACTTGACTTTACGATTAGATGTCAGAGGTCAGCTCTGGCCACAAATGCTTCAACTCAGGTCTAGCTGGTACACCATCTGCAGCCACTTCCGGTACAGACTCTGCCTTTGATGCAGTGGGTACCACCTTGGCGGAAACTATTTTATTATGCCAGAGATAAGTCTGCTCTTGAAAACCATTCAGAGCAGAGCTTTCCAAACTGTGTGTCGTGACACAAAAGTGTGTCGCCACACACAGTCTGGTGTGTCGCCACACAACCTGGAAGCACTGATCATCATCAGCGCTTCCAGGTTTTCCCGCGGCGACACACCAACAGCGGCGCGCAAAAACCGAACGCGGCAGCAGCGCTTCTGGGTTTTTGCACGCTGCCGCAACGGCGGCACTTCCGGGTTTTCCCGCGGCGACACACCAACTGCGGTTGGTGTGTCGCCCCGGGAAAACTTTGGAAAGCCCTGATTCAGAGATTTCAGCTAGTACAGAATGTCTCAACTAGAATTTTTTGTTTGTTGTTGTTCAGTCGTTTAGTTGTGTCCGACTCTTCGTGACCTCATGGACCATAGCACGCCAGGCCTTCCTGTCCTCCACTGTCTCCTGGAGTTTACTCAAATTCATGTTCATTACATCGGTGATGCTATCTAACCATCTCATCCTCTGCCGTCCCCTTCTCCTTTTGTCTTCAGTCATTCCCAGCATCAGGGTCATTTCCAGTGAGTCCTCTCTTCGCATTAGGTGGCCAAAGTACTTGAGCTTCAGCTTCAGCATCTGTCCTTCCAATGAGCAGTCAGGGTTGATTTCCTTTAGGATTGACTGGTTTGACCTCCTTGCAGTCCAAGGGACTCTCAAGAGTCTTCTCCAGCACCACAGTTCGAAAGCATCAATTCTTCGGCATTCAACCTTCCTTATGGTCCAACTCTCACAGCCATACATTACTACTGGGAAAACCATAGCTTTAACTATACGGACCTTTGTCGGCAAGGTGATGTCTCTGCTTTTTAATATGCTGTCTAGGTTTGCCATAGCTTTCCTCCCAAGGAGCAAGCATCTTTTAATTTCATGGCTGCAGTCACCGTCTGCGGTGATCTTGGAGCCCAAGAAAATAAAATCTGTCACTGCTTCCATTTCTTCCCCTTCTATTTGCCAGGAAGTGATGGGGCCAGATGCCATGATCTGAGTTTTTTTAATGTTGAGTTTCAAGCCAGCTTTTGCACTCTCCTCTTTCACCCTCATCAAGAGGCTCTTTAGTTCCTCTTCACTTTCTGCCATTAGGGTGGTATCGTCTGCATATCTGAGGTTGTTGATATTTCTCCCGGCAATCTTAACTCCGGCTTGTGATTCATCCAGCCCGGCATTTCTCATGTTGTACTCTGCATATAAGTTAAATAAGCAGGGTGATAATATACAGCCTTGTCGTACTCCTTTCCCAATTTTGAACCAGTCGGTTGTTCCATGTCCGGTTCTAACTGTTGCTTCTTGACCCGCATACAGGTTTCTCAGGAGACAGGTAAGGTGGTCTGGTACTCCCATCTCTTTAAGACTTTGCCACAGTTTGTTGTGATCCACACAATCAAAGGCTTTAGCGTAGTCAATGAAGCAGAAGTAGATGTTTTTCTGGAACTCTCTTGCTTTTTCCATGATCCAGTGAATGTTGGCAATCTGATCTCTAGTTCCTCTGCCTCTTCGAAACCCAGCTTGCACTTCTGGTAGTTCTCGGTTCACATGCTGCTGAAGCCTAGCTTGTAGGATTTTGAGCATAACCTTGCTAGCATGTGAAATGAGCGCAATTGTACAGTAGTTTGAACATTCTTTGGCATTGCCCTTCTTTGGAATTGGAACGTAAACTGACCTTTTCCAATCCTGTGGCCACTGTTGAGTTTTCCAAATTTGTTGGCATATTGAGTGCAGCACTTTAACAGCATCATCTTTTAGGATTTTAAATAGCTCAGCTGGGATACTGTCTTCTCCGCTAGCTTTGTTGTTAGTAATGCTTCCTAAGGGCCACTTGACTTCACTCTCTAGGATGTCCGGCTCAAGGTCAGTGACCACACCATCATATTTATCAGGGATATTAAGATCTATTTTGTATATTTAGAGTGGAGCAAAGTGCTGGAATCAGGGAGCAGAGAGGTCTCACTAAAACACACAGTTGCTTTAAACAAGCAACCCAACCACAGGGGTGAAGGACTAAAACTCAAGGAGAAACACCTGGGAGTCTACCTGACAATTCCAGTTAAGAGGATCAGATAGCTACATGACAGAGTCAGAAAAGCTTTACCCCAGGAAGAGACATATCTAAGATTTGTGGTCTCCCTCCCGCCCTCCCGCCCTCCCTCTCTCTCTCGTCTTTCCCCTCATTAGCTGGAAAGAAACACATTCCTGTAATTTCAGTTGGTTTACAGTTTTAATATCAGGTCCTTTATTGTTCATGGTATTGTTTGTTAGATTTTTTAAAAACTATACATTACAGTATGAACTTTAGTTTGGGGAAGTGGTATGAAATAATAATAATAATAATAATAATAATAATAATAATAATAATAATATGTTTAAAGTTTATTCTGTACATGAAGTTATGAAATAGTATTGAAAGTAAGTTTCCACACAGCTCTTTCCTGCATAAAATATTTTGAGCAGGGATTTTGGGGCCCAGCAGGACATGTGGAGTTTTGATGGTAGCTCATGGGCATGCTCACAAAATGGTTGGTGTGTCCAGTCACAAAATATCTAGATACTAGGAGGCAAACTAAGCCCTGAGTTGCAGCCATTCACCTTTTCTTATTTTCTAAGAATTTCTCAAGGGTTTATAGGGAGCTACATTTGGTGGGCTCTCGGCGGCAGGCCTTTTCTGCTGTGGCGCCCACATTGTGGAATCTTCTCCCCCCTGAGGTAAGGTTGGCCTCATCACTTCTGAGCTTCTGGC
Source organism: Charina bottae (assembly GCA_023362775.1). Lineage (NCBI taxonomy): Eukaryota > Metazoa > Chordata > Lepidosauria > Squamata > Charinaidae > Charina > Charina bottae. The sequence continues at coordinate 196,287,756 of JALMGJ010000002.1, read as the reverse complement.
GGTCCCTCAAGACCTGGTGATGCCAGCAGGCCTGGGGACCCCAGGGGACGGGTGAACTAGTGAGGTGGCTCTGTTATTACTAACATCCCTTTGTCTACTCTTTTGTTTGTTCTTAGCTCTGTTTTATAGTTCTAATGTTTTTTAATAATTAATAATGATACTGGTTTAGGTATTTATTGATTGTTTTAGCTTTATTGTACGCCACCCAGAGTCACTTTTTTTGTGAGAGGGGCAGCTATATAAATTCAATCAATCAATCAATGGCTCTCAGAGATTATTGGAAAGAGAGGATAAGCTTCAGGGCATGTCTTGACTTCACAGCATGCTAGTTTCTCATTCTTTTTTTAAAAATTAAAAAGACCTTTAAAAAATGAAATTACAGTAGGTGAGGCAGGGAATTTGGCAGGAGCCAAGGAATGTGTTGTGGGCACATCACCACTCCTTGGCATTATGTTGGGGACCCAAAGCTAGATGTTGGCCTGGGACCCAGAAGGCCTGAGTCCAGAGCCCCACTCAGCCAATCTTATTTTTAGCCGGACATACCACCCAAGATGGTTGTGAGGTTAAAGTTATAGGAACATGAAGAGCCATGTAAGTTACTTCAAGCTCTGTAAAAAAGAAGTATATTATAACCGTAATAAATTCAATGTAAATATAAATCAATAAGATTTGTTTCCTGGAACTCTGATCTGTTTTTAAAAAGATTTTCCCTCATGAATATTCTGAACAGATTGTACATTTATACCAAAGGACAACAGTCCATTAATTTCTTTTTAAAATGTAAGTTCAATTTAGCAAGCTGTAGGAATGTAGAAAATATTGATTTCTACTTGTTTAGGGGTTTTTGGTTTATATGACAATTTCAGGGGAAAAAATGGTCCTGATAGCTGTCTTTAGTGACTGAGTGCATATACAGTTTTTCCTGAATCACTAGTCCTTTTTATTTAGGTGCAACCAGAAGTATAACCATAGATATGAATGAGGCCAGAAACAATAGAAGCTGTAACCTTCGCTCACTCACGTTCAAGTTGTTTAGAACTGGTAAGCTTGGTTTCTTGCCCAGTTAGCATAATTTGAAGCTTGCAGGCATGTTAGACATCAACTGAAATGGAGCCTAAAGTATGACCTTTTCACCTCCTGGTTATTCCTATATCAACGAAGGTGAATCCCCCCCCCCCCCATGCAAGGTCTTTGAAAAATAAATTTATTTTTCTGGCTAATTTCTGGTTTTATAAAAATGCACATGGAGGGTTTTCTGTTTGTTTAGGTTTTGGCTTTTTTGTTTTTTTTCCTCCTTTGGACCACTTATATCAGGAAAAAGCTGGATCAAGGTCAGTGCTGTTATACTTATCCAAAATGTAGTATGTGTAAAATCTGAACCAGACCGAAAGACATTTAAATGCATCCAGCTTTAATTCTTGACAACATTCTCAAGTATACTTCACAAAGTTAGAAATTCCAGTTTCTCCTTCTCCTCTCCTATCATTTTGGATGAGACCTCTTATCTTTGAGTAGTTCCTGTTTGGATCATACATATAAAATAAAATGTTGAATGGCCTGCTTGCTGTTTCTATGACAGAGAAATTCACTGAATGTAGCATGTTCTCTGATGGATTAGAAAACAAGGCTAAGTGTTTTAATTTTTGTATCCAACAAAATGCAAGACCCATTTGAAAAAAAATAAGAATGAGTGATCTTCAAACATATTTAGTTTAAACATTACATTCAGTATCTCAAAAGTATCTGGAAGAGTATCTGAAATCCCAATAGTTGATTTGAGAATAAATATCATATAGCCATCCCATCAAAAAAGGCTGTCTACGTACATCGGCAGTTTATCAAAGATCTAGCCTAAGTGCTATTGTTTCTTTTCCGCAGGGACAACATTTCCCAGGGTAGCATAGTTCTATTATGAAAGTGTTAAATACTGCTAGTTTGAACAAAGGAACTAGATTTGCTGGCTTATGTGAGCATGGGATGATAACCTATAGATAACCTACAGCAGGGACAGAAAGGTGTTTTGAATATATCCGCAACTCAGAACCCACTTACTGTGGAACCAGTTCATTGACTAGAATCAAAGTTTTCAGAAGGAACTAAGCTGTATATTGCAGTTTGGGTCTACTATACTTTATACACACCCTGGCATTTATTTTTGTTTTGGAGGGATGGATGCAATAGAGTTACGTTTGTGAGATAGGTGGCCATATAAATTTATTTGATTGATTGATTGATTGATAGATAGATAGATAGATAGATAGATAGATAGATAGATAGATAGATAGATAAATAGGTCTGCTCTTTTTGACTCCCTCAGTAGAACTGTGTGGCATAGGTATCTTCACTATCAGAAAAAAAACCCCAGCTACACAGGTGCTCTCATAGAGATGATAGGTGTGCATCCATGCTGATTGATTATGATAATTTGGATGAATATACAGTTCTCGCCCTTCCTTCTCCCCCTCTCCAACCCCTAAAACACTCAGCAGCACAAACCTTTTTAAGATCTCATCCTATTAAAACTCAGAATATGTATTTTTAATTTGTTAAATAAAATATTTATTTTTAATATCTTGTTCAACTACAATCTTATGTGTATCATACTGCCATAGGTATGTATTACCTCTATCATTATAGCTTTCTTAATGTATGGATCTGTACTTCAGTTCATAGCATTCCATATGATACAAAATTATTTGCATGAATCTGAATTTTTTTTTTAAAAGTGTGTGTTGGGGGGAGAGGGAGAATTATCTAGGCAATTGAAAAAAAATTAAATATCTTAATGATATCCATTTAAAATATGCTATTTGAATTATTGAATGTTATATATTTTCCCAATGTTCTGCATTTACTTTCTTTGATACATATTTTAGTGATGCATATTATTTTTACTTATAATGGCACATGTAATAACATTCATTATTCAAATGCCTACTGATTTTTCCAGTGTAAGAAGGCTGAAACATAAAGGTATAAATAAATCTGACTTTTTTTCACTAAACCAAAACATTACTATGGGAAATAATTATTTTGACCCTTCTCCCCGTCCCCCCATGTCTTTTTCTAATTTTCAGCAAAGCTTTCAATAAGCTTTATGTTTAATCAAATTCTTTTGATGGTTTAGGGTTCCTGCTGTTTGGGGGGAAAAAAAGCTTTCTTTACAATGAAGCTCGAACAATGTGGCTTTGAAGCCACCCTGCTTTGCTTGCCCACTTTAGTACGCGCATCACTGTCATATTGCTTCTGAGCAAACTGGCAAAAAGGACGATAGTTAAATATCTTGCCGTTTATGAACAGGGAAAGGGCAAGCAGGCACCGTTGCACCTTGACCACCTATTATGAAGCTCTTTGCTGCAGTGTCAAGTGAAAGCAAGTTAATTGGGTGAAGCTGTAGAGCATGTTAGGGGCATAGTAAAGGGATGCTATCTGACAGCTGAGTGTCAGCAAGAGCTATTCAACTGTGGCTGAGAGAGAGAGACCTGTCACAAAGTTCACGCATGCTGCAGCACAGTTAGGGAGTTGAAATGTGGTTCGGTATCACTTTCTCCCTCATTGCATTCCGGCACCTTAAGATTTCACACTGGATATGTCAACCCTTGTTCTCTAAGCTGTTTTCTCCTAACCCTTCTGAATTCAAATGATTGGACAAAAAGATGCTAATGTTTGGCAAAGTGAATGTAAATATCATCTTTCGCCCTCACTCCACTCTCCCCCTTCCTCTTCCTTCCAAAGCGGGGATCTACATCAGGCTCCAGGACTCTGACAAAAATTAGACTGCTGGAAGGGCAGTAGACGGACACACATCTCCATAAAGGGATCTGGAGCCTGGCTATTAAAGCTGCTGATTAATGGTCTGGGCAGCAAAACTTTTCCTCTTCAGATCCTTCACAAATGAATCTCTTACCAGAGGTTCTGCAAGCAGGCCATTGTTGGCCACAATCTCTCTTCATTCAAATACTCCTCCTGTCAGCCCCAGCAATTGAAATAAAGGTAGCAATTGGGAAAACAGCTCTGAGAGTAAAGTAGCAGAAAGCTGCGAGAAAGGATGTTCATTAGAAGGAAGTTTAGGGCTAGCTTAACCCAAGCGATGCAAACCAAACCTGTAAAAGAAGAGGAAGAAAACCCCCTGTCAACAGCATTTCAGTTGTAACTTTTAGGGCTATATTACAGTGCACTCACTTGGAATTATTACTCTATGAAACAAGGAATTGCTTGAGATCTTGAACAGATGCTTAGTGAGAATGATACTGTATATTGCAACTCATGCACACCCTAAACAAAAACAAAACATGGAATATTCAAGATGATGTACCGGCATTCTTAATCTGGTTCCTCCAGATGTCTTGAGACCAACTCCTAAAATTCCCTTTGGATACAATGGCAGGGAACTCTAGAAATTGCAGTCCCAAGCCAGCAAATGCAGAGAAGGTTCTAAGGATCTGTTAAAAACAAGTTCCCTCCATGCTCCTTTCAGGCAATCTTTTTAAGAACCCTAGAAATTCATTTACAAGCCAGGGTAAGTTAATCTATAACATAGGTTTGGTGTTATTTTTTTAAAGGGGCTGCTCTACAGTATTTGCTCTAATATTATACTTGGAGGCTGTTTCAGTAAAGGCAATTGTCTCTGTGAAAGTTGTTCACCATCCCGGCATATTAACCATTTGGACTGTCATGCATCCTTCTCTACAGCTAAGTGCACCAGTCCTGTCCAGTGCCAAATAGCAAATGAAAATGGGGATACTGAAGAAATAATCCATTTTAATCCAAAGTTGTATTTCTTGAGTTAATTCCAATGTAGGCAACATTTTTCAGGGATCCCACCCTCCACCAACCCACTTTTGCTTTATATATGGCGGTTGAGGACTAATAGCAGTCAAGGCCGTGATAGCCCTGATTTCCATTCCATTTGTTGGTGGTGGTTCTCCCTGAGCTGCCTAGGAGAAGCAACTTGGCCCGAGAATGGAAACTCAGCTACCCACCCACCCATCACCTCCACCAAACACTGAAGCCTTTTCCTGTAACAGTCTGTTGACTAGCTGCCAATCCTTACGTTTCATACTTTTGTTGAGTGTGGCTCCCCAAGGAAACTTGATTTTTTTTTTATCTCTTCCCTCCTTCTTAGGGCTTTTGAAGTTGTTTTCTTCCTTCTTTCCTTCTTTTTTATTTTTCATTTCTTAAAAAATGGTTGGTTTTTGAGGAGAAGAAAATACGAGCAACAAAAATGTCTTTTAACCAGGAAGAAGTAAGCAGGTTGATTTGGAGAGAGACAATAGTGCTAACAAACATGCAAATTTAGCTGCCATTTAGCTTCCACTATTTATTGATGTCATTTACTTAAGCAAGACATTTAGCTTGATTCTTGTTCTGCAACATCATTTAAAATACAGCACACATTTGTACAAAAGATCATACTTCGCTTGAAGTAAATGAAGACATCCTGATCTTTTTATTGTTTCTATGATACTGTGTTTAAATATTCTGATAAATGTATAACTTGATAATTAAAATAATAGATGTGCAAATACTTGATTTTAATGAGAGTAGCACAGCTGGGCACCATTGGATTAAAATCCAGCAGTCCTGAAGAATGCATCTTTATGTTCTATCTACCAATTCATTTTTAGAACCAAAACTCATTGCAGAACTGAAAGTATGACGACTTTTAAAATATCTCCTTGGGGTAACCTTTTGAAATTGCTGCCATATGGGTGGTTCTTAAAGGTCCAACTTTTCACCCAGCTCCAAGATACCTTGTGCAATACCAGGAAATCAAAGAGCCAACATCAAAGAAGATTGCTGAATTATGTGTTAGATATAGCCATTGATTTCCCCCCTCCCAGTAACAGTAATAGAACTGGGGAGGGAAAAGCTCTAAAAAAAATTCCCCAGAGTTCACAGTAGCGGAATTCCAAATACTGCCTTATATATAGCAACTTTACTTATTTAGCCCACCAAATGTATGCCATGGCATTTTGACAATAGTGCATTGTGACTGGCCTGTTTTAGATCCTTGTTTGTGTATATTTGATTGAGATTATGTGTTTTAAAGCCCTACTGTGTTCAAAAAGCCTTAATATACAATTTGGAAAATTTGCCTGGGTTTCTAGATATTTCTAAACAAGAATTAAGTTTGCAAATAATTTCTTTTAGTGTGCATGTACCATTAGTTTACCAATACTCAGAACTGTTCTTGTGGAAGGCAAAAGGTAGTTATTGACTACTTTTAAAATATTCCAGACAAAGGATGGTATAAATAATATTAACTGATAAATATTTAAAGCTCAGGACCACCTCCTCTTCTTCTCAAGGTTTTAGTGAACACTTTTGTTTTTATTTACTGTTTGTAAGACTTTAAATTTAAGAAATCCATGTAGTCAGATGTGCAAATAATTGTAAACTTATGCATGAAAGGAGACTTTGTAACTATATTCAAATCTTTAAAAAGAAGGGGTGAACCAAAATATGTCCTCAAAGCATCATACAAGCCAAATAATTAACTGCACTTTTAGAAGTTGTTATTAATGGGTGCAATCAATAGATACATACAGTATACTTAAATCTCTTTGAAATCAGTGGGGCTTAAAGTTATGCATATTACATGTAGTCTTCATTTAGCGACCACAATTGGGACCGGCAGCTCAGTCATTAAGCGAAGTGGTTGCTAAATGAAACTGCAGCTGTGCTTATGATCATACTTCAGCTTTCCTTTGCTTTCCAGACCTGTAAATGCGAGAATTTATTTATTTTTATTTATCCAACTTCTATCACCGCCCATCTCCCCCCACAAAGGGGACTCTGGGCAGAGAATTGGCCATAAAGTTACTTTTTCATCACCATCATAACTGCCAGTGATCGCTAAACGAGGCAGTTGCTAAACGAGGACTACCTGTATACATTCTAGAAGTAATATCTGCTGTTTTTATGAACTGATTCATGGCAAATGTGTTTATTCTCTTATTATTTTTTTCCAGGATTCACGAAACACTTCAAGCATCATTACGGTGTCAAGTTCTTTACCCCAGCTAGATCAAGGCTGTGTTCCAGGTTTTTTGCCACTGAAGGCTGAATCAGATTACGATCCATCTTTTACCTTGGCACATAATACACCCCATTCTCAAATTTCATCATCCTTTCCCTCAAACCTACATGTCACATCTGCCAAAAGAGTGATGCCAAATGGATGCTAGAATCTATTCATTTTGTAAGCAGCTGAAAGAGAATTAATTAAAGTCCGATTTTATTAGGATGTTTTTAGCCTTTGAATTGAAGTTTGCTCTCTGTGCATTTCTATGGCATTAATTTTACACTCTTCACTGCAGGGAAGGAGGGGGGCGTGTTCATACATGCTGCATATCAGATGCCCAGCGTAGTAGAAGGGTCATTTAAAAAAAACAACCAAAAACTTTTATTTATCATGGTAGCTCATTTTTATGTAATATATTTTTAAATGTTAAAGAATGACACATTTGGGGTAATTTTCCTCAGACTTAAAAAAATCAATAAGCCATTTTAGTCTCTATCTATCAAAGTTGTTTCATACTTGTCTATTTTAAAACAGGGCTGCAATACTTTAATAGGATTGAGAGAGCTATTTGAAATGTATGCCAATGATTCCTGTCATTTCATGGCAGCCCTGCCATGGTTCACTGAGCCCCCTCTTCTCTCTTGTCAGCTCAACTGAAGACAAGCATTTAGTTGCAAACTTTAAGCAGGTTGTGCAAAACAGAAATGATGTGACTGCTTCTCCTCCTGCACAATAATGTCACTCCTGGTCAATGTGAGAAGGTCAGGTTGCGCCTTGTAAAGCTACATGATACCATTTGCCCATTTGAACAAGTTAAGTGCAGAATCCAGTCCCTAACGGCCTCTTTTTATCAAGTCGGCATTTGATAAGAAAGTAGAAACAATTGTGTAGGGAGATTTGGAGATGATATGTTTATGTGCTTTTATAAGGGCAGTTCTCAAACAAGCATCGCAGGTAATAAATTTAGTCCGAGTTTTGAGACTTTAAAGTAATGGCTGCTCTGACCTTCAAAATAGGCTCCTTTCTTTGTTGTTGTTGTTGTTGGTAGGACCCAAGAGTGACGCCCATCTTTGATGCTGACAGAATTTAAAACAAGGCCATTGCCCTGCATTTTCTGCCTTGTAGCACACAAAAGTAAAATTGTATGTCAGGCCGAGATGTCGGGGAGCTGACAAGATGCCCCAGTGACATTTCAGCTGGAAAGAGCAAGTGTCTTGCAACCAAGTGGTCAAATATCAAATAATAGGTCAAGCAGGAAGGAGCTGAGTTCTAACCACAAAGAGGTTTCTGGTAACTTACTTGACAAGCTTTTGGGTGCTTTGTGGCTTGACAAAGTGATGTTCTGTTGGGTATCGCTAGACAGTCTGTTCTTTATTGCCTTCAGAAGATCAGACATTGACATTGATTAAACTCTTTAACCCTTAAAGGTTAAATTCTGGCTGTATGCATCATTGTGAGGAAAGAACAAAAGAAATTTTATAATATATACCATTTGTTATGGTATTAATCACCCCAACTCCCCAGCGCCATTAACATTTGATGTGTGATGTAGTTTTTGACAGGGTTATTGAATGCAAAATCTATATGTTAGATTGCTTCTCATTATGGATCAGAGATACATTAGAAAAATAACATTGTGCTTTGTGGAATTTGTAATTTCTCATGCTTTGATAAGAGTAGGGTTTGATTCCACAATCCTGACTGCTAATGTTTGTCTTTGTCCTATCATCCCAGAAGATATAAATTTGCATATGTAATACACCTACCACTATAAGTAAAATCATGTAAATTCCTGACTGATGTATTCCAAAGCCGCTCTGTAGAACTTTGAAAATTTTCAAGTATTTCTTATTTTAAGTTTTCAAGAGGGTTTTCATGCCTGCAGTTGCCACTGTATTCATTTAAATGTGAGCAAATAATTTTTTAAAAGGTCTCTTTTTGTAGCATGTTATCTCTAGATTACTTAAGGCAACATTTTTCCCCCTCTGACTATTTCTATCAGGAGAAAAAACTGAAAAAAGAAGCATTCGTTATTCCAATCATGGATCGCTTATCCTTTCCATATGGATAATTTTAACTTTGTTTTGTGCTATATTCCTTTAAAAAATATATATTATAGCAGATGCTTAGGCTTTTTTTTAAAGAGGTAAATATGGAAGTCTGATAAGACTTGCTTATCACCAGTGTGACAGGTCACATTTTGGGATTAAAATCATAAAATAATAATTTAAACATTATTGGTTTTGGAAAATTGGAACAGATCAGAATTGCCTTTCCTACTGAGCATCTAGAAGTCCATAAGAGTATATAGATATACCTTTTACGGGCAATGAGTCTTAATATTTTTTAAACTGAGAGTTTACAAAGCAGGGTGATCACAGCTAGTATTCTCTGTAAGTATTTGCAGCTACATCTTTGAGGAGATGTTAGAGCAGCAATCTTAGATCATTTTATTGTAGCATTTCCCAAGGAAACAGTATATACTCAGAGTAAAATTTGTTCCCATTGCTTTATTCCCTGCTGCTCACAGCAGTGTTTTCTTACCTAATTATAGATTTGCACAGTTCTGCTTATGTTTGATATTTATATGAAATACGTCAGTATCCATGAATTCATGTATAAAATTCTCCCTCCCAATATTTTTCCTATTTTCTGATCTCAGCCATTCAAATGTAACATTCAGGAGTTGTGTGATGATAATATTCAGAATTTATCAACCATGTGATTAGAAAACACATGCAAAATTATTAAATGAATTCACCACTAGATCTTAGTACACCCAGAAATATTCAGCCAGGTAGATGAATCAGATCCACAGAATCTGACAATTTGGTCAAAATGACAACATGAGTGTCACAGCAGCATGACATAAACTCCACCCCTTTTCCGCCATGATGTCAGGGTGCATGTGCAAAAGTGGCAGAGCCCACAGTGTGGCATTATTTTGTCATTTCCCCTGCACACACACACCCCAATGCCTTCAAGATAAATATGGGTATATACTTAGTCCTGCTTGTGGAGATTTTGATGCTTTCTTAAATCCTAGCATCACATTGTCCTTAATTTTATTTATTTATTTATTTATTAAATTTCTATGACCGCCCATCTCCCCCTCAAGGAGGGACTCTGGGCGGTTTACAACCACAACAACATCATTAAAATAAAATAAATATAACAATAAAAATACAAATATAATAAAATCCAAGTGGCAGGTGGTTCTTACAGTGAAGATAAAAATACCTTTAAAATTTGAGGCGGCTCTAAGAGATCAGCCATCCCCAAGCGTGACCACTTTCCTAATTTTTTAATTACTACAAGGGAAGTCTTTATGTTGTTGTTTCAAGAGCTCTTGCTAACCAATAGTAAATTGCATGTCATTTTTTCATTGCCCAAGTCAGCTTGTACAGTATATAAGTTGAATGGCACAGTACAATGATTAGGAATATCCCTGTATTTGCATTGGCTGTTTGATTCTGAGATAAAACCTAAATGAAAATACTCATCCAATCTTTTTGCCAAGAAAGGTGTTTCATTGACTTGTCAGCTTTTTTTTTGTGACAGTAGCATAGCTTATACATACTCTATCATCCAAAGATTGGTTACATCTAAAAAAGTGTGTAAGATAAAACAGATTTAGAAACACCTCCTAATGAAATTTTGTTTTGTACATTTCAGTGGACAATTTTTCTTTATAGTTTATTTGATCATTACTACTTAGTACATTAGTTTATCTCTGAAAAACCAATAAGTTGTAATTTTTATAAAGAAGCATCAAGATGGCCACATTAAAAAAAGATACTATTTTGCTATGTTCAAAGATTCTCACAGCCACAGTGTGCAAAAGATCCCACCCTTAAAACTCCATCCTTCCATTCTCATCCAATCCTTGACTAAACACAGGAGAAGCAGATAAGAGTGGTAAGGAAGAAATGGACCAATTCCACCATCAATCCACCAGTTCCAGTGATGGATGGACACCATTAGATTAAACACTTAATTTCTCATATTACTTGATTGAACATATTAGTAAATATATATAAAATTGTATCACTTCAACATCTTTAACATATATGTTTTTCATGCAAGCTATAACTTACATATAATGAAAGATAGTAGTACTTTTCACAAGATGGGGAACATTATCCATGTCTTTACAGGATGGGAAGGTTTCCTATTCTTTCATAGAGGAAATTTGCTAGCATTTCTTAACAGAAATAAGAATTGCAATCCTAAATGTAATTTATTACTTATTTTTCAAATTTGTACTTACACGCTCCAGCAAAGCAAGCCCAGAGCAGTTAAGTTTGAATAATAACTGAAATTGGATAAGATCCATCTCCAATGTCTAAGCTCATTCTACGTCTATCATATCTGCCTACTAGGAAACAAATGATCGAAGGTGTTTTTTGAAGCCTTCTCAGCCACTTCTTCCATAGAACCTGTTAATATCATGGGGCTATTTTATGTCAATGACATGGCCCAATTGGTATCACTGTAATAAAGTGTGTGTGTGTGTGTGTATGATTTTTTTTATCCCACCTTTATTATTTTTATAAATAATTCAAGGCAGCAAACATACCTAATACTCCTTCTTCCTCTTTTCCCCACAACAACAACCCTGTGAGGTGAGTTGGGCTGAGAGAGAGTGACTGGCCCGAGGTCACCCAGCCGGCTTTCAGGCCTAAGGCAGGACTAGAACTCACAGTCTCCAGGTTTCTAGCCTGGTGCTTTAACCACTAGACCAAACTGGTCTATTAAGGTAAAGGTAAAGGTTCCCCCCGCACATTTGTGCAGTCGTGTCCGACCCTAGGGGCCGGTGCTCATCTCCGTTTGTTAGCCGAAGAGCCAGCATTGTCTGAAGATGCTTCCACGGTCATGTGGCCGCATGACGCACGCGGAACGCTGTTACCTACCCACCGAAGTGGTACCTATTCATCTACTTGCATTTGCATGCTTTCGAATTGCTAGGTTGGCAAGAACTGGGGCTAGTGCGGGAGCTCACTCCATCACGCGGGGCTAGGGATTCGAACCTCCGAACTTGCGATCTTCCGATCGACAAGCCTGGCATCTTACCCGCTGAGCCACCACGCCCCTTAACTGGTCTATTACTAATTATTTATTATTATTATTATTATTATTACTAGAATTTTCAGAACATTTAAAAAAAATTATCTTCTTGAAATGGGTATCCCTATTTTAGTTGAGAACAACCTCTCCATACCTTTATTTGGTTTTTAGGTTTGGGCTGCATAAGATTTTAGCCTAAGAGGCTTTGCATTCCAAGGAGCTCCATATCTTTCTGCTGAAATTACAAATGTGCAAAATAAAAAATGATTAGTATGTTCTAATGTGGTAGTGTATCAGCACCATGTGAATTGTAAATTTGGGGGCTGATGAAGGATGGTAAGCAGAAGGAAGAGCATTTCAAGGAAGTGGACTTGGCCATATTATACCTCTACCAGTCTTAGCAATGCAGTAGGTTGGATCTGGCACAAAAGTAGGCTCGGATTAAATTAAGCTTCATTCTAAGAAAATACTTCAGTTTCCAGACTTAGTTCCAAAACTTGCCAGAGAGGTTTTGCCATATCACTAGCATATTTTTTCTTATCTATACCATTTACTTAGTCATCTAGGGGTCCACATATCCTTTTCAGAAGCACAGCTTCTTGCTAAAGGAAATACTTGTGTACATCTGTTTTTGATATGTGAAGCTGTCCTTGACAGTGCACTGAATAAAGGCAGCCTTGAAGGAATGCAAGATTTCTATTGGCATCTCAGTTTATGTGCATCCAAAGAAACTTCTACTGGCGCTAGTAGGCCTCACTTTTATATGCTCTTACCTGGATATAAACTCCCATTCAACCGAATTCAAATGATTTCTCAGTAGACAAGCATAGGATTAGGCAGTTAAGTATTAGAAGAGCATTTAATTTGTGATTGCTCACCTTAGGTTCAAGGATGTACATATTTTCTACATAGATAAATGAATGCAAGAAAGAGTCCCTTTAGTTTTTGCGATATGTCTTAGGTTATGTCTGCAGTTTTTTAAAAAACCTTTTCATGCTTTTATAGAAAATAACTTCTCTGTCAGTTTTTTAAAAAAAGCAATTTACATTGGATTATGATCAATTGTGGAAGTCATGAGATGATTTGACAACAAGCAAGGGTGATGGCAGAAGTCATCACCTCTATTTAAATCAGGGATACACAACTGGGAAACAGCTGCAGTCCTCTAATCATCTTCCCAAGAGTAAGCCCCACTGAAGTCAATGGAATTTACTTTTGAGTTAGCTTTCATAGAATCGCACCGAACAACTTTGTCTTAAGTAGGCCTCAAATGCTCAGTTGTGGATTTGATGAGTGCAAGGCATAAATAAAAGGCTGGAACAAATATAAGCACCATATTAAGAACAGAATTGGTAACCTCCCTAAGCAAGAATGTAATTTTTTGTCTCTGAGTTGAGATAAAATGATAAGCTGAAATGATAGGTAACAAAACTTCTATATAAATGTAAGACAATGAATTCACACATCAATATAGTCAAAAATAGTTTGTTTGGTTTTTACTTATGTGGTCTGTGAAACTAGCCACTGTGGTTTATAAAACAAAGTTTATGATTTATCACGTAATGGAAATCCAGCCTTTGTGACTTAATAAACCATAATAAAAAACAGCGTATTGTGATGTGAGAATGCAGTCATTCTGTGTTACTCATTTGGTGATAGAGCTCTCTTCAACCCAGCTACATTTTTATTGTGATTTCACATAGTTGGTAACACTTAGTACAAGTTCAAATGAGACCAAATCAAAGGAGCAATAAAACAAAATACAGTAGCTGCATTTTCAGACAACATATTCTTCATGTTGATGAAGGTATAATGAAATGTTTAAAGATGAAAGCCTCTTAATTTTAAGTCAAAGATTCTAAAACAATGTAGTCTGAGTCATTGTCTCACAATATTTATGATGTTTTAGACAACCCAGTAATGAAGCTTCTGTTTGGTAGGACAACAATCCCTTTTCTTTCCATATTTCCAAGCTATTTAAAATGATCGATGTGATTATGCGAAGAGTCCCTTCATGTTCCCCAAGCGATAACCCACTGAAGTTTTTTTTAAAAAAACTGGGAGATTCCTGAAACCTGATCATCAGCGGGGGGGGGGGGGGGGGGGGGGGGGGGAGGGCAGAGATTATCTGTGCTTTCAGGTATTCTGAGAAAAAAGAGAAAGAAGGGTCATTTGACCTCTGTTCCTGTATGGATTTCCTGGCATGCAGAAGTGACAGTAATCAGCACTAAGAGAAGTGAAAAATCAGGAAGTGGCAGCTCTATTATCTGAGCTCTGTGACAAAGCAGCCTTTGATTCCAGTCTTCACGTAGGTATTGAATTTCCTGAACTGTGTGCAGAAGCCATCTCTGTGAGAATAGCTTTAAAATGTCGAAAACAAGATGCAAGGACTTTTAAAAATACTGTTCAGTTGCTCTCTCCCCACACCCCTGAGACTCCGCCATTTAAATAGCAAAGGGAGTTTGCGTGGTTTGAATCGGTCTCTTCTAGCCCAGTGCCCTCCAGATGTGTGGATTTCAACATGACCAGCCTTCCTAGCCAGCGTGACCATTGCTGCGGATTCTGGGTACTGGGGGAATGTATCTCGGGGAGTGGGATGCTCAGTCTGAAGAGGGCCAGGTTAGATAGCCAGATAGGAAGTGTCATTCTTAATCACCTATGCCATAAAGGTCACCTTACTTTAACAATGAGCAAAATGGATTCCCAAAATAGGAAAGAAAATTGTATTGCAGACTTTCCTCAATGAAATAACCCAAGATGCTGTCATGGCAGGAGAGAGACTGTGATCATGAAACAGCTTTCCCAGTGCAAGGTTCATAATAGCCCTCCGGATGTATTGACTCCTGTGATTTTCCCTAATGTGGGAAAGTAAATCATTAGTAGATCTGGTTCTGTGTTGCAGATTTTTTTGTGTAGCAAAGTAACTCCTTTGCTGTGATGTACTGAAAATCAGCACTGGCCACCCAATCCTTTTCTGGATTAAAATTACATAGCCCTTTTCATTTGAAAACGTACAAGTATTGCCCTGATCAAGTTCCAGGCCAGTTGGGAGAGGCACCTTTTTAGCAATGTGAGATAATCCTGTTTATATCCCCTTGGCCTCCAACTCTCCCCTTTGTTCAGTTCAATGTGTCTTCTGAACAATGGCAATGCTTATGGGACACGTTGTTCCCATCAGCTGCAGAGTGAACTATAGAGCCCCATGAATTCTTAATTTCTCAGCATAATGAGATTATATGTGAATTTCTAGGAATGGGGAGAAACTTGTCCAATTCACATTTTAATCGGCACTCAGCTAATTTAGCAGTATTGATCCAACCTTGAATATAGTGGGACGGAGGTGGGCAAGGGTAAAATGAAACATGAAAATGAAAAAGAAACATGCAAATAAGCTTTAGGAAACTCTGCTTACAAAAAATGTGGGTTGCGTAAAACTGCAGAGAGTACAAAGCAATAGGTTCATTCAAGCCATACCCAGGAACTTTAACTTTTTAAAAAATTCAAATGGTTGAGAAATTTAAGCTGGGGAAACTGTCCAACCCAAACAGGTGTGTGTCATTTTTTGGAATGGGGATGCTCCACTCCAAGGAACAAGCATTAATTTCTCAGCCATATTTCAATCTCTCACCAAACACAGTTTAAGCATAACCACTTTGCCAAGCGTGTCCTTTTCCAAAGATGGAGAACTTTTGGGCTTCCAAAGAGTCTCACTTCCTAGCACTTGTCAACACAGGAGTTGTAGTTGTAGTTCAAAATGTCTGGAGGGCTACAGGTGTTTTCAGTATGATGCAGATTCTGCACTAACAGCAGCATAACCAAATCCCACACTTTAAACATATCTCTATTAAATTTTTATATATATACAATTAAAGAAGTAATAGTAACATGTCAGCTCACAATCATAACATTTTTTTTTCCTTTTTATAAACAAAGGTAACAAAGAAGGCAAGCGATTCTTCAAGCCTGGGGATATATTAAGAAATTTGGAAAAATTTAATCTATTTTGATGCATGCATATTTTCATGGGCATAAAGGATTTTCTCTGTAATAGCATTGATTCTTCCATACTATTTTCTGAGTATTTGTGCAATTTGGGGTTTATGCATGTATACTTGACTGATTGGTTAGTCACCACACTGGAAAAGGTAGTGAGATCAATGAACATTACTATTGGGATATTAGATTTGTTGGGATTCCAAACAAATTACTTAAAACCTAAGGGAGAACACCCTGACTGATCTGGTTTGAGATTGTCACTAAGAGTAAATTTTAAAAGGAGGTGATGAATAAGACCTTTCAAGAAAAGCCCAGGCTGATCTATTTGCTATAAATTAAAATCAACGCTGTCACTTTGCAACATAAGTAAAGTTAAATAGCCGCGTTAGCAGATCTCATTTTGCAAAAGGAATTTGTGTGCATTTTCATCCGAGAGTCCCTATCGAGAAAGACATTTCTGTCTAAGTTAAGAAAGAATAAAGGTTCATGATCCCTGCAATACCATTTTCTATAAAGAAAATTCCCTATCTTCTGCAACTTTTTAAGAGAAGGCCAAGCTGAACCCAGAGATTGTTCCAGCTTCAATCACAATGTTTCTCTCTCATCTAATACACACAGCAGGACTCCTTGAAGGGTACAGATTAAACTGTTAGGGTTATTTGAAAAAGTGTCTGAAGGTTTTCTACTAGCCACAAAGAATTGCATTATAAAGATTTATAAGTTATAAAGGCAGGAGATGGTCCCTTCTCCTTTTGGTGCTGGACCCCATAAAAGGAAGTGTCTTTTAATCACTGAAAGGTTCTTCCTATTGTCAGCCTGCAAGAACTTTTCCTTATAAAGTTAAGCAAGGAGTTCTCGTTCAACATGTGGACTATGAGAATACAAACTTACTTTTTTCCAGCTACTTTTAGTCATTTTGTGCATCAAAAGAGACAAACATTTTAAGGGCAAGACAATAATGTCATAAACTTTGGCTAAGACAGCACTGAGGGAATTAGGATGACCTTTCTTTGTAGAAATAAATTAAGAAACTCCCACAGATAGCAGGTGCTCCAGAAATTCAACATGTTTCATTTCTGCGGCTCGCTCGCTCCTATTTAGTTTTCGTTTTTCTTCTTTTACGGCTGCTAGTTTCCTTTCCCATGGTATGTATTTCTTTTAAATTTAATAGGGTTGTGGAAAAACATCTCACAGAGGAGAGTCTGGAAAATGCAAACTCTTCCTTCCCATGTATGTCTATAGAGGTACTGTATATAGCTGTGATAGGTTTAGAAGTAGGAACCTTCTCATTCCACTCCCCACCCCTTGGCATTTGGGTTAAAGCCATGGCAGAACTTCTGAAAGATGCAAGTTCTTCCCTGTACAATAGATCCACAACTGTTGTAGAAGGGACAGAAATCCTGCTTCCTGCTGCCCAGTGGCCATCACTGTTCAGTGGAAATGGCATTGTATGCACTACATTACAGCTACAGTCTTTAAGGTTCCAGAGATAATGTGCCAAATAATGGATGAAATAGTATTCACTTGAGGGTGAATATAACTATTTATCACAGTCTTCCCTGATGCCCACCAGATGTGTTGGCTGAGTATTCTGGGAACTGTAATCCAAACCACCTAGGAAGTACCATCTGGGAGAAGGGCTGATTGATCCCATTTGTATCCCATTCTTCGAAGAATTCAGGGCAGCTGATATAAGCATTACCCACTGTATTTTCACAATTACCATGTGAAAGAGCAGATTGGGCTGAAAGAAATACATTGATTGGCCCAAGATCACTTAGGAGGTGTAATGGTTGAACAGGAATTGGAACTGAGAACTCCAATCGAATTATTTCTGGTTTCACTTTTACATTTTTTAAATTTCACTCCAGATCCACTGTGTACATATTTCATTGTGTTACCACCTGGACTCCTTATGACGCAGCAGACTTCTTTTAAGCAATGGGGAAAAAATATCCATAAATGGTTATATTTGCTATGTTTTTGCTTAGCTGGAAGACACAAAGGCGACCTTTGTTGCTCACTGCTGAAATTTACCAGGTGTCCTCACTATAACATTGTAACTGCTCTGTAATAATCTTAGGAGGAAAGCTAAGTAGCCATTCCATATTTGGATTACAAATGAGATCCACAAGTCATGCCATAGCGATGGCTTTGGATTTCCACTCTATGCAAACGCCCAACATTATGCATGAGAGAGATGTGATGGCAAGTTGGCATTTTTACAAGAGCAAGATTTGTCTTCATCCCATCCAAAGCAGGACAGTGCAAAAACTATGTGAAAATTGTGATGGGACAGCTTTATATCATTTCACTGTCAAAATCTGGAACATTCTATGTGCAGCTGTTAAATCAGTTGATGTGCTAGATTTAATGGACCTGCTTCTCATCTGTTACTAAGTGCCTCCAGAGCTAAGTGATGAAGAAGAACAAGGTAATTTAGCATGAAGATAAAAGTAGCATTTATAGAAGCTGCTGATGTTTAGAAAACAAAAAGGGCTGATAAGAGCAATTAATGATTGTGAAATCTGCTGTCCTTATTCTATGAGACTTACTGTATAACCATGTTTAAAAGGGGAGAAAGATTAAAATACTTATTGATTGACTAATAGGTAAAAGGTAAGGTTTAAAAGCAAAGCATTGACCAATATATATTATATTAATTAAACCTTTCCCATCATTGTGAATAAACAAGAACAGATAAGTTGTATCTGCAAGTTCTTGAATTGATTCTAGATGGATTGCTCTTCAGAGATCTAATGCCAATGCAAGCCACAAATCAGTTTTCAAAAATATTTTTTGTACTCCTGGGTGAAAGTGAAAAGATCCACCTTGTCTTCCAGGTGTACTACTTGCATGAAGTTATAAAGTCTACAGTTGTTTTAAACAACAGGGATGTGAGGACCAGTATAAATCAAATGCTTTGTGATCTGCCTTACAGAACAGCTTTTTTCACTCCAACAGATCAGAAGTTTAACAATAATTTTTAAAATGGACATACATTTGTTGACTATTTATGGGCAGAGTGACCACTCAGTAAATTAATTTACAATGTTGGGCCAGGCAGGGTTTGCCCATCACCAAACAGAACTGACATGACAGTGCTGTGACACTAAAATGAGTTAAAGATGCTTTCAAGTCAAGCTCACTTCCTACTAACCGCATCTGTGCAACTTTCCTGACAGTGTTACAAATTAGTTTGCCATTGCTTTCATCTGTGTTCTTTTAAAGATTTCTCCATTTAGCCAGAATCTCCAATGGTTCCCCCATCCAATTACTAAAGAGAGCTGACTCTGTTTAGTTTCTGAGACCCCCAAAGGTGGGCTAGATACTGCTACTTGCTGAAGAACTAAAACAAGTTCTCAGCCCAATTGCCTTCAGTCCATACATAATTTAAGCAAGCATGACATACAGAAAATGTGTGCAAAATACAATGGCTACAGGGAATGAACTTTGTAGTGTGGCTTTTTCATTGTTCTAGATCAGTGTTTCTCAACCTTGACCACTTGAAGATGTGTGGACTTCAACAGGGGAATTCTGGGAGTTGAAGTCCACACATCAAGGTTGAGAAACACTGCTCTAGATAACGTTGAGGACACAGTTATTGGATTATATGGATTCAGCCCAGCATTTCCTGCAACAATGCTGTTGACTGGTGTGCCCATCTCCAATTATGCAGTGCAGGTGTCTAGGGCAGCTATGACTCATAAGTAGCAACACCAAGATAAACTTTAAGCAACTTCTAGCCTTCTTGTCAGATTTTCTGGCAGCTGTACTTAGTAGTTTCAGCTTCTTTTTTCAGTCCATTTTATGCCCAGCATATCATCCAGGTGACCGCAAAATGTTTGATCCAAAGATGCCATCTGGGAAACACTCTGGAAACCATTCAGGATACCCTGTTGTTTGTTTTCACACACCATTCAAGCCTCACTTTATAGAAACTATGGAGAGTAAAGGCTGATCTCTACAAGCAAAGCTGCACTAGTGGAGAAATCACTATGATGAGATTTTGTCAATCCTCTGTGAAATAGTGGAGGCATTGATTATCAAATTGATTTTTTTACTTATTTTATCCCACCCAAGTACTTCACACTAGCTCAAATGTAAACATCT
>JALMGJ010000002.1:196015053-196262553 GCA_023362775.1 Charina bottae | reverse complement strand
TGCATTAGAGAGTCCATGACATATGTCCAAATTCCAAATGTATCCACCGGCCCAAAAAGATTAGGGACCCCTGGAGTAGAGAAATGTGGACTCAAATCTCCATTTGGTCATTTTATTACTTATTTATCAGTTAGATATATTTTAACGATTTCATATTTGAAAATAAATGTCGAAGCAGAGCTGATGTTCACTGGGGACCTTGGGCTACTCAGCCTATCTACAATAATCTGCAAAGTTATGGTGAGGATAATATGGGATGGGTTATGTTAAGAAAGCATGGTTTCTACATTGAGCTTGTCAAAGGAAGGACAGGATAACAATGACATGAAAAATAAATAAAATGAAATTTTCATGAGTTCAGAATAATTACCCCAGAAGAGGCATCATTATCTAGCTAGTTCACATATCATGCTAAACCATGAAGTGGTTTGTTTTGTTTTAGCTTAGCATAAGCAGGGCCACAACTGGGGGGGGGGGGGCAAGCGGGGCATGTGCCCCGGGTGCCGCACTGGGGGGGTGCCAAAATGACAAAATGACCCATGGGGAGGGCACAAAATCCATGTTTGCACCGGGTGACACAGACGCTAGTTCCATCCCTGAGCATAAGGCAATGACCCTGTCATTGTGGTTAATTACTTAGTGTTGTGTGAACTCAGCCATTGTGGCTTATTCCACAAACCATGGTTAAAAAACCCAATAGCGTGGTGCAATGTGTCAACCCTGTCTGTCTCTGTGTGTCACCTTCAATAAATCAACCTTAATTCTTTCAATTGCTCACCCTCGTAAGGAATTTGTGCTCGCTCTAGAAAAGCACAAAGGAGGAAGTGTTCATAACCCATAACCTTGTTGTGATGTCTTCTGATAGTCTCCAACTCGGCATACAACAACAACAATAATAATAATTGAGTGATGGTGATTTTGACATTGACAAAATCACCAGTAGTCAATTGCAAAAGGCAGCTTTACTTGGAACAGCTCACATCCTGCGACGATACCTTTAATATTATTAAACAACATCTGCCTATCCCAGATCCTTGGGAAGGACTTGATAGGTGGACAAAAGTGCCAAATCCAGTCTAAACATCTGGCTGACTGTACGACCAACCATAATAATTTAGTTATTAATAAATATATTATTATACATAATAAATAGTAATTATTATTATATAGTTGAATACCACACATCTTAAAGTTGCCAAGTTTGAAAAACACTGGTTTACAGCCTGTCAGAGAAAGAATTTGGTTTTATTTTTTTCCAAGCAGCGGGTTGTCGGTTGGTTGTTTTTTCATCTCCCAGCCATTTACTTAGGGACTTTATTTTAAGGGCACTACATGAGTGACCGTGGCGAGAAACCACAGAAGGATAAAAATCAGTTTAAAGTATGGAGTCTGCATCTGTGAGCCCATTTCCTACAATTTTGTAAAAATGGTTTTCTTAGCTTGTGGTGGCAGAAATTCCCTACAAGGGATACGGCCTGTAATGTTAAGGAACATGTAAACCTTTCCCTAGAAGACTCACAACTCCTTTAATGACAGATTCATGGGTGTTGAGGGAATATTTTGCCCATTTTCTGCTCTGCTGCAATGGGAAGCAGCTTTGTGTATTTTAAGGCCAAAAATATACAATTCCTGTACAGTTACACAAGTATTTAATGGCAGGAATTCTATTTAGTACATCCTGCAGCAGCTCCTGAGTTTTGCTAGGAGGTGAAACGTAAAAATGTAATACTCCTAATTTCTTGGTTGATTGTGAAGCAGGACTCTTTTTTTTTCTCACAGAAAAAGGCACTTCTTTCTCCTACCTTTTGAATCTCTATGTCTGGGTTATGGCCACAGCCAGCTACGTGGAATAGCTGTGAGCCTTGTAGGAGGAAGATAATTTTATATTGAGCAGAGGAAGGGAACATTTTTGCAATTAGACAACCTTATATAACTATAAGTCAACCTTTCCCAACATAGTGTCTTCCCCGTATGCTGGGACTATTACTCTCATGCTGGCTGGGTATTTTGGAAATAGTAGTCCCAACACATCTGGAAGGCACGATGGTAGGAAAAGCTACAGTGAGCTTCAGAAGCATTAATAAAAATGTTGTAGTAATATACACCTCCATGTGTTTGTTATACCCTGAGTAAGGGGCTGAGAGGGGCAAACCAAGTCATTTCACTACAAACTGTGGAGTGAATAAATTGTTCAAGGATCCCGTTGCATAAAGGTGTAAAACAAAGATAATATTAACATGAATTGGCTGGGTTCAGACATCATGCAAAGTGAGAGATTGACAGTCCATGCCCCAGTTTTATGGCCCAAAGAACAGCTCCAGATTGCATTACCAGAATATGCAGGAAAACCACATATTTTCAGCAGTGTATTTTTCTCCCTCCCCACCTCCCAAAATGTACAAAATAGTTGTGCCAAGTTCCACAAAATCTTAACCCCACCAAATCCTGCAGATGTATCACAGAAGCTAAACATGTACTGTACAGCTCTACACCCCAGTCACTGGAAATTCCCCTTGTGGCCTTGGAAGGCTAAAATTACAACTAAAAATATAATAGTGTGCCCCCAGCGCCCTTCCCCAATTGTTTAGCTGTTGCTAAGCCATAACATCGCAGGTTGTGTAAACCTTGCCAAGGGGATGTGCATGTGCTGTAGGATTTGGCTTAGAGCAGGAATGGGCAACATCTGACTTGCTGACTCTAGGGAATTCCATCCCTACTTCTGTAGTTCCTAAAGCTTCCCTAAATGCACCATCGTAATATGGGGGCAAAACTAATGATATCTGGGGGCATGATTTTTTGTTTTTTTTTAGTCCTCAAGAAATGGGTTGAATGAATGAATTCAATCATACAGAGGCTTAACACATCTATTTTGAACAATAACCTCACCCAAAACAGTTGAAAAAAGGGCCGAATATAGTCAGCCTGACCTACAGTGACCAGGGAAGGGAAGGGAAGGTCTCAGATACCTAACCATTGTATACTACTGTCTTCAAGTGCAATGTCACTCCAGCCAATTGTTGCTTATGCAGGGTTTACAATGAGTGAATTAGGACACTGAACAATTTTGTGACAACATTGCCCTATACAGTAAATTATCTTTTATTTTCTTTTATATATATATATATATATTATTGAATTTTAAGTATACATAGATAAAAGTTTGAAAAGGAAAAAGAAATAGAAATACAAATCAAAGAAAGAAAAGAAAAGAAAAAGTGTAGTAAAGTAAATAGTAAAAGAAAAAGATGAAACATAGAAATTAGTCAACTTCCGATTTATCTCTGGTCATGGTACTTTAATAAATAATCTCTTACATGCTAGGTCTATATATATACATATAACATATATTAGACATTTCCTGTCTAATATATCAATTTATATATAATTTAATCTTCAAAACCCCATATAAGCTTTGCCCCTCCTGCATTTTGCAAATAGTCCATTAATGGTTTCCACTCTTTAAGAAAGTAATAATTTGTATTTTCTTTTAATAAACATGTCAACTTATCATTTTCTGCCATGTCCATTACTTTTAACATCCAATCCTGTATCGTAGGTATAATCTGATTTTTCCAATTTTGTGCATATACAAGTCTTGCTGCTGTAACCATATATTGCATAATTCTTGTAAATTTCTTTCCTATTTGTTCTTCTAATATTCCCAATAGAAATAGTTCTGGTTTAAATGGAACTCGAATTTGTAGAATATTTTGCATCAATGAGTGTATTTGAGTCCAAAATTTCTTTGCAATCTGACATGTCCACCACATATGGTAAAATGACCCCTCTTTTTTTTTACACTTCCAACACAAGTTGGAGACATTTCCATACATTTTAGCTAGCTTTTGTGGGGTCATATACCATCTGTACATCATCTTATAGAAATTTTCCTTCAAATTATAACACAAAGTAAATTTTAATCCTTTAGTCCACATATCTTCCCATTGTTGCATTTGAATATTATGACCAATATTTTTTGCCCATTTGATCATGCAGTCTTTAACTTGCTCCTCTACCATTTCACCTTTTAACAATAATTTATACATTTTAGCAATTAGATGATCATCTGTCTCACATAATTGTATCTCAAATTCCGATTTGGTTTGTTCAAATTCAAGTTCTTTTTTATCTGATTTAAATTTTTCTACAAGTTGCATATATGAAAGCCATTGAAAAGTATATCCTTCTGAGGCCAGTTCTTTTTTTGATTTAGTTTTATATTGTCCTTGTTCTTTTTTAAAAAAATCTTTGTAAGTCAGCCATTTATCTTTAACTCTTACTTCTGTTCTATGAAATGCTTCTTGTGTGGAAATCCATAAAGGTCTTTTATAACATAAATTTAGTTTATATTTATTCCAAATTCTTAGCAAAGATCTTCTGATATAATGATTTTTAGAGTCCACATTAACTTCCACTTTGTTGTACCACAAATATCCATGCCATCCATATCTTAATTCATGACCCTCCAAATTCAATAATTTTTCATTTTTCAAAACTATCCACTCTTTAATCCATACCAAACAACAAGCAGCATAATATAATTTCAGATCCGGTAGACCCAGTCCGCCTCTTTCCTTTGAATCTTGTAAGACTTTATATTTTATTCTTGGTTTTTTTCCTTGCCAGATAAACTTAGAAAAATCTCGCTGCCATTGTTTGAAAGGTTCTTCTGATGCCAATATAGGTAATGTTTGAAAGAGATATAAAATTCTTGGCAAGATATTCATTTTAATTGCTGAGATTCTACCTAATAATGATAGTTGTAATTTTTCCCATTGATCCAAGTCTTTTTTAATATCTGTCCAAAGTGGGATATAATTATTCTTAAACAACTTAACATTTTTAGTTGTTAACTATACTCCCAAATATTTTACTTTTTCTTCCACTGAATATCCCGTTATTTCTTTCAGTTTCTCTTGTTGATGATAGTCCATGTTTTTAATCAAAACTTTTGTTTTCTGTAAATTCACTTTAAACCCTGCTAACAATCCAAAGTCTTTCAATTTCTGAATCAATAATTCAATTCCATCTAGTGGATTCTCCAAAGTAAAGACTAAGTCGTCAGCAAAGGCTCTTAATTTATAAATTTCTTTTTTAACCTTAATACCATGGATACCTTCATCTTGTCTAACATCTCTCAATAAAACCTCTAATACCAATATAAACAAAAGTGGAGATAATGGACAACCTTGTCTTGTACATTTTTGGATTTTGCATGGTTTGCTAAATTCTCCATTGACAATTATTTTTTGCAAATTGGGGAGTATATATTGATCTAATCCAGGGGTCGGCAAACTTTTTATGCTGGGAGCCATTTTGACATGCTCGTGCACATTTTGAAATGCTAGAGAGCCAGGGGGCGGGGTTTGCGGGCGGGGGCCAATCACGTGGAAGGGGGCGGGGTTTGCGGGCGGGAGACGGCGTCCACCCGGCCCAGCTGCCCGGGGTCCAGGGAGATCAGCTCTGGCGGGATCTGTGGCGAAGAGCGGCTGTGGGGGGGGGGCGGGCGGCGACGACAAGCGACGCGCTTCAGGCTTTCAGCGCTGGAAGGAGGCCCGCCTTCCAGCGCTGAAAGCCTGAAGCGCGCCGCTTGTCGTCGCCGCCCGACCCCCCCCACGGCCGCTCTTCGCCCGCCCGCGTTGAACAAAGAAGATGATGGAGGGTGGGAAACGAGGCCTGCCCGCTTACCTGCCTGCTTGCCTCCCTCCGCGAGGCCCTCCGCTGCCTTCCCGGGGTCCAAGCCGGATCTGGGGCCTCGCGGAGAAAGGCAGGCAGGCAGGTAAGCGGGCAGCCCTGGCCTCCGCCGCCGGGCCCGCCCCCCTCGGCCGCTTCCGCCTGCCCGGGTTGAAGAAAGAAGATGATGGAGGGTGGGAAACGAGGCCTGCCCGCTTACCTGCCTGCCTCCCTCCCTCCGCGAGGCCCCCGCTGCCTTCCCGGGGTCCAAGCCGGATCGGGGGCCTCGCGGAGAGAAGCAGGCAGGCAGGTAACCGGGCAGCCCTGGCCTCCGCCGCCGGGCCCGCCCCCCTCGGCCGCTTCTGCCCGCCCGCGTTGAAGAAACAAGATGATGGAGGGTGGGAAACGAGGCCTGCCCGCTTACCTGCCTGCCTGCCTCCCTCCGCGAGGCCCCCCACTGCCTTCCCGGGGTCCAAGCCGGATCGGGGGCCTCGCGGAGAGAGGCAGGCAGGCAGGTAAGCGGGCAGCCCTGGCCTCCGCCGCCGGGCCCGCCCCCCTCGGCCGCTTCCGCCCGCCCGGGTTGAAGAAAGAAGATGATGGAGGGTGGGAAACGAGGCCTGCCCGCTTACCTGCCTGCTTGCCTCCCTCCGCGAGGCCCCCCGCTGCCTTCCCGGGGTCCAAGCCGGATCGGGGGCCTCGCGGAGAGAAGCAGGCAGGCAGGTAAGCGGGCAGCCCTGGCCTCCACCGCCGGGCCCGCCCCCCTCGGCCGCTTCCGCCTGCCCGCGTTGAAGGAAGAAGACGATGGAGGGTGGGAAACGAGGCCTGCCCGCTTACCTGCCTGCTTGCCTCCCTCCGCGAGGCCCTCCGCTGCCTTCCCGGGGTCCAAGCCGGATCTGGGGCCTCGCGGAGAAAGGCAGGCAGGCAGGTAAGCGGGCAGCCCTGGCCTCCGCCGCCGGGCCCGCCCCCCTCGGCCGCTTCCGCCCGCCCGGGTTGAAGAAAGAAGATGATGGAGGGTGGGAAACGAGGCCTGCCCGCTTACCTGCCTGCTTGCCTCCCTCCGCGAGGCCCTCCGCTGCCTTCCCGGGGTCCAAGTCGGATCAGGGGCCTCGCGGAGAGAGGCAGGCAGGCAGGTAAGCGGGCAGCCCTGGCCTCCGCCGCCGGGCCCGCCCCCCTCGGCCGCTTCCGCCCGCCCGGGTTGAAGAAAGAAGATGATGGAGGGTGGGAAACGAGGCCTGCCCGCTTACCTGCCTGCTTGCCTCGCTCCGCGAGGCCCCCCGCTGCCTTCCCGGGGTCCAAGTCGGATCAGGGGCCTCGCGGAGAGAGGCAGGCAGGCAGGTAAGCGGGCAGCCCTGGCCTCCGCCGCCGGGCCCGCCCCCCTCGGCCGCTTCCGCCCGCCCGGGTTGAAGAAAGAAGATGATGGAGGGTGGGAAACGAGGCCTGCCCGCTTACCTGCCTGCTTGCCTCGCTCCGCGAGGCCCCCCGCTGCCTTCCCGGGGTCCAAGTCGGATCAGGGGCCTCGCGGAGAGAGGCAGGCAGGCAGGTAAGCGGGCAGCCCTGGCCTCCGCCGCCGGGCCCGCCCCCCTCGGCCGCTTCCGCCCGCCCGCCCGCGTTGAGCGAAGATAATGATGGGGGGCGGGAAACGAGGCCTGCCCGCTTACCTGCCTGCTTGCCTCTCTCCGCGCAGGGGCTGCTGCGGCTGGAGATGGCGCTGCCTCCCTGCTGCGCCGGGCCTCGCTCAGTGCGAGAGCCAGGGGGCGGGGTTTGCGGGCGGGGGCCTATCACGTGGAAGGGGCGGGGGTGAGTTCAGCTGCGGAAGAGCCACACTCAAGGGGCCAAAGAGCCGCATCTGGCTCACGAGCCGCCATTTCCGACCCTTGATCTAATCCATTTAATAAAATTTCCTCCAAAATTCATATTTTCTAATACTTTAAACATAAAAGGCCAATTTAAATTATCAAAAGCTTTTTCAGCATCTATAAATATCAAGGCAGCTTGTTTTTCATAGTGTTGTTCCAAATATTCCAATATATCTAATATATTTCGGACATTGTCACGGATCTGTCTCTTAGGCAGAAATCCTGCTTGATCTTGATGGATAAAGTTTTTAAGAATATTTTTCATTCTTTCTGCCAATACAGTTGTAAAAATCTTATAGTCATTATTCAGTAAAGATATTGGTCTATAATTCTTAGTTAAAGTCAAGTCTTATTGTTCTTTAGGGATCAATGTTATATGTGCTTCTTTCCAAGTCTCTGGCATTGTTCCTGTATCCAAAGTCAAATTCATAGTCTTCTGTAAAGGTAAACATAATTCATCTTCGAAACATTTATAATAAGCTGCTGACAGGCCATCCGGTCCTGGTGCTTTTCCACTACTAATTTTCTTGAAAGCCTTTACCATTTCCTCTGTTGTTATTGGATTATTAAGCATTAATCTTTGTTGGTCATCAAGAACAATTAATTTCTGTTTACTCAGATATTCATCAATGTCCATCAAATTGACTTCTTGTTTTTTATATAATTTTGAATAATAATCATAAAAAGCTTCTTGTATATCTATATTATTCACCATAACTTTTCCTTCATGTTGTATTTTGGAAATTAATTTTTTTTGTCTTTGTTTCCGTAATTTATAAGCCAACCATCTACCTGGTTTATTAGCATGTTCAAAATATTTTTGCTTTGTAAATTTCATTTGAGTCTCTATCTCTTGTGTCAATATCATCGATATCTGTTTTTGTAAAAATTTAATTTGAGTAAGCAAAGTATCGTCCATTGGCTTATCTCTTAAACATATCTCCTTACTTTTTATTTCATCTAAAATCAGTTGAATTCTCTCTTGTTTCTTTCTTCTCATTTGAGCATTATATTGAATAAAGTAACCCCTCATATATGCTTTACTAGAATCCCATACAGTCTGGGTATTGGTGCCTTTGTTAGAATTTAGTTGGAAATATTCCCTTAACTTTTTTTTGCATGCCTCAACTATATCATTTTTCCGAAATATTGACTCATTTAATCTCCATCTAAATACATTCCTTTTTCCTTTAACAGTCAACATTACTGGATTATGATCTGAAAGAGTCTTGGGTAATATTTCAATTTTACTAATGTCCATCATTAGGCTTTTAGATATCAAAATCATATCTATTCTAGAATGTGATTTAAATCTTTCTGAATAATACGTATATTCTCTAGAAGTCCCATTCATAAGTCTCCATATATATTGTAAGTCCAACATCTCTTTTAAGTCAAAAAATGTTTGTGGCAATTTCCCCTGTGTACTCTTCACTTCTTTTTGTGATTGTTTATCCATCTTAGGGTAGATTACTCCATTCCAATCACCCATAAAACACCAATGTTGATAGGTTTGATCCAAAAGTTTGTCCATCAAATTTTTATAAAATACTCCTTTATCCATATTCGGTGCATAAAGTCCAACAACCAATGTTTTAGTTCCTTGTATGTTTATTTCAACTGCAACATAATGTCCTTCATAATCAGTTAATATCAATTTTGGATTTAACTTTGGTTGTATATACAAAACTACCCCCTTCGTTTTTTTATTTCCAGCCAAAATAAATTCTTCTCCAAATTGTTTTTGAATCAGGTATTTAGTGTCTTTTTTGCAAATATGAGTCTCTTGTAAACAAATTATATCCAATTTCAGTTTTTTCAAAAAGTGAAAGATCTTTCTTCTTTTCTGTGGAGCATTATGTCCATTGATATTCCATGTCAGATATTTATAATCCATAATTGTTTTGGTAATTAAAGTCCCTTTTTCAAGTCCAGACCTGCAGCTCCCATCTCAGATAAGTCATCTTTCTCCTTCTTGTCTTTAGATGTTGCTCCTCCCTCTTCCAAGTCTTCAGTTGGCACACCCATTTCTGTCTTGTATTTTTCTAAAAATGCTTTTGCTTTTAAAATGGAAGTTATTCTGAACTTCTGCCCTTTGAACATAAAAGATACACCTTCTAATTTCTCCCATCTAAATGCGATATTATGTTGTTTTAATTTGTCTGTAAGGAAGGAATAATCTCTTCTTTTCCTTAATATTCTCAAAGGTATTTCTTTTAATATAATTATTTCTTTCCCTTCTATATTTAATCTATTATTGTAATGTTTCTTCAAAATTTGTTCTTTTACCACTTTTCTCACAAAATATATTAATATGTCTCTAGGTACTTTATTTTCTCTAGCATATCGTGAGTTCACTCTAAAAATTTTATCTATTTCCAAATCTAAATCTTGTTCTTTTATCTCTAAAAATTTAGCCAATTCAGTTATAATCCTTTCTCTTACATCTTCATTTGCTTGTTCAGGAACTGCTCTCAGTGTCAAAATATGTTCCTTCTCTCTCATTTCCGCTAATGCTGTGATGTCTAAATTGTGTTCAATTTCTTTGATAGCATATTCTGATTTAATCTCTAATTTTTGCATCTGACCTTGCGTATCTTTAAGTTCTCCTGACAGAGAGTTAACAACTTCCTTAACAGTTTGTATTTCTCTTTTAAACTCATGTTTTATCTCCTGGGTAATTTCCTTTTTCATATCTTCCATCTTTTTGTCTATCTTCTTATCTAAAGATGCAATTTGTTCTTCCATCTGCTTATTTTGCTGGCCCAAATTGGCTGATGAATCTTCCACTTTCTTGTTTAATGCTGCAATTGCTTCAAGGATTTTTTTCATTTCTGTTTGTGGAGTTTCCGTTGTTGGAGCAGATGTCGCAGGTTCAGTAGAAGCTCTCCCGGCCTCTTTTTCCTTATCTCTATCTCTCCTCTTCAATACCACAGACGCCATGGTGTAGATAGTTTTCCTGTAAAAGAAAAAAAGAGAGAAGTAGAGGAAAAAAAGGGAAAGGGGAGAGAGAAAATAAAAAATACAAAAATAAAAAAGGCAGCAATTAAAGCCAAAAAGGAACTTTAGAAAATTCCAAAAAGTAAAGAACAATCCTTTAAAAATAATTATCTTCAAAGTTCATTTATAATCCATTAGGTAAATAAGTCTATATAATCTCAAAATCAAAAAATAGAGCAACAGATGGCAGCTTCCCCCCCCCACTATAGTCAAAACAGTCCTAGAAAAAGTAAACAGTTCCAAGGTTTCTCACGCCCACTAGTACTCTTCAATCCAACCAAAAGTAACTGAAGTAAAAAAAAGTTATAGTAGAATTTGCAATATATAAAAAGAAAAAAGAAAGCAATAATAATCCAAATCACTTCTTCTCCCAAGTTACATAATAGAAAGTCCAGTTCTATATAATAAGTCCAAACAGAGCCTAAAAATTTAAAGCAAGGCTTGTAAAAGGAAAAAAGGGTCGTCGTCCCCCAGCAATATTCACCAAAGAAAAATAGTAGGCAGAGTATTAATTATTCCATGTAAAAACAAAGTCCAAATAAAATATTTCCAGAATAAAAATGTATATAATAGCCAATAAGTAGAAAATTTAAATCCAAGTAAAAGTAAAAGGCAAATCACTTTCCTTTATGGCAAAGTCAATTAACTTTTCCTTCCCACCTTTTGACAGTCTTTGACAGGAAAGAAAAAACCACTACTAGCAATTATTTAACAAGTCCAGAGATAAATCTTAGAGCTTAATAAGGCAATTAAAGTTTAAAAGAAAACTAAAAAGTGCATCTAAAAGGTCGGGCGGGGAGCTACTTATCTTATTCAGATTCGCGGCTTCCAGAGAGCTTTTTGACAGTCCCAGCCACCTTTTGCCGCTTCAATCTGCCTTCCCCCGTGGTGGAAATACGGGGGTCTGCAGAGAGCGGCAAATCTGGCAGCCCTTGTGGAAAATCTTCTGCTCACCCTCTCTCCGAGGGTGATTTTTTCGGTGATTCTCTTCTTTTTAATCGCCGCTGTTTGGAAACCGTGGAAACGAAGCTCGGAGCTTCGCTTCGCCGCTCCGCTCAGCCCAACACCCGGAAGTGAAAAGCAAATTATCTTTTATTTTCTGTGGATTTATACACAATATTTTTATTGGATATTTGAAAAGATCTTTCCTCTGTTGGTTTTACATGGATATGGATAAAGGAATGGAAGAAAGGAATGAAAACATTTAAAATGTCATGTGACATAGAAAGGTAAAGCAAAGAAATATCACTTGTCAAAGATTGGAGCCAGATACAAAGTGTGAAGAAAATGCAGTAAAATCCAAAATATAGAAAGGCAATCCAAAATGTACAAAGACCTAACAGAAGAATCTAAATACAACGGTGTGTGTATTTGTGTGTGTATGTGATTATGTGCCATCAAGTTAGTGTTGACTCTTAGTGACCATGTAGATAAATTTTCTCCATGACAATCTGTCCCTAATGTGGTCTTTCAGGTCTTCCAACAGTGCACTCATTGCCACTGTAACTGAATCCATCCATCCTGCTGCTGGTTGTCATCTTCTTCTCTTTCCTTCCACCTTTCCCAGCATCAGAGCCTTTTCCAGAGAGCTAGGTCTTTGCATAATGTGTCCAAAGTAGGGTAATTTGAGTCTGGTCGTTTGTGCCTCCAGTGAGAACTCTGGGTTGATTTGTTCAATGATCCATTTGTGTTTTTTTTGGCTTTCCATTATATTGTCAGGAGTTTTCTTCAACACCAAAGTTCAAAAGTGTTAATATTCTTTCTATCCTGCTTCTTTAAAGTCCAAGTTTTGCTTCCATAGAGTGTCACAGGGAATGTCATGGCTTACAAAGATTCTGATCTTTGTAGGTACAGACATAACACACATCTGAATATCTTCTCCCAAGCCTTCATGGCTGCTCTACCGAGTGCTATGTCTATGAAGGTTCTCAGTCATCCAGGTGGAATTGTCTGTAGCTTGAATCATGTCAACTGGATTGACATGAAATCCAGTTGACATGATTCAATCTACCAAGTGCTAGTCTGTGGCATGTTTCTTGACTGCTTGTTCCTTTACTGTTAATGGTTGATCCTTAAAGGGACAAACTATCTACCATTTCAGTGTCTTCATTGTCAATCCTAAGGCTGGTTGTTCTACCTGTTATCATTAGTTTGATCTTTATCTTTAATTTTAGTCCCATTTTTTCATTTGCTTCTTGATTTTTATTACTAGAGTTTGCAGATCCTTTGCATTTTGGCTATTAGAGTAGTGTCATCAGCATAGCACAGATTACTGATGTTTCTTCCTCCAATTTTAAAACCACACTAATCTCCTTCCAATCCAATCTTAATGTATATTCGGCATATAGGTTGAATAAATAAGGGGAGAACCTTATCTCACTCCTTAGCCAAACTGGAGCCAATCTCTTTCATCATGTTCTGTCTGTATTGTGGCTTCCTGACCTGTATATAGGTTTCTCATGAGGACAATGAGATGTTCTGAGATTCCCAATTTCCTAAACGCATTCCACAGCTTGATGTGATCAGCCCAATCAAAGGCCTTTCTATAAGCAAAGAAGCACATACTGACTTTTTTTTTGTATTCTTTGGCTTTCTCAATTATCCAGTGTGCATCAGGAATAACATCTATAATGTAGATACACATAAACCTACATAAGCCTAATTGAAAACATGGGGAGCACGGCTTCTAGAATTCTTTCAGACTCCTTCACCAGCAGTGGCCATAGGAGCATTTTGTACTTTCTTCTGTGTAATAAAGTAACATGTTGCATCTGTATGTGCTTGAATGTATGTGCACAATAGGAAGCACAGGGCAGGTTTTGCTGTGCTCTGGGTCATGTGACCAGGGCCAGAAGGGAGGAGGCTTAGAATGGAGAAGGGGTCAGCATTTCAAGCCACTGCCCATCTCTCTCCCATAGAGATGCACTGGGAAACTTTTTCTGAATTTTCTCTTTCTGCAGCCACCTGGCTGGATTTGGCCCATTTTCAAACTCAGTCTTTCATTTGCCAGCTTCTCCCAAATGTATTCCAGACCAAAGTTATTCCTATTCTGTTTGGAGAGGTATAGACAGACAGACAAAGTCCCAAGCCCCTTCGTATAATTTCTTTCCAACATTCCATTGGGTTGGAAAGAATAAAACGTGATACTCTCGAAGAATTAAAGCCTGTGAGTGTGTTCCATATTATTACTTCATTTTATTTCTTACAATAACTGCTCCACCTCCTGTCCTTTACTGTAGTGGGCTTCAGCCCCCTAATCTTCCATGATGTAGTTCAATAGGAATCACTTAGAGTTCTGGGATTCCTAATGACAAACTCACCAAGTTCTACTGAGTACTGAATCCTCACAAAGTCATTAGTGCTATTTCTGGCCACAACATGAGAGGCTGAGAGACTGCTGCTGAATGTTATGGGAGGGCAGGAGTAATGCCGGCTGTTAGCCAAAGAGTACGACTAATGTATCCTCGGACAGATTCCCAGAAAGGCTGAGGCTACAGTGGTTCTTCCACCTCTATTCTGTCTAGAGCAATAATAAATTAATATAGGACCAGCTTATCTTTACATCACTCTCCCCTCCCCCTCCCCCTCCACCCTCTATTCATTATCACCGTGGACAGACCGCCTTGCAAACTGGTTTTTCTGCGGGCAAACTTTGAGAAAGAAACATTGGTTCCACCCAACTGTGGATGCACCCATAGATTTTGTATTCCATAATCCATTAATTTACTTTGTTATATTTTACCATAGAAGTTTTATTCTTTGTATTGATGGAAGTTGTAAAACTGCTGAGAATTTGTTTGATTGCAACAGGGATCGAATAAATAAATAAATAAATAAATAAATAAATAAATAAATAAATCTGCTAAAACCAACATATATATTGGAACATAGAAATATAGCAAACTGACTTAGATCAGATCAGAGCATCATCCATCTAGCTCTGCAGTGGCTACTCCTTCTATAGAGGCAAACTTGGAGGGGTGACAGAGCACATGCCCCACCCCTAAGATTCCCTAAAGGGGCCATGCCCTGATGGACTGAGCCCCCATTCTGGGCTGGGCTGTAAGGTCAACGGGTGTCATCAGATTTCCGCTAGCACCAATTCAACAATTCAGAGGCATTGAAATACAGTAAGCTTCATTCAGATGCCATGTCCCCTAACTCTCCATACACCACTCAAAGTAACTGAAACTCCATTTCTGTTGTTTTGTGTCTTTACTTGCTATATGAAGGGATTTGGGGACACCTATTACTTGACGCAGCCCATCCCAACTCCTTTTTGGCAACGCCTCTCCAGAGTCTGAGGTTGTCTTCCCATGAGGCATAAGTGATATGCTAAAGCCTGAAGTAATGGAGAAATATTCATGTGGAAAAGACAGCATTGGTGCCATTCAAACACTATTTCCACAAAGATCTGGTGATAAAAAAAATAAAAAATAAAACATCACTGAGCACAGGTGGCAAGGCTGATACAGGTAGTCCTCGGGTTACGACCATTTGTTCAGCAACCGTTCAAAGTTACAACGGCACTGAACAAATAGTAGTTACGACAGGTCCTCGAAGTTCTGGCCGTTGCAGCATCCCCACAGCCATGTGATAAAAATTTGGGTGCATTTATGACCAGTCGCAGCATCCCACAGTCATGTTACCCTGCCCTGCATGAACCGCCTCTGCTTCAACTCCCCCACCCGCCTATCTCCCCCCCATCTCTGCCCTTTCAGCCGCCCTGGACTCTGCCGCCTACCCCCATTGCCCCGCCACCCCCAGCTGACCTTTGCCGTCTTCTTCCTCCCGCTGCTGGCCTGGGATCCAGGCACTGGGTGAGTCTGCAGCCCCAGGACGCATGCGGCGAGCACGGCAGGGCGGCAGAGTCTTGTCTGCCAAAGGAAGCTTGCTGTGCCTGGCCGGGGAGAGGGCAGCGGGACAAGGCCAGCAGAGAAGGGGAAGGGCATTCTGGATTGTGGAACTAACTGCTCTTTATTAGGTTGTCAAAATTAGTTGCAACACTTAAAAGAGCAGGGAATGAAAGACCGATTGTGAGCTTGATTGTTTGATACAGAACCCCAAGATGATTTTGTTAAACCTTCTTAATATACAATCTCCATGGCATTTGAAACTACCATGGAAGGAAACATTCTCCATACTGTGACCATAACATTTCCGGTAATGCTTCCATGTGGAATCACATATTTTCAGAGTCCTGTCTTACTGATGGCATCTGGACAAATACAGTAATATATTCCACACGAAGAGGAATTAGGACACCTATTGTAACTGGACTAGTATAGTGATGTGGAAGGGCCTCTTAATACTATGGGAAGACACCATCATGATTTGGCTGCTCCAAGGAGCATCTGCAGGGTACAGGTAACATGCATGTCAGCTCTAACTCAGACTGGAGTTTTGCAGGAACACTGTTGATGCAGTGAACTGGGTTTTTCCCATTAAAAAGCCACCTATGGGTGTAGTTACGCTAACTGGAGCAGAAGTTAGCAAAAATAATGTTCTCAGCTTCCTTTCTGAGTTCGGCTCCCAGAGGGAAGAACACAACTTTGTCATTCAGAAAACCATGTAATATGAACACCGAAGCCTAGTATTTCTCAAATGTCAAGCGAAGGTATAACCTGATTCCTCCCAACATGTTTTGATTGGACCATCTCAGCATCTCCTAATCTGTACAATCCTAGTCAATATGTTGATTCATGTTCACCAGGATGTTACAGTTCTCAAGGGAGCCTGTTCTTTTACTGCCCTCTCCCCTCCCTCCTGTTCCTTGGCTGAACCTGCAGTATATCTAATCCAGCCATTCGTTGACATATTGCTCATATCACAGCAGATCTGTGTAAATGTCTGGGCTTCTGCTAGAGTGAAACTTCAGCAGAAGCTGGAAACGTTGCCAACCAGTGTGGTTTAATGTTTAGCCTGTTAGACTAGGACTAGAGAACTGTCATGTTCATATTTTTATCTGTCTAAGAAACTTACTGGACATTTTGGGCTTGTCATTATCTCTCAGCCTAACCTACTCTATAGGGTTGTTGTGAAGATCCAAGTGCACTGCCCTGAGCTCTTGGAAAGTAGTAATCATAGTATGTATGGATTTATTTAACTTTTTAAAGTGCCCAATAACTGAAGCTCTCTGGGCGGTTTACAATATAACACATTAAAAGATACCGTTTGGATGAAAACATACAATAAAATCAAAGGAAATGCTAAATGAAAACACCATACAAATGAGGCAGCAGCAAGGCAGTCATTCAAAGTCTAAAAGAATTTGGATTAAAATACAATTAAAAGCCAATTAAAAAGCCTGGGAAAATAGAACGTTTTTCACCTGCTGCTGAAATGATGTTAAGTCTCCCTGGGGAGAGAATTCCAGAAATGAGGTGCTACCACAGAAAAAGCTCTCTCCCTTGTAGAGACCCACCTCACTTCCTATTAGTAGCTGTAGTTTTATTTATTATGCCCTTGTGACTAAGTATAGTACCGACATAGAATAAAACAATTGATACAATAATACATTACAGTCAATTACTATATAACATAAGGAGCCTCTAAACCAGAGCTTTCCAAACTGTGTCGCGACACAAAAGTGTGTCGCCTGCGGGGCCCAGATGTGTCGCGTCAAAACCCGGAAGCGCTGATGGCGTGCTTCCGGGTTTTCCCGTGGCGACACACCAACGGCAGCGTGCGAAAATCCAAAAGCGCCGCAGCCATGGCGGCGCGCAAAAACTGAAAGCGGCAGCAGCGCTTCCGGGTTTTTGCGCGCTGCCGCAACGGCGGTGCTTCCGGGTTTTCCCGCGGTGACACACCAACGGCAGCGCGCAAAAACCGAAAGTGGCAGCAGCGCTTCCGGGTTTTTGCGTGCTGCCGCAACGGCGGCACTTCCGGGTTTTCCCGCAGCAACACACCAACGGCGGTTGGTGTGTTGCCGTGGGAAAACTTTGGAAAGCCCTGCTCTAAACAGTGCTTCCCAAATCTGGATAAATTACCCAAAATTAGGTAAAAGTGGTTTTTCTTTGGGTAACAACACACAAACCCATTAAATTGACAAATCCACCCTCAGCCAAGGAAGTTTATTGTATGGCTTTGGGCCAGTCATTCTTTCTCAGCCTAATCTACTTTGCAGGGTTGTTGTTCTGGGAAAAAATGGAGAAGGGAATGTTGAGTCTTCTGCTATGAGCCCTTGGACAAAAGGTGGATATCAATCAAACCATTTTTTAAAAAGTCTATACCCTTTGTGGTAGATAAAAGCATTCCAGGAGTGCAGACATTTGTGCTATTCAGCAGCACATCCGATAAAACATCAGAGGTGATGGAATCAGCAGAGGCTTCTTTTCAGGGCCAAATGGGATCAGGACCTCCCAAGAAAAAAAGGAAGGAAGACATCAAATATTTAATAGCATTCAATGAATTAAACAAAGACTTTGTGTGACCTTAATCACTGCTGACTAATCCTAATTTATTCTGGTTTTTCTGTTGCTTCTCTCAAGTCTGTATCATGTGCCTAGCTCTAGCTGTCAGGGGAACCTGCATCACAAGGTCTTCTCTATTATTTTGGCCCCCTGAAAAGCCACATGGAAACTACTGAGTTGGCAAATCACCAGCCAATAGAAATGTTCAGCGAAAGGAATTTTCAGCCAATCAAAGAAAGTAATCTAGGGCACAGCCAGCCCCTCAGACACACCTCCAGCTCCAACTTCTCTGTGATTGGTGAACTTCCTCCTGGGAGGGCTGTCCCACGTCCACAGAGATCAGCTGGAGTGTTGTGAAGAGGATCGATTCTAAAAATCCAATCAGTCCCCTCTCTTTATGGTTTGCTGCTTCTAGGTAGATCCGAAAGACCTGGCTCCAGGGAGTGGAATTTCCAATAAAGGAGGCCTTGAGTCGTAGGCCTTTATTTTCACATCTGTGTGTCGCAATTACTGCTGGCAACTTCTGCTGAAGCTATTCCTACAGAATTCCTCCCCCACTAGTATTTTTCACAATATTAACCAAGCAAAAGAGCCTACTTGGATCCTGTAACAGGAAGCCCGGTCCAGACCTCTAAGCCCCTCATCTCCAGAGTCATGTTTTTATTATTAAACTAGGTAGTAATGGACTAAAAACAAGAGGGAGGAAAAGGCATGAATACTGTACAGTATATAAACTCTAGATAAGCCCATTTGCAAGACTGACTTCCTAGGAAAAGCTGCATATCAAATTAATAGAACCTCCCTGGCCTGATTCTATGGATCACACAAAAGATATTGGATGCATATATTGGTTTTCAAATATTAAAATTAAAATTAATATTAAAATATCTTTCTTGCTTTCTTGCTTTCCATGGCTTCTTTCTGGAAATGAAACTGTTTGGACATAATGATTGATTGATTATGTGCCATCCAGTCAGCGTTGACTCTTAGTGACCACAGAGAAGGATTTTTTCCAGGAACACCTCTCCCACTCTTGGTCCTTCAAGTCTTCCAATGGTGTACCCATTGCTGCTGTAATTGAGTCCATCTACTCAATTACAATGCTGCTGATCATCCTCTCCTTCTCTGTGGGAAGGTAACAGCGTTCCGCACGTGTCATGCCAGCCACATGACCACGGAAGCGTCTTCGGACAACGCTGGCTCTTCGGCTAACAAACGGAGATGAGCACCGGCCCCTAGAGTCAGACATGACTGCACAAATGTGTGGGGGGACCCTTTACCTTTTACCTGGATACTGTGATGAAAACAGCAACTATGTTCAAAGGTACATCCCAAAGAATTCACAACAAACATCTGGACTGCATACTCAGAGTTGCAATAAATGCAATTAAGGAGCAGATAAAAGCAGAATTTGTAGCCATGGCAATGTTGTCATTGGAAAAACAAATGTTACAGTGCATGGACAGTTTTAATAAAAAGTCAATAGAAAAATAGCACCTCTTCAGCTTTAAGTTGGTGGCATGAAAAGAAATAGGTCCCACCAACTTCAACCTTCACCAGCTGTCATTGGATAAAAGAGCAAAAGTGATCAATTTAAATGATAAAAATATGTAAGCAGATCTGTCTATGGAAATGCTCATTGTGAGACAATAAGTTCCAGTTTCTCCTGCTACTACACAAGGTGGGAGCAGGAACAATACATGACAAGACATCTATCTGTATGGTTGGTCATCCCTATGTTCTATTAATATGTGAAGAGAGTAAGGAAGATGACCTTGATGGAAATATGCAGGAACCATTACCTAGGCTAAAGCATTTTTTATGTCCAGAACAACAAGATAATATTTGGAAGTGACTCAGGCAGACACCTCCCTAATTCAGTAGAGTATAAGAGGGAGGAGAAGGTACAGCACAATCAGACTTGCAAGATTCTGTTACTATAGCCAATATCAATAAGTTTTAGCCTTCCTGTGGAGTTGATTTCATGGTCTGGTCCACCTAGTGGGGCTGACAATATGCTAGGCCAGGGGTCGGCAAACTTTTTATGCCGGGAGCCATTTTGACATGCTTGTGCACATTTTGAAGTGCTCGAGAGCCAGGGGGCGGGGTTTGCGGGCGGGGGCCAATCACGTGGAAGGGGGCGGGGTTTGTGGGCGGGAACCAATCGCGTGGAAGGGGGCGGGTTTTGCGGGCGGGAGCCAATCGCGTGGAAGGGGGCGGGGTTTGTGGGCGGGAGCCAATCGCGTGGAAGGGGGCGGGGGGCTCACGGAGGGAGGGGGTGCAGGCAGCGGCTCCGCGCAGCCAGCGGCTCCGTGAACCCGGCCCGGCCGCCCCACCAGGAGTGGCGGAGAAACAGCTGCCACCCTCCACTCCCCAGAATATCGTGGGGCAAAGGGAAACCTGCCCGGAGGGGTCATCAGGAGCACAGGATCCGGCCCCAGCCCAGCCCGGCCTGCAGCTTCGGCGTCCTCCCCTCGCCATCGCGAAAGTCCCAGGTGACGGCGGGGGCATGTTTGACCTGCTCGTGCAGCACGGGGCGGCCGCCCCCGGAGACTCCGTGGCCCCCCGGCTGCAGCTCTTCCACCGCCTCTCCTCCTCTCTGGAAGCCGGGGGGCCGCGGAGTCTCCGGGGGCGGCCGCCCCGTGCTGCATGAGCAGGTCGAACATGCCCCCGCCATCACCTGGGACTTTCGCGATGGCGAGGGGAGGGCGCCGAAGCTGTGGGCCGGGCTGGGCTGCGGCCGGATCCTGTGCTCCTGATGACCCCTCCGGGCAGGTTTCCCTTTGTCGTGGGGCAAAGGGAAACCTGCCCGGAGGGGTCATCAGGAGCACAGGATCCAGCCCCAGCCCAGCCCGGCCCGCAGCTTCGGCACCCTCCCCTTGCCATCGCGAAAGTCCCAGGCGACTGCGGCCCGGGGATCCTGCCACAGATGGGAAACCCAGCCTGCTCTCCCCACCTGCTTCCCACGCTCTCCGCTCCCCAGAATATCGTGGGGTATTCTGGGGAGCGGAGAGCATGGGAAGCGGGTGGGGAGAGCAGGCTGGGTTTCCCATCTGCGGCAGGATCCCCGGGCCGCACATCCTCCGCCACCGCCGCAGCCAAGAAGGCGAGAAGGGGAAAGGCCTTCGCCAGTGCCTGACGTCAAGGGCGGCGCGCGGCGCAGCATCCTCCCGCCCCATCAATCCCCCCACCCCGCCGTTCGGCGTCCCAGGCTCTTCACCCTGCACCGCCCTGCCGCTCGCGTCCCGGGCGGGCGAGGCAGGGAGAGAAGGGGAGACGGAGGGGCTCCCTCTCTGGCCTCTGCGCCCCTTCAGGCCCATCTCTGCGAGGCCCGGCACGGCAGGGAGGCGCTGCTGGCCTACCCGGAGGGCCTCCCACGGCCGCTTCTCCAAGGCGGGTTGCAGAGCGCGCGCTGCGCCCACGGGAACGCCTGGTCCCTCCGCTCCCTCCAGCTCCGCCAGCAGCACCGCCCTCCCCATCCTGCTGCCCGGCAAACCTCCGCCGGCTCCATCCCCCCGCCGCCACCCGCCCCAGCCAGGCCCCCTGCGCCGCCCTGCCACTCGTGTCCCGGGACGCGGCGCTGTTGGAGGCGGCGCAGGAGCGGCTGCAGGGGCAACGTGTGTGCATGAGAGTCAGCTCCGGGGGTTGCGGGGAGGGGGAGGCTGTGTTTCCCCCCTTTGGGTTGCAAACGGCCTTGCATGTGGGCCTGATCAAAGCCAAAACGCTTTTTTTTTTTTGAAACACGGCGCAGGAGCGGCTGCAGGGGCAACGTGTGTGCGTGAGAGTCAGCTCCGGGGGTTGCGGGTAGGGGGAGTCTGTGTTTCCCCCCTTTGGGTTGCAAACGGCCTTGCATGTGGGCCTGATCCATGTTGCTGCCATCATTTTAAAAAACAAATGGCACTTGTGGGGGGGAGGAAGGCATCTTGTATTAATTTTAGGGGGGAAAAGAAGGCAAAGGCGAGAGAGCAATAGGCGCATGGAAGTTTTGAAGAGAGAGTGACCAATTCTTGAACGCGAAAGGTCCACGTTGGAAGATCCACAGGGGTGGTTGTCAAGACAGGAATTCAGACCTAGAAATCCTATGTTGGGCTCGGGGCCAGCGAGGAGGAGGGAGAAGGAAGAGGAGACAGAAGGGGAAACGGAGAAGGAATTTTTAGGAAAAGGGAAAAGAGAGAAACGCGGAAACGCGGCCCAGGGCGCGGCGCGTGAGAGTCAGGATTGGATGTTG
Organism: Charina bottae; assembly: GCA_023362775.1. Classification (NCBI taxonomy): domain Eukaryota; kingdom Metazoa; phylum Chordata; class Lepidosauria; order Squamata; family Charinaidae; genus Charina; species Charina bottae. Next base: position 196,240,384 of record JALMGJ010000002.1, on the reverse strand, counting down.
AAACTATTAGAGATGGCAGAAAATGATAAATTGACTTGCTTATTAAAAGATAATTCAAATTGTTACTTTCTTAAAGAGTGGAAACCTTTGATGGACTATTTGCAAAAAGCAGGAGGAGTAAAGCTAATATGGGGATTTGATGATTAGATTATATATAAATAGTATATAATAGACAAGAAAAGTATATGAATGTTATATGAATAACCAGCATGTAAAAACAAACTATCTATTTTATTCTTATGACCATAGTTGGATCGGAGGTTATCCAATTTCTTTGTTTGTGTTTTTCTTTCTTTTTTTTTCCTTTACTGCACTTTTCTTTTCTTTTCTTTTTCTTTTAATTTGTATTTCTATTTCCGTTTAATTCTTAACTTTTAGCTTTATATATTTAAAATCCAATAAAATTAAAAAAAAAAAAGAGAGTCAGCTCCGGGGGTTGCGGAGAGGAGCTGACTCTCACGCACACACGTTGCCCCTGCAGCCACTCCTGCGCCGTGTTTAAAAAAAAAAGCGTTTTGGCTTTGATCAGGCCCGCATGCAAGGCCGTTTGCAACCCAAAGGGGGGAAACACAGCCTCCCCCTCCCCGCAACCCCCGGAGCTGACTCTCACGCACACACGTTGCCCCTGCAGCCACTCCTGCGCCGCCTCCGACAGCGCCGCGTCCTGGGCCAGCAGCGCCTCCCTGCCGTGCCGGGCCTTGCTCAGTGCGAGAGCCAGGGGGCGGGGTTTGCGGGTGGGGGCCAATCGTGTGGAAGGGGCGCGGGTGAGTTCAGCTGCGGAAGAGCCACACTCAAGGGGCCAAAGAGCCGCATCTGGCTCGCGAGCCGCCATTTCCGACCCTTGTGCTAGGCCAATGCTGGATGGTTGAGTGCCCATTGTGATGATCAAGACTCAAGGCAAGAGAGTTTCCAATTGTGCTAGTTTCAGAGGAACTTGCTTCCAGATTACCTTAGTTATATACCAGGAAGGACAAAAAAAGTCCTTTTCTTGAACAAATAAGAGAAGTCTTCAATAAAGTGTAATTTAAATGCCGGTTGATCTTTGTTTGTTTCTTCATTCAGCATAGATAAAACCTTTTAAAGGAAGCACCTGACTATTGAAGGCTAAGATAAAAAAGGAAATTGTGTCTAAAGAAGGTGTGGGTCAGGGGGAGGGTATGTCAAAGTCAGAAGAAAGAAAAGCAACGTGATACTTTTTCTATCCTCAGGGAGTGGTTCGATGCAAGCAGTTCAGATCGTTCTGGGTACCACATCAGACAATGAATAAAACACTACAATGGATTTGTAGGAAGCAACATAAATAATTAGTACAGTCCAAATCCTTTTCAACATTAGCTTCCTTCTTACTTTCACAAGCCAGCATGGGAAACATTTTAACAGGTCAGGGACTGAATTTAATAGTATTTTCCCAAACTTTCTATTGAATTAATTTTTGGCTGGGTAAAAAGATAGATTTTCTTTTCTTTTCTTTTCTTTTCTTTTCTTTTCTTTTCTTTTCTTTTCTTTTCTTTTCTTTTCTTTTCTTTTCTTTTCTTTTCTTTTTTTCTTTTCTTTTCTTTTCTTTTCTTTTCTTTTCTTTTCTTTTCTTTTCTTTTTTTCTTTTTTTGCCAGAATGCTGAACACTCTGCCCCAGCCTTGTAGCCCAGCACACCTGGGAAGTACCAGATGAGTTGAGGCTGCCCTACCCAGCAGAAGCCCTGAATTTCTCTGCACTTCACAACTTCCCTTCTTCATTTCTCCATGCATGGGTGCCTCCACTGATTTAGGGTTGCATCAGGCTTGCAAATGCCCTCCAGCTCACTGTCTCAGTCTGTTGACTAGGATCTAACCTGATGACACCAACATATTTCTCTTGGATGTGATTAATCTATTTAGCAATCTATTCCCCAATTTTCCAGAGAATGAAAAACATGTATATCCCGGAATCTATGAGTCCCGAGAGAGACTGTGACAAAAGGAATGCAGTCTCAGCCCTGACTCATCTAACAAGTCAGTGTTTTTCTTTGGAGCTCACTTTATTTTTCCTATTTTTTTTTAAACTTCCCTTTGCTGGGAAATGGAATAAAATCTATTCTGCAGGTTGGCATATTCATGTGTGTTCATGCTGCCTCTAGGCAACGGCTTCTCTGAGCAAGAGCACAGCAGCCTTTTTAAAAGCATTTCCCCTCCTCTCCTTCCCCTGCATCATTTTCTAAAAATGCATTTTGGACTGACTGGAAGATGTAAGAAGTATGCCACTCCGTATTAGCTTTCAAGGAACCTGGTCCTCTAAGATTGGCGGAGTGTCTGTCTCTGCACTTTGGCTTAACGTATGCTAAGGCAGCGGTAGGGCAGGAACACAGCCTTAGGTAGGGAACCGGGTTCGCTATGACCACATCCACTGAGTTCAGCTGCAGCCTCAGAAAGGGGTTAGGACAGGGCTTTCCAAACGGTGTGTCGCGACACACAAGTGTGTCGCCTGGGGGCCCCAGGTGTGTCGCGTGAAAACCCGGAAGCTTCCTGGTGGGCTTCCGGCGACACACCAGGACAACGATGATGCAGCGCGCGGTGGCAGGCATGGGTGGCGGGGGGCGGGGGCGGGCGTGGGCGGTGTGGGTGGCAGCGGGGGTGGGGGAAACCTGGAAGCGCTGCCGGCACTTCCGGGTTTCCCGCGTGCCAGCCGTTGGTGTGTCACCAACGGCAAAAGTTTGGAAAGCCCTGGGTTAGGAGGAGCCACTGCTGCTCCTTCTTTCTGACAGGGACAGGGGTGGGGTGGGTGAAGCAGACATGGGCTTCGCTCAACCATTGGATGACCCCAGCACCAAACCGCACACTGAACATGTATGCTGTGATGACCCTGATTTCAGTGCCCCAATAATCGCTTCTCCATGCAGTTCTTTTGAATTGCAGAATAAGCTTTATTAAGGTTACATGTAAATCAAAGCACTCTCAAAGACCCGAATGACGTTTCCCACCAAAAGATTGAATTTTGCTTCCCCCCCCCTTGTGCCAGCCCCTGTGCCCGATGATGTCAATGTCCATCTTTTCCCCACTCCGTTCAAACCCCCTCCACACTCGTGCAGGTGGACGACCTTGGCGATGTGCAAAACAGGCTCCAACTGTCTGGCGCGATTCTTGGAATGCACGCCTCCCTCCCTTCCTTCCCGAGTCCGTACCAGGCTGACACGTATCTTCGGAAGTTAATGGCAGGATTCAAACTGCAATCCTGACATATGCAGATTGGAGGACCCTCTGCCCTCCAGACATTTCTGAATTTGGCCAGGCTGATGGGTTCTGCTCCAAGTTGTTCTCCAAAACTCAACCCATAACCATACAAGACAAGTTTTTAAAGAGTAACCTAGATGAATTATGTCCCCAAATAAATGTTATAAGCCTCTTGTATTCATCATTGATTTTCTTATGTCACTCCTATTGCAGCATGTACGTTCTTTGGGGAGATCAGAGAAAATATATTCCTGACCCAAAAGAAATGTTGATGATCAAAAGAAAGAGAGTAAAAGCAAAGTGGGGTTTGAAAACATGGAGATGCCATTACAAAATTGCTTTCTGGAATTTAGTTTAGTTTTGCTGCTGCCAACATTTACTCACACCAATTCACATAAAAGAGGTAACACATGTCTCTGGTAAACTACAGTGAGAGAATGCAGCCTTGGTTGCTAAATATGGCTTGGGAACCAGATAGAGCAGTGGTGTATTTTAAGGGATCTATAGGGAAATTTTAGGATGCCTTTTAGTAATTACATACAATAGGAATCCAGGTCAGTATCTTCCAGATCATTTGCTAACTGGAATACCATACATCTTATATTTATTCTCCTAGGGCAAGGGTCGGCAAACTTTTTGAGCCGAGAGCCATTTTGGTATGCTCGTGCACATTTTTAAGTGCTCGAGAGCCAGGGGGCGGGGTTTGCGGGCGGGGGCCAATCGCGTGGAAGGGGGCGAGGTTTGCGGGCAGGAGCCAATCGCGTGGAAGGGGGCGGGGTTTGGGGGCGGGATCCAATCGCGTGGAAGGGGCGGGGTTTGGGGGCGGGTTCCAATCGCGTGGAAGGGCTGCGCTGCGCTTGGCCGGCCACCCCGGTCCTCGCTCACCTTCCATGGCCGGTCCTCGCGGGCTGCCGGCGACGCTCCCGTCCCCCTGCACCCCAGCTCTCCAAGGCCGGGGCCACCCTCTCTGCCGCTCCCTTCGACGGAGGAGGGACCGGCGTGCCTTGGGAGCTGCTGCTGGCGGCATGTCTGGGCGAGGCGCGCGGGCGAAGCTGCCCGTCTCGCACTTGGGCGCTCCCGAGCCTCTTCCCTTCTCCCTCGCCACGTTCGGGCATTGAGGCCAGGCAAAGCCGGGCGGTCGCGCAGGGGCGAGGCGAGGAGTCCGCTGCACCCCCGCCTCTCCGGAGGGTCCCTGCGGTCCCGCCGGGTGCACCCCCCCACCCTGCCGTTCGGCGTCCTCTCCCCCCGCTAACCCGAGCCCTGCGGTGGCCGGGGGAGCCAAGCCAGGCTCCGTTCCGGCGGGGCGATTGTAGCGACTCGGGTTAGCGGGGGGAGAGGACGCCGAAAGCGGTTTCGGGGTGGTTGTTTTTTAAGCGGGCCTGTGCGGTGGCTGCTTTTCTCTCCCGACAGACAGCGTGGGGTTTCCAGCGGAGGAGCACCTGGCAATTAAGCGATAGGGAAGGAGGAACGAAATGGGGCGTGTGGCTTGTGTAGCGATTCCGCCCATCCCGCGAGGTTTCTCCAACTTGAATGGCCTTGTCATTAAGGGCAGCTTCTCCCTTTAACGCAAGACTGAAACTGCGCTTTTCCGGCCTTCCTTTTTCAAAGAGGGAGAAGTGTGTGTGGGGGGGTGGTTAAGCAGATTTTAAAATGCACTCGCTCAGTAAGCGACTGCCGTTTGCGCTGCAAGCTGGCCTCCCAGGTGGGAAAGGGGGCGGCATTAACGCGACACAGACCGGGGATAGGCCGGACTCGGTCCCGATGTAACCCCGCCGTTAGGTCTCAAAAGCATCTGCTCGGCCCAGCAGCAACTCGTCCGCTGCAAGCAGAACTCCGGCCGGCCTCCTTCCAGAGGACCCGCCCGCCCGCGCTGTCTGTGGGGAGAGAAAAGCAGCCACCGCACAGGCCCGCTTAAAAAACCACCACCCCGAAACCGCTTTCGAGCCGCCTCTCCGGAGGGTCCCTGCGGTCCCGCCGGGTGCACCCCCCCACCCTGCCGTTCGGCGTCCTCTCCCCCCGCTAACCCGAGCCCTGCGGTGGCCGGGGGAGCCAAGCCAGGCTCCGTTCCGGCGGGGCGATTGTAGCGACTCGGGTTAGCGGGGGGAGAGGACGCCGAAAGCGGTTTCGGGGTGGTTGTTTTTAAGCGGGCCTGTGCGGTAGCTGCTTTTCTCTCCCGACAGACAGCGTGGGGTTTCCAGCGGAGGAGCACCTGGCAATTAAGCGATAGGGAAGGAGGAACGAAATGGGGCGTGTGGCTTGTGTAGCGATTCCGCCCATCCCGCGAGGTTTCTCCAACTTGAATGGCCTTGTCATTAAGGGCAGCTTCTCCCTTTAAGGCAAGACTGAAACTGCGCTTTTCCGGCCTTCCTTTTTCAAAGAGGGAGAAGTGCGGGGTGGTGGTGGTTAAGCAGATTTTAAAATGCACTCGCTCAGTAAGCGACTGCCGTTTGCGCTGCAAGCTGGCCTCCCAGGTGGGAAAGGGGGCGGCATTAACGCGACACAGACCGGGGATAGGCCGGACTCGGTCCCGATGTAACCCCGCCGTTAGGTCTCAAAAGCATCTGCTCGGCCCAGCAGCAACTCGTCCGCTGCAAGCAGAACTCCGGCCGGCCTCCTTCCAGAGGACCCGCCCGCCCGCGCTGTCTGTGGGGAGAGAAAAGCAGCCACCGCACAGGCCCGCTTAAAAAACCACCACCCCGAAACCGCTTTCGAGCCGCCTCTCCGGAGGGTCCCTGCGGTCCCGCCGGGTGCACCCCCCCACCCCGCCATTCGGTGTCCTCTCCCCCCACTAACCCGAGCCCTGCGGTGGCCGGGGGAGCCAAGCCAGGCTCCGTTCCGGCGGGGCGACTGTAGCGACCGGAGGCGGCCAAGGGGAGAGCAGGCGGCTCTTCGCCCTCAGCGCGCCGCTGGGCCCGCTGCACCCCCGCCTGGCTCAGCTTCCCCCGGCCGCCGCAGGGCTCGGGTTAGCGGGGGGAGAGGACGCCGAACGGCGGGGTGGGGGGGGTGCACCCGGCGGGACCGCAGGGACCCTCCGGAGAGGCGGCTCGAAAGCGGTTTCGGGGTGGTGGTTTTTTAAGCGGGCCTGTGCGGTGGCTGCTTTTCTCTCCCGACAGACAGCGCTCCGGCGAAAACTCCAGTGCCGCCATTGCTCGCTGGCTGGACCCTCCTCCCCAAAGGTGGCGCTCCGCAGGCCCCGCTTTCCAGGGCCGTTCCTGCCACATCCTTTCAGCCTCTGACGCCCAACGGCGGGGTGGGGGGATTGATGGGGCGGGAGGGTGCGCCATCGAGGCCTCCTTGGGAGGAAAGCGGGGAAGCCCTGCGGTCCCTCGAAGGGATCCACCGGGGATCACGCGCCTCTTCTCGCTGGGGCCCTCCGAGCAGTCGCTGCCTCCGGGTCGCGGGGATTCTGGCATGGGCACCCGCCGGATATGGGGAGAGAGGCCGGGAACGGACGGATGTGGCGGTAGGCGCAGGAGCGGGACTCCTCACCTCACCCCTGCGCGACCGCCCGGCTTTGCCTGGCCTCAACGCCCGAACGTGGCGAGGGAGAAGGGAAGAGGCTCGGGAGCGCCCAAGTGCCAGACGGGCAGCTCCGCCCGCGCTCCTCGCCCAGACATGCCGCCAGCAGCAGCTCCCAAGGCACGCCGGTCCCTCCTCCGTTGAAGGGAGCGGCAGAGAGCCCCGCGGGCTGTGCGCGAGGTGTGGGCGGCTGCGGGTGGCCCCGGCCTTGGACAGCGAGAGCGAGCGCGCGTAAGAGCGTAAGAGTTTGGGGGCGGGATCCAATCACATGGAAGGGGCGGGGTGAGTTCAGCTGCGGAAGAGCCACACTCAAGGGGCCAAAGAGCCGCATGTGGCTCGCGAGCCGCCATTTCCGACCCTTGTCCTAGGGAATCAAAGTAATGGCAAAAAGAAAAGTTGTAAAGGACAAGCATTTTGTTGCATCGTCTTTAGAACTTAGGTTAGGTCTGTTCCTATCCTGATGATATTCCAGAAAATGACAAAAATAGCCCTCTTTCAAAGAGCATCCAGGTACCATTGATGGCAGCCATTGGTTTACTTACAGTTTTTAATAGTTTTGCATTTGTTCATGATTTTTTAAAACAGATTTTATGATTTTACTGTTGTTTTATCTTATACATTGTAAGTTGCCTAGTCATTCATTTCATTGGCGATCACTCGTAGCTGAGTAAGATTGTCTTCCAAGGGTAAAATTTTAACAGTGGATCCGTAAGTGGCTGTAAAGGCCAATTCTGGATCCACACAACCTCCCACAATGAGGGCATAGGTTTCCGGGTGGGAGACGGTCATGATGAGGGTTTGCTTGACGTGCCTTCCTTTTAGCTCGTTTCTCCCTTTCGCCCTGTACTCGTGCTTGTTCAAAGTCCATAGCGCCATTAATAAAGGCTGACCTACAATTGAAACGCTCATGAGTTAGGGCTTCCCAGTTCTCAATGCTGATATTACATTTTTTTAAATTAGCTTTGAGAGTGTCTTTGAATCTCTTTTGCTGTCCACCAATATTCCGTTTTCCATTCTTAAGTTGGGAGTAAAGTAGCTGCTTTGGAAGATGATGGTCAGGCATTCGAACAACATGGCCGGTCCAGCGAAGTTGATGTTGGATGATCATTGTTTCAATGCTGGTGGTTTTCGCTTCTTCTAATATGCTAACATTAGTCCGCCTATCTTCCCAAGTAATTTGCAGAATTTTTTGGAGGCAGCGTTGATGGAATCTTTCAAGAAGTTGGAGGTGGCGTTTGTAGAGGGTCCATGTTTCACAGGCGTACAGAAGGGTTGGTAGTACAATGGCTTTGTAAACAAGCATTTTGGTCTCCCTGCGAATGTCCCGATCCTCAAACACTCTACGCTTCATTCGGGAGAAAGCTACACTCACAGAGCTCAGGCGATGCTGAATTTCAGCGTCGATGTCGGCTTTTGTGGATAGATGGCTGCCAAGATAAGAAAAGTGGTCGACATTTTCTAGTGACACACCTTTAAGCTGGATTGATGGCGCTGCGGAGGGATTGGTTCAAACTTGCTGGTAAAGCACTTTGGTTTTTTTAATGTTAATCGAGAGGCCGAGCTTTTCATATGCTTCTGCAAAGATGTTTAGGATAGTTTGAAGATCTTCCTCAGAGTGTGCACAGACTACGTTATCATCAGCATATTGAAGTTCTATAACAGAAGTTGTAATTACCTTATTTTTTGCTTTCAGCCTACTAAGATTAAAAAGCTTTCCATCTGTTCGATATATAATTTCTACACCAGTAGGAAGTTTCTCTTCAACAAGGTGTATAATCATAGCGATGAAGATAGCGAATAAGGTTGGAGCAATAACATATCCCTGTTTAACGCCGGATTCCACTTTAAATGGATCGCTTTGAGAGCCATTGTTATTCAGGATTGTTGCCATCATGTCATCATGGAGTAGCCGCAAGATGCTCACAAATTTATCAGGGCATCCGATTTTCAGAAGGATGGTCCAGAGAGCAGTACGATTTACAGTATCAAAAGCTTTAGTCAGATCAATAAACGCCATGTACAGAGGGCGGTTTTGCTCCTTGCATTTTTCTTGAAGCTGTCGTGCAGTGAAGATCATATCCACTGTTCCCCTGGAAGGGCGGAAGCCATTTTGCATTTCAGGAGGATGTCTTCTGATATAGATAGGAGACGGTTTGCGATGATCTTTGCCAGGATTTTGCCTGCTGTAGCTAGAAGGGAGATGCCTCGATAGTTTCCACAGTCTGTTCTATCACCCTTTTTAAAGAGAGTGATAATTATGGCATCCCTAAAGTCTGCTGGAATCTCCTCCCTCATCCAGATTTTTTCGATGAGCTTATGAAGTTGTTGTGTAAGTTCAGGCCCGCCTTCTTTAAAGACTTCAGCAGGAATCCCATCAGGTCCACTAGCTTTGTTATTTTTCATTTGTTTAGTGGCTTTACTGACTTCCTCCAAACTAGGGGGTACTGCAAGCTCATCTCTTATTTGTTTTTGCGGGATTTGCAAGAAGACTTCATCAGCCACAGTAGAGTGACGATTAAGGAGATTGTAGTAATGCTCTTTCCAGCGCAGTGCAATAGACTCTTTGTCCTTTAGAAGTTTAGCACCATCTACTGAGCGTAAGGGATTTGTACCATGGTTTGTTGGTCCATAGATGGTCTTTATGGCATTAAAAAAGCCCCGTGCATCATGAGCATCTGCAAAATGTTGGGTTTCTTGGGCTTTTTTTATCCACCATATGTTCTTAAGTTCTCTAGTTCTTCTTTGGACTTCTGCCTTTGCACTGGCGTAGATTTTTTTCTTAACGGCACAGTTAATATCTTTTTGCCATATCCGGAAGGCTTTCCTTTTCTTGTTAATAATATGTTCAATCTCACTATCGTTCTCATCAAACCAGTCCTGATGTCTCTTAGTCTGGTATCCGATAGTTTGTTCACAGGCTGAAATAATAGAAGTCTTCAATTTAGTCCAGTGTTCCTCAACATTTTCAGGGAGTTCCATAGGCAGATGTTCCTTGAGAGTTGATTGAAAGCAAGCTCATTTAGTAGAATCTTGAAGGGCCAGTGTATTCATTTTACGCCTTGGTTTTCTTCCTTGGAGCCTACGATGAGGGACAATCTTTATGGCCATTGTGGATTGAATTAATCGATGGTCTGTCCAGCAGTCATCGGCGCTCGTCATGGCTCTGGTGAGAAGTACATCACGGCGATCTCTAGCACGGACAATTACATAATCTAAAAGATGCCAGTGCTTCGACCGTGGGTGCTTCCATGATGTTTTAAATTTATTTTTATGGCGAAAGAGTGTGTTAGTAATGACAAGGTTATGCTCTGCACATTTAGTCAGAAGTAAGATTCCATTTGTGTTGCTGTTGTCAACTCCTTCTTTCCCAATGATCCCTGGCCACAAATCAAAATCACGCCCAACTCTTGCATTGAAATTGCCCAGGAGGATAATTTTATCCTCCTTTGGTATCTCTGATAAGATGGTGTCCAGCTGGGTATAAAATTTTTCCTTGATATCCTCATCTGCATCTAGTGTTGGTGCATAAGCACTTAGGATAGTTGCCTGTTGGTTTTTGGCGAGTTTTATTTGGAGAATTGAGAGTCGTTCGTTAATCCCAGTGGGAACTCCTGACAAGAGCTTCACAAGGTTGTTTTTGATAGCAAAGCCTACCCCATGTATTCGTCGTTCTTGTTCAGGCAGTCCTTTCCAAAAGAAGGTATAACCTCCTTTTTCTTCCTTCAACTGTCCTTCTCCTGCTCTTCGAGTTTTTGGAGTGCTGCTATATCAATATTAAAACGTCTCAGCTCCCTTGCAATAATGGCAGTCCTACGTTCAGGTCGTTCACTATCCATGTTGTCTTGCAGTGTCCGTATATTCCATGTTCCAAAATTCATGAGTCTTTTACGACCGTTAGATGGTGACCCCACTGGTCGCGGTAGTCCAGTCAGGGAGAAAATGAGGCAGACTATGTTTAGGGCACCTTTTCTAGCCCCCTCCCCATATGGGGTGAGCAGAGTGGATCCTAAATAGGGCTGCTCAGTCGTGGATACAGCTGCCAAACTACTCAATTGCCTCGATCCTTGAGTCAGGACGACTGAATCCGTATCCACCACCCATGTGCTGGTCCATGACTAGGAGCTTCCGGATTTCACAGTCCTGCCCCTGTTGCCATTCGTCAATCGCCATGGGACTTTTGGTTGTTTTGGGTTTGGTGTGGTTGGAAGACGCCTGTGCGTGAATTTGTTTTATGTGTGGAGATCGGTGCACAACGATCAGCACACAACCTTCGCAGAAAAGGCTCTAATCCAATGGCATGGGTACCATGATGATTGGTGACCTTTTGTCTGCTGCAGCCTTCATCCGCCTTCGCAGCCGTTGTAACAATACACCTTGTTATCTTCCGCCTGTTCTGCCGTTGAGGACTTTCTTGGATCGTTCTTTGTCTGGTTCCTCCCCCTGGACCTTACCGCCATGGGTGACCCTACCTGGAGTACATGACTCCCGACAGCTTCGCTTACAGGGTTCATTGGGAACACACAAGCCCACTCACCACAACAAGGTGACGATCCAGCGAGGGGCCTAGTATACCAGAGTTAAATTAAATATGAAAATGCTAGATAAATTAGTCATCAAGGTTACTGGTACCAAAGCTCACTACTGAAGACACACCTTGGTTTGTTGGGCAACACATCCATGAAGGATCACCCTGTGGTGGCTTGTCCCAGTTAAAAATTAACCCTAAAAAATCACTTATTTCCTGTCTATTGTGGCTATGTAGTAAGAGTTAGGGATGCTACAGCCACCCCCAGAAAAATCAAATAGGAGAGATAAAGATGCACGCTGCACACATTTTAAGGATAGCATTATGATTGAGTGCAGTTTTGTGATTTGTAAATGTTTAATGACTTGGAGATGAGTAGAGATGTTTTTGGAGATGTGGCGAATAAGGAATAATCAATAGATGGGTGTAAAACGTCAAGGATCAAAGCACAAAGTCATAACCCAAAATGTTATTTCATCCTTCCACGAGAAAAACTACAGTTGGACAGCAAATTGGGAACAGGATTTATCAAAACATTTTCAGCTCTTAACTTCAAATTTTCTTTATCCTAGTGACTACTCTCCCATTTTTTCTCTTTGCTTACTGTCACCCAAAGAGTGGAGATGTTCTGTTTTCTCCCTCAATAATAATAAAGTTTGTATTTTAGAGGAAAAAATGTTCTTGGAATATTCTTACTCACTCTAAATGAGAAGCTTCAATTTAACTCAATTTTTGTCGGTCATGGTTCCTTTATAAATGCTCCTTACATGGTAAGTGGAATTTACTGGAACTGAACGTAAATTGTTCTTTTTACACATTTCTATGTGTTGGCTAATTTTATGCAGATAGTAGCATTATGATTAGACAACCTGCCTTCATTTTTGCCAGGCTTCATTTTCCTGTATATCAATAAGAACGTGAAAGAGAGAGAGAGAATGCTCACAGATTATTTTATCACATTCATTAATGTGTGTCACAATTTTCTTAGGTAGTTTACCTTTTAAGTATGTAAGAGCAAAGAGCAAGAGTTTTCTGCCTCACTTTTTTCTGCTTTGGGTCTATGCTATTTCTAATCCTCCAGAGATCAAGAAAAGCAGTAAGTCTGGGAGGGTAGTTGGAAGGTTGAGATCATGTAGTAGGTGCACTCGTACATGGCTTCCATGATGGGCATGACGAATCATGGATCACCAAGCAATCAGAAGAATGTTTACTATCGGACTTCCGGTGGGGACATGGCGGACTGAACAGCTGTGCCTGCGGGCTCAGCGGGCAGAACTGACAACGCGGCAGTTTTTTCGGGCTCAGGCAGGTTTTTCCTGAAGCCCAGGAGTGTTTTTCTGGAAAAAGGAAAACACCTGGAATCACCCCATCTGTCCTCTGGACAGCTGCTTGCAGCCAGAAGATCGCAAACAGACTTCGCGCTCGACTGGTAAGAGCAGCCGGGAGGCTGGGACGTCACCATTTCCAAGCTGCGCTGTAGCTTTAAAAGGACACTAAGACCGGCCACCCCATTTCTCAATCACCCAATTTATATTTCTTTTAAGTACGCGTACCCTAAGAGAGGCTTTCTGCAGCAAGGAGAAGCAGGCTTTCTTGGTGCTTATCGTTATTTTTGGGATCAATTTTTTTAAAAAAAATCTTTTTAAGTTTTGGACTTTGTTTTCCCTCCAAATATTAAGGAGGATTGAGAGTAAAGAATTGTCTCCCTGTTATTATTTTTGTACTAAATTTGAAGATATTAGCATTTTCCTACATGTTGAATTGGCTGTTTTGAACTTCCAGTTTTGTGCTTCTACTTTCCCTGGGGAAATGTCTGCATATCTCACTTTCACTTATGTAAACACATTTCAGAATTCTTTCATATCTTTGACTTTCGCTGGTTAAGCTCCTAGGGGGCGCCATAATCTACTGCTTGAGACATGGAGGATTTTAAACAGACTTTCTCTGACTTCCAACAAGATTTTAAACAGATTCTTTCTGATTCCTACCAAGTTTTTATGCAAGGCGTTCAGGACATTGTGGAACATATGAGGTCTAAAATGTGTCATCTGGCTGGGGATGTCGTGGACGAAACTGAGGAATTTAACAGCGACAGAAATGTCTCTTCTAAGAGTGAGATCGGGACTTCTGTTGAAATGCTGGATGAAAATTGGATAGTTGAGTTGAAGAAATTAAAAGGAGAGATCGAGTTGCAAGCCATAACTGAAATTGATTTTCTGATAGAACACTATGGAAAAGAAGGGGTTATTATGCATGGGAGGCCTCCTGAAGAGAAGTCGGAGTTTTTGAGGGGGGCAGTTGGGCTGTTCGATTTTTTAAAGAAAAAAGCTCTGTGCACATTGTGGGGATATGTAAATGCTCTGGTTTATTTTGAAGTGGGATAAGGGTTTATGATTATTTATCTGGATTGCTTTTAGGGTTTGGCTGATTTCACTTATCTTTAACGATTTGGATTAAGATTATTAAGGTATAATAAAAAATAATAAATCTCTGATTTTGGGTTTAATATGATTAAGATTATTAAAATTGTTGTATTATCAAGTACTATGGCAGACAATTTATATGTTTTTTAGTTTGATCTTTATTATAGTAGACAGGAATGTATAGAATAGTAGTAGGAAGGAAATAATTAAATAAATGTTATCTTTGGGGGGGAAGTTGATTAGGAGGTTTATATATATATATATATATATTCTTTTAATGTAAGGGGAGGGAGCAACTGTAGTTAGTGATTTTTATAATGTGCCAATGGAATGATTTATAGAAATAATGTGATTTTGGTTTAATATAGAGTAAGGAATTGATTATGGAAAATTGTTGTATATCCTTGCTGTTAAAAGTTGGAAGTCACCTCTTTTTGTAATTTTAAAAAATTTCTCTTGTGTTTCTATACTTTTTTAGTTTTTTCTTTTTTTTCTTTGAAGTTTTTTGTTTTTCTGTAGCTTTTATCTTTGCTTGAAACTTAATAAAATTCATATATACTGTATATACTGTATATATATATATACATATACTGTATATATATAATATGTATATATTATACATATATAATGCTTACTGTATACATATATAATGTTTACTATCATCCCAGTGAAACCTTTCTGGGCCTCAAAGGATGGGGTCCATGGGGGCCAAGGGGGACAAATGATAAGCATGTGACGGCATGATCATACAAGTGCTGCAACTGACATTCATGCATCAGATGTTGGGACACAAGTCCGTAAAGGTGGCAGTTGCATGGCATTACTACATGAGTGCCATTTTGGTGCTGTTGCAGTTTTCTGCAGATGCAAGCACTATCTCAAGGCATTCTTGCAAGTAAACACATGGAGCCTTGCATTCTGTCCTGTAGCGTGCCAGCTTCCTGATTCTTTTATTTTCTGAAAAGAACTGTTGACAAAATCAAGTGGGGCCGGGAATCTAATAGATACCAATGAGCATAGCTGGGGGCACACTGGTTGATTACTGCTGCCATAGAGGTAACCACAACAGCAATCCCAAAGCTTGTTGCTGGAAAGAAGCAGCAAACAAATGCTAGTAATCAATCTGGCTATGAAGTTCTTGTCAAGTTGGAGTAGTGGTTCAGGTGTTGGTCTAGGAGCAGGAAGACCCAGGTTCTAGCCTGCCATCAGCCACAGAAACTCACTGGGTCAGTTATTCCCTCTCAGCCCAGCTTACATCACAAGGTTGTTGTTATGGGGCCGGAAGGAGGAGGTACCATTACATATGCCTGGTTGACCTCCTGAAGGAAAGACAGAATGTAAATGAAATCGATCACATACGTTTATGTGCAATCTGCCATTCATGGAGGTTGTTCCCTAGTTTTATGGTTTTAAAAACTTCAATAAGGATGATTTTCCAGTGATGGAGAGAGTTATCCCTTCCATTCCCAGCACTAACCCTCCCCTTTGAAGATGCTCCCCTGCCACACCTAAGCAGGCTGTAAAAAGCTTGTAGCAATATCTGTGGAAGCTACTTTAAAACCATGCAGGCAGGAAAAGCTCTTAGCAGTGAATATTTTTTAAGGAACGGGGAGCCTTGAGAGAAAGGGAGACTCTAGAAGAAACCATTGGCCCAAATGAAGAACCCCTGTAGGCCATAGAGTTAGGGCTAGCTACATGTTGACTTTCAAGGCAAAATTCAATCTCATTTTGAATCTAAATGAAAGTAAGAAAGATGCCCTGTCCATTGGATTGCTTCTTAGAACTGGAATCCTAAATTGGGGGGGGGGGGGAGGAATGGAGCAAATGGCTAGTGGCTACTTCCAATAATTTCATTGGCTAAGATTGATGTGACCTTGATCTTGAGTATTTCTCGTGAGAACGGAGTGCTCTGAATTCCCCCTGGCCATTTTGCAAACAAGAACAGAAGATTTTTGAGGAAGCCGGATGGCTGGCCTTTCTTAGTCGCAGTGCAATTCTCCAACCCTGAGCTGGTAAAGCAGAGAAGAGGAAATGAGTAGCACCCCTCCCTAGTCAAGTAGCAGTTTAGCTTCCCCAGCGAGAGGTCTCTCGTCCTTCTCCTTGAGCGGCTGCTGCTCGTCTCGTTCCCTTTGGTGAATGAACTTTGTGTCATTGTTATCGCAGAGAGAACTCGGAAAGAATTTCCTCGCTGGTTACTTGATACACTATTATTCACCTCTCATTGTTTTAGCCAGGGAGTTTGTTGCTGTCAGAGGTAATGGAGACTGTACCACTGCGAAAATTGGCTGTAATTTATTTATCAATTGTTTTCCTGCCTCCCACAAAATAGGCCATCTCCTTTATGGCCGGTCCTCAGGTATTTGAGAGGCCCTGAAGTTCATGGTTTTCCGGTATTCCAAGTTCTACTTATGGCTTTTCCTGTATATGACACGCAACACCACCCCTGTGGTCTTGAAGGCTGTTTTCTTCTTTGCTTTCTTTAGTCACAAATCATCCTGAGGCATCCCTTAAGTGCATTTGTATTGTTAAGTGCATCGGCCTGATTTGGTGTTAATTCAATTTGAGTGCCCTTAATATCTTGTGGGAGGGCGGGAGGCAATGGCTGTTCGCGGTACCTTGTAAAAAAGAAAAGAAGAAGAAGAAGAAGAAGAAGAAGAAGAAAAAGTTCCAGGTCTGCCTGAGTGCTGAGCACCTTTCCCACAGCAATTTGCCCGAGCTGCTGATAAAATTTTCATAAGGAAATCTTTTTAGTCTGACCCTATTGTCTTATCCCACCATTAAGGCCCAGGGAATTGAGACCATCTCCCGGTGACAGTTTATCACATTTCCCATTACTGCTGCGTGCGCAGAATCGGATGGATCGTCTCTGAAATAGTCTTCTGCTTTCACCACTGGCACCTCTCATCAGGCCAGGACCTTGGAGCTTTATGCGTGGCCCATTTCCCTCCCCTGTTCCTGGTCAATAAATCTGAGCTGCCCTCCTTATAAACCAGTCACCTCTAGCCGTGTGCATGATGGGAGATGTGAAGGACATCTGGGGCCAGGAGGAAGGGAAGGAGAGGGAGGCCGAGGGAACGCTACAGAGCGAGAGCTACGCCGGGTAGCTCTTATTGATGGGAAGAAAACTCTTCAATACAAATGTAATGTGGAAAAAAAAGGATAATCAATCTTGTCTCTCCATTGCTAAAGGAAGTGGATTAGGGAAATATTGACTTCCCTCTGACAGTGAGCAGAGGGGCAAAATCACAATGGGAAAAATCAGAGTAATAGATGGTAGCTTGCATCATGGTCAAAGCTATTGACTACATCTCTGGGAAATCCACCCGTGCGTGGATTTTCCTACCATCATTTCTCAAAGAATGCACAATCCAGGACAGACTTAAATATGTCAGTCCTTTAAAACCTTGGGCCAAAGCTCTGATGGTGTTGCTACTGCTTATAACTATGGAGTGCAGTATAGGTTTTATATCTTATCTATAACTTCCAGGGGAAACTGGGATCCTGCTAAAGGTAAGTGTGTCTGGACTTCCCAGGATTAAACGTAGTAGAAAGTATCAGCCAGAGCAGTGTTTCTTCAACTTTTTTCTCTCAGGACCCCTTCCCACTTTTAAACATTATGGAGGGCCCCAAAAGAGCTTTTGTTTGTATGAGTTATATTTATTGATATTTACCATATTAAAAATTAAAATTGACGCATTCGCTGCTACTACCACTTCTCACAATTGTTCGATGGGATTTCAATATTGTATTATTTTTCAGCATAGACTGGCAAATAATTTTGATTCCACAGACCCCTGAGAGGGTCTTGGGGACCCCCAGGGGTCCTAGGACAACACTTCAAGAAATAATGAACTAGCAGAGAAAAGGGTCTGTGAACAGCAGTTTACAAACACAAAGAATTATGTTTTTTTTTAAAAAAAAAAAAGCTTACAACCGTCTCCAGATTATTACTATTGATTAAGAGAACTTTCAGCCCTATCAACATTTATGGACTCATGGAGCTTAGTGATGGAATTTATTTATTTCAAATGACATACTGTATATAACACCTCTGCTTTTGCCAACTTTTAAGTCACACTTGCACAACCTTCGAGCCTTATAACTATGACTCTGCTTCTCATATGGGGAATAGGAATAAGATCAATTATTTATACTATCACAACCCAAGTTGAGTGCCAATGGTTAGTAGATCCTCAAAGCTTCAGGCAAATTTTTCTCCTAGTTTCAAAATCCCTTTTACTTGTATACCCTCCAACATTACATAGATTATAGCAACTCATATTCTTCTAAAATCAGAATTCTCACAACAGCTATGTTTGCCCCAGGACTCTTTTCCCCCCACTGTAATATATTGTAGAAACTGGTGGATATTTTTTTTTTGGTCTCTTGCATGATCTCTTATTTAAAGCTGGGTGGACCCATTTGTTAAAGATTACCTGGATATTTTCCAGGCAGGCTTTCAGTCTTGGTATGGGACTGAGGCACAGTATGTTCATTCCTTTTGTTGATGACCTGTGGTAGGACTAAGATAGGAGAGTGCAGTGCTTCTGGTCTTGGTGCTGTTTTGCATTGGTTCTCCCCTCTGTGAGGGGATGCTTCCATTGGTGGTGGGGAGACATCAAGTCCTCTGTTGTGGGATGTCACAGCATTCAACTCTCTCCCTTTTAAATCTACATGAAGCCACTAGGAGAGATCATTCACTAGCATTGGATCAGGTATTATCAGTATGCTGATGATACCCAGTTAACATCTCCTCTCTGAATTAGACAGGAGATACAGCTGAGGTTCCACCTTGAACCTTGGAGTCTGCTAGGATCTGGATGGAAGGAACAGACGCAGACTCAATCCCAGCAAAATAGAGTAGCTATTGGGACAAAAGCCAGCCAATAACATCTTTGGTCTCAGTTGGGGTTGTGCTCTCCCACATATAGCAGGTCCACAGTCAGATGGCTCCCTTGAACACAAACACCCATTAGAAAAGCAAGTAGAGGCCCTAGCCAGGAGATCCTTTGCACAGGTAAATCTTGTGCATAGTTGATTGGGAGCTGTTGTTGATAGTCACACATGCCTTTGTTACCTCTCATTTAGGGTATTAATTTGTTCTACATGGAGCTGCCCTTGAAGACCATTCAGATGCTACAACTGGTCCAGAAAGCAGCAGCTGAAATTTTTGTTGTTGTTCAGTCGTTTAGTCATGTCCGACTCTTCGTGACCTCATGGACCATAGCACAAATAGTGATGGCCAAATTACTTGTTTGCCCATGTAAAACCACTCACTACTTTGGGAGCTGCACTGGCTACCAGTTGGCTTTCAGGTAAAATACAAGGGGCTGGTTGTCACCTTTAAATCTCTTCATGGCTCAGGACCTGGGTATCTCCAAGATGGCCTTCTCTGAGTGGAACCTGCTGTTCCAGTAAGATCCGGTAGGGAAGATTTGCGGCAAGTCCTGATTCTGTTGTGAAAGGGTATACTTCTGCAGGTGCTAGTGTTCCAGAGGTGAGTAAGACTTGGTTCTTTCAGAGAGTGTTTGGGGATGGTGGGAATTATTGAGTTCTTCCTGAAAAGGTGGCACCAAGTAACTGTGGTTACACTGAGGAATCCTTTTCATTTTGGCTGAGTTATATTTTGGATTATTATTGTATTTTAATTCTGTTACAGTAACATGGAGTACAGTATAAGCTACTCAGAATCAGTTTCAACAGAAGCAGCATATAAACCCAAGCAAGTGAGCAAATAAATAGACAAATAGCTATGTTACAGGGCTCAGTTTGAACAGTTTGTGGGAGATCTTACCTTTCGAACATCTTTCTACCCAAAAACCTTACCATTATATCAAGTAATGGCTTTTCCCCCCATGCCGTGTCATTCCCAGATACATTCTTGGGGAAAACCTAGTACCCTTCTTCATCTGATTGCTGTGAGCAACCAAGTGGTCTTTTGACACAAAGGGAAGCCTGTAGTAAGGCTACCAAACTAAAAAAATGGATAACCATTAGACTGCAGCAAAAAATACAGAGAATTGTAACTACTGTATTTGCTTCCATTGTCTGATTGTCTAGATCAGTGTTTCTCAACCTTGGCAGCTTGAAGATGTGTGGACTTCAACTCCCAGAATTCCCCAGCCAGCCTCTGGGAGTTGAAGTCCACACATCTTCAAGTTGCCAAGGTTGAGAAACACTGATCTAGATCTTTGCACCTCAGATCTGGTACCATTGTTGAAAGAAAGCAGAAGGAACCCTCAGCTCTCTTGATTTAAAGATGACATGACTTCCTGGGAACATTTTAGAATTCACACATACAAACCTCACAGAAGGGAAGAGCCACTCCTTCTATGAGAAGACAGAAGTGATAAATGAAGCTGAGAGTATGGTAGTTATATAATAGCTGCAAAAATCTGATGACCATTAAAGGTAAAGGTTCCCCCTGCACAGTCGTGCAGTTGTGTCCGACTCTAGGGGCCGGTGCTCATCTCCGTTTGTTAGCCAAAGAGCCAGCATTGTCCGAAGATACTTCTATGGTCATGTGGCCAGCATGCATGTGGAACGCTGTTACCTACCCACCGAAGTGGTACCTATTAATCTACTTGCATTTGCATGCTTTCAGATTGCTAAGTTGGCAAGAGCTGGGGATAGTGCGGGAGCTCACTCCGTCACGCGGGACTAGGGATTCAAATCTCCGAACTTGCGATCTTCCGATCAACAAGCCTGGCGTCTTACCTGCTGAGCCACCACGCCCTAACCCTAACCCCTGAGGACCATTAGATGTCAGCAAAGAGATACAGAAAACAGCAACTCTTTGCTGTCACTTGGTGGCTACTTTGATTTTGCAGATCAGATATGACAGCCTAACTCGGGAGACAGGCTATTCAGCCAACCAGCGGCTGCTTACCTCCTTGCACAACGTAACTCAGACCACACCACTCTTCACTCAGTCCACTCAAAGGTTTGTCCAGGCTGTCCTCATCACTCTTCCTGGACAAAACCCTTATGCTCCAGACTATTCTACCCCACTAAATGGTACCATCACATCTCATATCTGACCCTGACTCTGAATGTCCTTTTGGTTTCAATATATTGCTTGTTTTACTTTCAAAGGATGTCTACACAAATTCACCGAGCCACAAGCTAGCCAGCCATACTTTAGCATAAAGTGTTATGTGAATCCAGATAATTTATGGTTCGGGGTGTTGGGCAAACCAGGCAATTGGATTGAGTAAATCATGGTTAAATTAAACACAGATTTAAAAAAATTGTAGAAACACAGCCAATGGCACTGTAAGATGATGAGGACCAATGGCAATGAGAATTTTAGCTCTTTGGACTTGCAGGAAATAAGATTGGCTAGGATTCTGCACTGCTGTTGGTCACATTGTCTGCATTGGGATGCATCATCAAAATAATTATTCTGAAAGATCAATTAGCCCCAACCTAGGCTAATTATTTAGCTGAACGATCAGAGGTGCCTCCTCGCAGCTCTTTCATCAGTATCATTTCTTTGTGTTCCTCTGAGTTTGGCAACCTGGTGCTCTCCAGATGTTCTGGACTTCCACAATCCCTTGCTACTGACAGGGATAGATGGGACATCCTGAAGGTTCTTCCTAAAGAGAGGAGCTGCATACAATCTAATAAATGAACATTGTTGAACTCCAGCTACCACAAACCCTAGCCAGAATAATTTGCAGTGAGGGATGATGGGAATAATAACAACTGGAAGGCATCTACCAGCTACCAGTCATAACACCACTCTTGTCTAGACAAACTGCATGGCTCTGTGAGGTTTCCACCTGGCATTCTGGAAAGTGGAATCTCATTCTGACTTTTTGAATATTTAAATACCCAGTTTGTGGCTTGTTTAGGCCTCCCCTCCAAAAGCACAATTCAATGACAAGTGCTCTTTGCCAAGCATTGATTGGCTGTTTCACAGTCCAGGGTGTTATAATCACCATTATATGCCTGAATGATTTCTCCAACCTACCCCCCACTCCAATTAGTATCGTCTCCTAAGTTTGCTACTTGGGCAAAAAGTTGCACAGTGTACTCTTTGCATTTTGTATGTGATTGTTTTCTTTCCATAAATTCAGTATGAATGCAGTAATCAGGTTGAAGTGTTGCATTTGTGACACAGAACTACTTGGATCCCCCTAAACTTGATGAACATGGCTAAAATCACCGTGTTGGGAGCATTAACTCAATCATAACAACCAAGACAAGAGTCGGATATCATTTAAAAAATGTAATTTTGTCAGGGAACACTCTGCTGTTTTAAAAAAGTGCTGAATTCCAAGTTATAGGGAACTTTATAATCAAAGTCCTTGGGTTAGTCTTAAGTTGTCTTTTCTTTTAGAAGAATCTCAGCTGTATTGATTATGCTTCACAAACCTTCACCTAACACTAAAGGCCTGTATTTGCACTTCATGCTGCTGCCATCCGTCACAGCAGGAGCCAAGAGGTGGAACACCTTTCCTGGAAAGCAGGGGCAGCTATTGAAAGGAGATCCAGCAACATCCCTGACAGACCCAGTCTAGAAGGCCGTAGGGCTGAAATCCTGGGTGCCTGCTTTCCTTGCTGCAAGCTTGCCAGGGAATCTGGGTAAGAACCACGCTGAGCAGGAGTTGTAGCTCCAGTTACTTTATTGCTCTTGCCGTATACAGAATCTTGCCAGACTAAAGGTGCCCTAACTGATCTAAGGGAAAAATACTGGGACTCTAAGGCGGGGCCAGCCTAACTTCCTTAGCCGGCTCCCTAAGGCTTTCCACGCTGTGAGAACGCTTATCGGTCTGGAATGCGCCTCCCCCTCCTCCAGCTCCGAGATCCATCACAAAGCCCCATGGAAAACAAGAGCAGTCGGCTTGGAGTGGTTGTGCGTTATGTTATGTTATAAGTACATAAGGCATTCAGCACTCTAAAAATAAATAATTAGGTGGCTTTTTCCAAAGGAGAAACATGCCACCCTACCTTAGGTCATATTATTATTATTAGATTTTTATCCCACCTTTTTTATCTTTGGTCAACTCAAGGCAGGGAACATACCTAATACTCCTTCCTCCTCCTATTTTCCCCACAACAACAACCCTGTGAGGTGAGTTGGGCTGAGAGAGAGTGACTGGCCCAAGGTCACCCAGACGGCTTTCATGTCTAAGGGAGGACTAGAACTCACGATCTCCTAGTTTATAGACCAGCACCTTTACCACTACACCAAACTGGCTCTCACACACAGACCTACTGCTTTTCCTTCACCAGTATCACTACAGGTAGTCCTTGCTTAATGGCCACAAGTGGAACCGGAATTTTGGTTGCTAAGTGAAATGGCCATTAATCGAATCTGACCTGATTTTACGACCATTTTTGTGGTGGTCGTTAAGCGGATCACCACAGGCACTAAGCAAACCATATGGTCGTTAAGCAAATCACACAGTTCCCCATTGATTTTGCTTGCTGGAAGCTGGCTGGGAAGGTAAAAAACGGTGATCACGTGACCATGGGACGCTGCAACAGTCATAAATGCGAACTGGTTGCCAAGTGCCTGAATCATGATCACGTGACTGTGGGGACGCTGTGATAGTTGTAAGTGCGAGGACTGGTTGTAAGTCGGTTTTCTCAGCACCATCATAAGTCTGAACCATCACTAAACAAATGGTCATTAAGCAAGGACTACCTGTATCTGCCAAGGCTCATTGTGGAGGCTGAACCTAAAGAGATGGAGGGCTTCTTTCCTCAAAGACTGCAATCACAAATATTGGTGCTGCGGCCGATCACTTTTTGAAACTGATCTGCAAGAAGTATGCAGCATCTCTGCACAAGCCTAAAGAAAATGCTATTGCTTTAAGAGCTGCCTTACCTTTAATGAGCAGATTCCTTAAATAAGTGGCATCTTTCTCTTTCATTCAGACTCCCTTAGAGGCCTGAAAAAGGTCAGGTTCTTTTAATGAATAGCAGAGAGGTTCTGGATCATTTTTGAAACTTGTGTAACCTTCCTAGATATTTTTTTTTAAACGTTACTCAGTACCTTTGTATCACCTGTCTCTTGTAGCTGCTAGGGCAGGGCTTTCCAAAGTTTTCCCGCGGCGACACACCAACCGCCGTTGGTGTGTCGCCGCTGGAAAACCCGGAAGTGCCGCCGTTGCGGCAGCGTTCAAAAACCCGGAAGCACTGCTGCCGCTTTCAGGTTTTTGTGCGCCGCTGTTGGTGTGTTGCCGCGGGAAAACCCGGAAGCGCTGATGATGATTAGCGCTTCCGGGTTGTGTGGTGACACAC
This sequence comes from Charina bottae, assembly GCA_023362775.1. Taxonomy (NCBI): domain Eukaryota; kingdom Metazoa; phylum Chordata; class Lepidosauria; order Squamata; family Charinaidae; genus Charina; species Charina bottae. The sequence continues at coordinate 196,216,459 of JALMGJ010000002.1, read as the reverse complement.
CAGACTGTGTGTGGCGACACACTTTTGTGTCGCGACACACAGTTTGAAAAGCTCTGTGCTAGGGGCTCTTAAATTAATCATTTAGCTATGTCTGTATTTCTTTGGCATATTTACTGTGCCTGAAGAGCTTATTACCACTTTAAGTGATAATGCCACATAACTAGGAATTACACAAAGAAAACAAATTCATTATATTGTATAGTGATTTTACTTGACCTCAGTGAATGTAATCACTACTGATCAAATAAAAGGCAATTAAAAAAAAGACAATGCAGCTACACTCATGGATAAAAAGATAGCAACAAGGGCAAAAGAAATAAGGTGGTTTTAAAAATAAGGGTGTCTCTGATTTTCAGAGGCTCCCTTTACTGTGAAAAAAATGAAGCATCTGCTTTGCACATACTGTAGAAGTCCCAGGTTTGAACTTCAGCATCTCCAGGTAGGGCCAGCTAAGCATCTGCCCCAAGAGTCACTATGAGTCTCTTCCAAACATTTTGAGCTACGTGATCCAGCGGTGTCTGGCTTAGTAAAAAGTAACTTCTTATAATCCTGTAAACGGTTCCTATTGTCCATTTCCACCTCTTAAAAAGCATAGCTTTTCCTTATCAGACAACTGCTAAAAGTTATCTAACTCAGCGCTCCCGCCTCAAAATGGCACTTTCAGAAGAGAATGCCACATATTTATGTGCTGCTAATAAAATAAATAAATAAATAAATATAGTAAAATAAAAGGGGCGCGATGGCTCAGTGGTTAAGACGCCAGGCTTGTCGATCAGAAGGTCGGCGGTTTGAGACCTGAGCGCCGTGTGATGGAGTGAGCTCCCGCACTCGCCCCAGCTCTTGCCAACCTAGCAATTCGAAAGCATCCAAATGCAAGTAGATAAATAGGTACCACTTCGGTGGGATGGTAACAACGTTCCGCGCGTGTCATGCGGCCACATGACCGTGGAAGCGTCTTCGGACAACGCTGGCTCTTCGGCTAACAAACGGAGATGAGCACCGGCCCCTAGAGTCGGACACGACTGCACAAATGTGCAGGGGGAAACCTTTACCTTTAATAAAAGATGCGTATTGCTCCCCAACCCCCATTTGCCTTTTGTGTAAGAGCTATAATGGAAGTGCAGTGAATGTGGGTTTTCCTGGCACACAGTGAAAGAGAGGAAAAGCTGATCCAGTTGAATTTCTACCTGCTGCCTGGTTCTTAAAAGACATTGCTTCTCAGTGAAGAAAAGGTGGCGATTTATGTTTGGAAAAGGGTATCTCCCGACCCATTCTGTCCTAAATAGTGCCACACAACAGCCACTGAAAATGCCAGCTCTTCTCTTCTCAAACGTGTTTTGGTGGAAGTCAAATTTACCAGGTCTTAAGTTTTCTCTTCTCTGCAGAAGATTGATTGTTTGTTTGTTGGGTTGTTTTTTACTTTAAAACTAAGAGCAGTGGCCACCACAGGGAAAATCACATCTATCTCTCTCATGAGTGAGAGATAATAAATCACTCTTCACAGGTGAAATCTTTTATTTATGCTTTGGGATTCCCTTTTATTGAAGAAACCAGGGTTCTTTTTGGCTTTGGTGAGGCTACACTTTAGCAAATGATTCAAATCAAGCCAACGCATCTTGACGAAACTTCTCAACGCTCAAGTGCTTATGGCTGCGGTTTATTTGCAACTCACTCTCAAAGTAGATTCTTGCTTAGTTTTTCCCCCCCTCCCCTTCACTCATGTGTAACAAGTATCTTTTTGCCCCTCCCCTCTCATTATGTGTGTGTAGGATTTTTTTTTTAAAGGTAGATATTAGTGAGCTTTTTGTACATTGCTAACAAGTTAAATCAATTCAATTTTTGAAAGGAGGAATAAAGTTTTAATTTATTGTGGGCTAGCTTACCCATGCAACAAAATGACGGGGCTTTCTTTATTTGTTAGATCAGAGCTTTCCAAACGGTGTGTCGCGACACGTTAGTGTGTCGGCTGCAGTTCTGGGTGTGTTGCGGCTGCTGCTGCCTCCAAACCTGCTGTGATTCCGCGCAGGTCTTAGTGCCTGCCTTGTGCCGTGCTGCTTCCAAACCAGCCCTGCCAGGATTCTGCGCAGGTCCTACTGCCTGCCTTGTGCATTTCTGCCTCCAAACCTGCTGTGATTCTGCGCGGGTCCTAGTGCCTGCCTTATGCCCTGCTGCCTCCAAACCTGCTGTGATTCCGCACGGGTCCTAGTGCCTGCCTTATGCCCTGCTGTAAGAGTGTGTCGCGAAATCATGCCCTGCTGTAAGAGTGTGTCGCGAAATGATGCATGTCTAAAAAGTGTGTCACCAACATGAAATGTTTGGAAAGCTCTGTGTTGGATTTATATCCCACCATTTCTCCCGAAGGCCAAGGTTGCTTGTATAGGGATCCCTTCTCCTTTTATCTCCACAACAGCAACCCTATAAGGGAGGGTCCAACCTGAGAGTAGATGTGAACTGGGGCCTCCCTGTCTTTGTCCAATGCATGCCAGCAAACGCATCAGAGTAACCCGTGATGTGGTTTGGTTGTCTTGGTGTGTTATACAAACCTAGCCATTGTGGATTTTCAGTCATAGTTTATAGCTGAGCATGTCGTTCAAACCCAACAATTGTGGTTTATTCAATAAACAAGCCAAGGCTTTGTGATGTGTGAGCTCTATTGATCAGGTGGCAAAGAGCTGAAAAAATAGAAAGTATTGTACCAATTCAGACTGCAGGTGAAGAATCACATTTTTGCATGTGTCGAATAATCATGTCCCTGATGGAAATTAGCATAAATAAATAGGCTGCAACCTTTCTCCTGGATGCTGTTGCTGGTTACTAGCAACGAATTTTAAAAATATACAGATAGAAGCATTAAAAAATGTGACACATATTATACTTCTAGATGCCATTTTATTCTATCATGTTTCTACAGTACACCTTTCCCAACAATTTCTTATATCTTAAAAGGAATGCCTGGGAAGGACAATTTTACTAGATATTAGCAGAATGTCTCTGAATAACCAGACTGAATCCAGTGACTTAAGAGCTTGGTAAACTTCTTAAATAAAAGAGGCTCAATAGATTCCAAGCCACAGAAATTGCACAAATGACTGGCTTTGTCCTATTACTTCTATAGTCTTCTAGTTAAGGTTAAACTCTAGATGTCTCCCATTTATTCTTTATAAACTGGCCTGAGACTTTCAAATGAACAATAACTCAAGCTTATTTACAGTAATGGATGATATAATTGCTTGTAGTCCTTAATCTACTTTTCCTAGAAGGCCTCATTTACCAGCTAAATCCTGTTTCTGTTCTTTCTAGATTCTACCTTGTCATATTGGATCCTTCTCCTCCTCCTCCTATCCACAGATTAGTATCATATTTCACAGTATTTCCCCTTCTTTAAGTCATAAAGTGTATGTCATCCAGAAATACACAATAACCAACTGCAACCTTTTTCAGTTTCCTAATCCCAATGTGAATGAGTAGAATATAAATCAGTTCTAATAGCACCCAGGGATTATTCTGCCCCATAAATTATTGGTATTTCTACCAACACAAAGTCATCTCTATAACGAGAAGGCTTTCGAACCACTCTGCCTTTAAAATTCATAGACTTGGTGCTTGAATGCAAGAACTGGAGTCTGACCATGGTGGCTGGATATTGTCAACCTTTGATTGTGTTATCACAGGCTTGTTTTGGTCTCTTGCAAACTTATCTCACTTGAACATGGACTACTGCTTCTCTGAAATGAGGAGCAACTGCCTTCTGCTTCTCTTCATTGTGCCTCTATTGGCATTAACAATATAGGACTGATAAGTCCATTGCTGTTTTTCACCATCTGTAAGGATCATCTGAACAGAACATCAGCATCAAGCTAAGAATGGATCTTCCTGTGTTAGAGTTTGTTGGCAATCTGAATGCTCTTTCAGCTTCCCCATTGGTTTATGGATAGTGGGCGCTGGTTGTAATATAAGGAAAGTTGTACTTCTTTGCAAACCCTTTCCTTTTAAACTGTGGGGCATTATCTGTTAGGAGCTCATAAGAACATTTCTACCCATGGTTAATAATGGCAATAGCTTTTATAACACTGTCCATTTTATAACCTCTGCATGTTTGGACAAATAGCCTATATTCAGAAATAACAGCTCCAGTGCCAGATGATTCCAAGGTCTGTCTGACATTTGTGTAACCATCAGTGGGTCTTTCCACATTCTTCAGAAGTATTCTTTCTTCTGACTTAGTCTTCTGGCAACCACCACAAACTGCTCTAAATGATACAAAGGTTTAACTTAGCCATGGCTACCAACACTTTCTTGCACATTTTGGCTTTAATGATGCCTGAGTGGTCTTTATGAAACTTTTTTCAGTATTTATTGTCATCTATAAACTGAAATAACAATTGTGTCATCATGGAAAATTATTCCTCGTAATACTCTAAGCCATGGCTTTCCAAAGTTTTTCCTGCGGCGACACACCAACCGGCGTTGGTGTGTTGCCGCGGGAAAACCCGGAAGTGCGGCAGTGCGCAAAAACCCGGAAGCGCTGTTGCTGCTTTCGGGTTTTGCGCGCTGCAGTTGGTGTGTCGCCGCGGGAAAACCCGGAAGCGCTGATGATCATCATGATGATGATCAGCACTTCCGGGTTGTGTAGCGACACACCAGACTGCTCTAAGCCTTCCTGCCTCTGCAGAGATGAGATGCATGTGTTAGGCATGCTGTATCCATGTGATGACAAGGGGAGGCAAATGACAAAACATGCGGTGACATACACAGTGGCAGCATTTTCATGTTGATGTCACCATGTACATGTTGTTACTTTGGCATCATTATACTTTGCTGCAGACACAGCTGATAATGACCAATCAAGTTGTATAAAGTTCAGTATTGCCTGTAGCTGTGAGTCAGAAGTAGAACCGCAGTGTACAGTTGATGAAATAGCTCAAAATTGTCTTTATAGATTCGGATACTTTATCTGTCAGTGATGCTCCTTCCACCATTCTATTATACACATATAATAAGAACTGACTTAGAACTAAGATTGTTTCAAGGTCACCATGACCCTTCTGGTTTCAATCTGTTGCTTTTAGCACAAGTTTTAATCACACCATTCCAACACTACACCCTACTAACACCTGGGCGTGGCCAAAGTTGGATTCTAATTATTTTAGGAATGTTCAAAAGTGGAACCCAGCACAAAACTTTCACTCCTTGCCCTGCAGCTTGCTTTTCTGGCAATTTGACAATCAAAAGGTCAACACCACTCCCCTCCTGCCCCCCCCCCCCCCGATGACTGGCAGCTTTATAGCATTTTGAAAACTATTGTCCATGTGTATTGAACCTCTGCCTAGCAACACCCAGACTTATTATTCTATCATCATATTCAGCCATAGAATATGCAAGCATTCCTTCTGTGGAGGTAAGTGAAGGTCGCGAAATGACAATTCAACACATCTTCTCAAGGTGGGAGAACCTACTTCAGATTTCTTTTTATAGTTTCAATAAATTCATTAATCTTAACAGATGTTTGCTATGCCACTTAATCTATCCCTTCAGTATTATGTTACTTTAGATTTTGTCCCAGGTTTTGTTTTGTGCTCAGTAGGATAATGCAGATGATAGAGCTTTTGAGTTTCATTGATTGTCCAAAAGAGAGGGGAGGGGGGAAAAAAAAGCTTATTCTGTCATATTTTCATAGGCAGGAACTTAGGATCCTGTAGCACCACATATATTTTGTCTGTTTATACACACTGTGAACTGAGAACAGATTCTAGCTCTCCAGAGAATTTTACTGCTTGATGACATCTTCATTGTTATTATTACTCATTACAGATTTCTGGGAGTAAGGTCATTCAATGGTGAATCCATCAACAACAGTTAATGGCAAAGCATTGCTGGAGCCAAGCTTGTGACATTGTGCAGGCATTGGGCACAATCCAATATAAATCAAATCACAATTAAAGCCTATTGACTCCAATGGAATTTATATTAGCCACAACAAACTCACTCCACTCTTTTCAATGGGACGTAGCATAACAAGGCATCACGAAGGATTTTGCCTCAGTCCTGATGTATACTGTGTCTTTGAGAGGTGGGGTTGAAATGAACTAACTGGCTTTTGGGGTTTTTTTCACAGCTTGCTTTCCATTTGAGGGAAAAGAGCTAGAATTTAATTACAAATGAACACAGGTCAATTTTTATCTATTCAGTTTTTAGCCAAGAAGCTGTTGGCCAGTGGCCTGATTTATGTTGACTTGTGAACATGGAAGAGGTACTTCTGGGTTAGTGATCACTCTTTTCTCTTTCTCTTCTAGGTAGTGATAACAAGAGGTAGGGCCCTGGCACACTTCCATTCAAAGCCCTCACACACTGCTGTCCTGGTGGAAGCTGAAAGTGGAATTGCAACTGTCTTTCTAGTTCATCTAAGAAGTTGCATTTTTCCCCAAGGCATTTTCTTCTGTGTGCCACCTACACCTCTGGATGTAACCTAGCTGTGTGAGTGGAATAAAGATCCCACAGGATTACTGACTTTGCCATTCTTCTCTTTTCTTTAATCATTTAAGACACATAACATTTCATTTCAACCAACTTGACCCTGAGAGTAATGCCAACATTACTTTTTGTAGGGTCAGTTTTGCTGGTTCAATCAAAAGAGGAGAAGTGAAGCAGTGAGCAATCCACAGTGAGAGTGAGACCTGATGGGTCTCTGTAAGAAGAGGAAAACCAGCCCACCTTGAAAATGAACTCCAAAATCACTAGGAGAATGCATTGACAATGTAAACCACATCCGTATTGGTGCTCCTGTCCCAATGTATGGACATGGCTGGAACTTTGAAACAAATTTGGGTGCCCAACAATGAGACTGCTGCTGCTCCCCCCTCCCCCTCCCCCTCGGCCATAAGGTGCTCCTCTAATTACTGGGAAGATTGAAAACCAAAAAAAGGATAAAAAAGGATAAAAAACAAAGAAAGAAATCTACTTTATATATTAAAGTTATCAAAAGTCATTGGTTTACCAATAAATACCATATAGTATTATATTATAATCAAATTTACAACAGAATAGGAAACAGGAGATGGAGAAATGCAATCTAGCCCAGACAGGACAATTCCAGGTGCAGATTGTGGAACAGAACATGAATTATTGATGTCAAATACACAGGTTGCACTTAGAAAACTAAAAAGAGAAGATGTGCCAACAAGAATGACCCAGTCAGAATGTAGGATCAACATAAGGAACATTTTCCATACATTTAACATGTGAGAGATGAAAGATGTGAAAGATGAATAAAAGATAGAGAGCCAGTTTGGTGTAGTGGTTAAGGCATCAGGCTAGAAACTGGGAGACCGTGAGTTCTAGTCTGCCTTGGGCACAAAGCCAGCTGGGTGACCTTGGGCCAGTCACTCTCTCTCAGCCCTAGGAAGGAAGCAATGGCAAACCTTGCCAAGAAAACTGCAGGGACTTGTCCAGGCAGTCTCCAAGAATCGGACACAACTGAACGGATTAAAAAAATGGCAGAGTTTTCTATGGAGTTGTGCTTCCAATACATTCCAGTTTGGAGTTCAGTATGTAAGAAAAGGCCGAGCCCTGTGCTGTGCATCAAAAAGGTGGATGTGAAATAAATAAATAATAATACACTTGGATGCTTGCTGACCCACCTTGATGGGGGAGTATTGAATTCAGGAATCAACAAGGCTATCCTCAAATCAAAGTGACCTTTGTCATTTGCTTCTTCCATCATAGCTTTCTGGGATTAAGGCGCATTTGTTGCACTGTCACCCAGGATTTCATTTTGTGGGAGTGTGAATGTGATCACTCTCACTCTCACTCTCACTCTCACTTTCATTAATAATTTAATTTTTTTTGTCCTAACTCCCACTGTTCCTGGGGCCTTCGTCAGGGTGTTTGTCCAACTTCCTGTTCTTCTCCTTTCCCATCTTCCCCCCTTCCTTTCATGGAATACATTGCAATCTTTTATTTTATTTAAAGATAATAATTTCTCAGTTGGACTAGTTTTTATTAGCTCTCCACCCTGATTCATTTATCTTCTTGCAGATCGTTCATTACTAATTAGTGGTTTTTTAAAAAAAACAACAACCCACCATTGTGTAAGTACTGTGAATAATCTTTTGTTCTTCATGTGTTTTGTTCTTTTAAAGTAGTATTCTCCGCTTCTATCCCATTCTGGCCTTATTGAAAGTTTCTCTCTCTGTGTCTAATATATTATTAGACCAGCCTTTCTCAACCTTTTGACCCTGGAGGAACCCTTAAAATATTTTTCAGGCCTCGGGGAACCCCTGCACGTTCAGGCTCAAATATTGGCCAGAAGTTACAAAATTATTATATTCATTTCATGGGTAGGCCTGTATATATGCATTAACAGTATTCTTAAACTAAAAATAAAGAATGAAACTTATCTTTTTAATGTGAAGTTGCCCGAATTTGAAATAATTTTTTAAAATAAATCGTGATCTCCCAGGGAACCCCTAGTGCAGAGCTTTCCAAACTCTGTGTCGGGACACGTCGGCTGCAGTGTCTGGGTGTGTCCCGGCTGCTGCTGCCTCCTGGCTTCCACCCAGGTCCTAGTGCCTGTCTTGTGCCTCCAAACCTGCCCTGCCAGGATTCTGCACAGGTCCTAGTGCCTGCCTTGTGCCTTGCTGCTTCCAAACCTGCTGTGATTCCACGCAGGTCCTAGTGCCTGCCTTGTGCCCTGCTGTAAGAGTGTGTCGCGAAATGATGCCCTGCTGTAAGAGTGTGTCGCGAAATGATGCATGTCTAAAAAGTGTGTCACCAACATGAAAAGTTTGGAAAGCTCTGCCCTAGTGACATCTCGCGGAACCCTAGGGTTCCACGGAACCCTGGTTGAGAAACCCTGTATTAGACAGTCTAACTGGAAAAATTAAGGATGGGTGGGATGAGACTCTCAAATGGTGCTGTTAAAGGATAAATGGGAATTCTTCAGAAGTTGAAATGATTGCTAGAGTAAAAAAAACCCTAACTCGAGAACTCTTATATTTATTTCTATAAACTGTAATGGACCACACTTTCCTATAATGGCCTAGGTTTCTTGCAAAATTTATCCCATTCTGATACAAAACAAAGACATTAGAGACTCTATTAATTGTTTTAAGTTTTCCTCATGCTAGATAATTGGTGCATTGGACCAACCCAAGGCAAAGGATCTGTCCACAGCAAAGCACTCTTTATGAAGCCCTATTAAAAATCATTCTCAAACCAGCAAGAGACAGACAATTTGTAATTTTCCTGGCGAAATGAGTTTGTTGATTATTAGACTTGGAAAAAGTGCAGCCAGTCATTTAAACTTGTTCAATTAGAGTCAAGATATGCAGGCAAATTCAAAAGACCTTGAGATGTGTTAATCAAGTCATATGACAACAGATATATCATATGTGAAAATGTCCCTCCTTTCAAATATCTACTAATCTGGCAAAGATTTAACACTCACCAAAAGCTTTTTTTTAAAAAAATGTAAGTTTTAAGATATGTTACTACATTTTCCCTTGTAAAATTAAAGAATGATTTTCCCTTTAAATTAATTTATATTTCAAGAGATCAAATAAATATTTATTTCCACATGAAAGATAACTTTTTTCTGATTTTTTTTAAATCAGGAAGTTAGTTTTCAGTATTACCTAACTCTACAATGACAGTGTTTTTCACAGCCCAACTCTTTCCACGTTTACTTAAGTCCCAATGAATCCTTTACTTATTCCTAAGTAAATAAATGTACTATTTAGAAGCAAGTGTCAGTGGTCTCAGTGGGTTTATTTCTGAGGGGATATAATAATGTAGGGCTTTACTCTTACTCTTAGAGGTCTTGTGTCGATGGCATAAACAGAACTGCCCATTTTTTGTTTCTGATAGGGTGATGCTTCTGACGGTTATTGCCTCCCTCCCTCCCTCCCTCCCTCCCTCCTTCCATGTTAGAAACCCAGAAAAAAAAAGTACGAAAGTATATCCGCACACAGTCACACCCATCCTCACACAAAACACATGCACATGTGCTGCAATATAAATAACAACAGTTGCCTGAAATGTAAATGTCATGTGTTTAACATGGTCAGTATTTTACCAGCTTTTATGCGTAGTACTTTTTTGAGCATGAACCAAAGGTATCTTTTTAATTAAGTTCTTTTTTCAACAAAGCCTGCCTAGCTACAGTGGGAGGAAGGGGGCCAATCTGACCACAGACTAGTGCAAACTGTGAAGCTAGGCTGACTTCATTGCTGAAGACATTGTGGTAACTTCTCTCCTTATATTATCTCTGTCTTCGCTGAACTTGCCTTGAGGTTTATGACATGGCTGCTGTTATTCTGAGCTAAAGAGCACCATTCCTACAGTGTGACATGTCAGAACATCAGGCCAACCCTCACTGACCTTTCTGCCTGTCTACTCAGCTCAAAGCACTCCAACCCCAACTCTGCAAGGAACAAGCGAAATGGGCAAGAACCCTAGTTCAGATGTCCTGCCCTAAACTGGGTCTTCCTGAAAGGCAGCTTATTACTCACAGATGTACTTGAGCTAACTTAGGGATGAAGCCGTGGAGGGCCCGAGTATTTTCTTTGGCTCCTGCACAAATTGTTGACATCATTTTTGTATTCACTATTCATCTGCTGCTGCTGTTGCTCAGGGCTTAAGGAAGTGTGCGAGCTTCATTTCAGAGTCTGGGGAAGGTCTGGTCAATAGCTTTGGGGATTTTGCTGGGAACTTAGGTTTCTTTTTCTTACACTTTTGGAAAGCATGACCAATTCCAGCTAAAAATGGTAGGCAGTACTAGTAACTCTTTCTAAAGTTCAAGCCAGGCAGGCGGATCTTCTAAGTGCACTATGCCAGTCAACCCTTAGGTCAGCCCCAATGCCAATGGAATGCAGCTCATGGCAGGCAAAACTAAGAGCATGAGAATAGCTGTAGAAACAAAAACGAATGTGTAAAATGGAAAATTATTCCTACAGCATGCCTAGATATTCTTGAGTCACCTTCTAGTAACAGCCTGACGTTCTAGGGATGCCCCTTTATTAGCCATATGGTAAGTGTGACAGTTTCATATTTCCCCTATACATACTATGTCAACACCATTCTCAGGCAATAGTGGGCACTTACAAATGGCACCGTCTCCGCTCCCAATGCCCCTCACTCTGAGAACACAATGAGCCAGCTAGTATGCTTTCTCTGGTTGACCAGTAGGAGCCTGCACAAAATGTCATGCAACCAGTACCACACCCTTGGCATTGCCAGCAAAAGGTAAACCAAAGACTCCCTCAAGTTGAGTGCACCTCCAGGTGATGACCTTCCATATGATCTTCATGACATTGTATTTTGTGAAATTGGGAAGCTACCTGGCATTTACCAATGGGGTTCTGCTCACGCAAGTTCTATTTGCAGCTTCAGCATTCTTTGCTTGTGCAATCTTCTCTCTCTCTCTCTTTTTTTCCTAGCTCTGGTTACTTCATGCATATGTTTTCATATCTGCTCCTAGGCATAAGATGTCAGCTACTATGGGAAAACACATCACACAAAAGGCAATAATGAGCTCTGTAATGCTGTGCCCATGACAACATTTCAGGAGAAATGTTTGTCATACATATCTATAGTGAGGTCTTTATGCCTATAGCTGGGACATAATTGGTTTCCATGTGAGTCCAAACCACATGGGAGTCAATGGATTTGTTGTTTATTCGTTCAGCCGCTTCCGAATCTTCGTGACTTCATGGACCAGCCAACGCCCGAGCTTCCTGTCGGCCGTCACCATCCCCAGCTCCCCCACGGTCGAGTCCATCACCTCCAGAATATCATCCATCCATCTTGCCCTTGGTCAACCCCTCTTCCTTTTGCCTTCCACTTTCCCTAGCATCAGCACCTTCTCCAGGGTATCCTATACAAAGTCTGCCACTGCCTCCACTTTTTCTCCTTCTATCTGCCAGTTATCAATCAAGCTGGTTGCCATAATCTTGGTTTTTTTTGAGGTTTAACTGCAACACACACACATACACACACACACACACACACACACAGACAGATATAGAAGTGGATATACAAAGGCATCTCCGCTGTACATTCAAGCATCTATCATGAAAATAAGTCATAAACATGGGAGGTAGGGCTTTTCACAGGTCAAATGTCCTGTTTATGGAAAGCCTGATTAGTGCCATTGTCTTGCAGGAATATCTTTATGAGATTCTATCATTCTGAAATTCCATGCAACTGGAAGAATATAGGACATCTAGGAATTTGAATCCCTAGACCAGTGTTTCTCGACCTCAGCAACTTTAAAATGTGTGGACTTCAACTCCCAGAATACCCCAGCCAGCATGAATTCTGGGAGTTGAACTTCATACATCTTAAAATTGCTGAGGTCAAGAAACACTGCCCTAGATGAACAAAGTTTACAGTGTAGACAGAGGGCAGGAAACATATGGATTCAGACTGATGGATGAGCTGCTTCTACATAGAAGAAAAAGTTATTTAGAAGGAAGTAGAATGGATTCTGAGTATCATTCATTCATTCATTTGATGTATAGCTTACCTTTTCTCCAGAAACTCAAGAGGACATGCATACTGTTCTTTTCCTCCAATTTTACCCCCTAACAACTCTGTGAAGTAGGTTTGGCTGAGAAATTATAATTGGCCCAAAATCACCCAGTGAGATTCCAGGGATGAGGGTGGACTTGAACCTAGATTTCTCTAATACTGGTCAAGAATCTTAAGCACTGTGCTTCTTCTTAAAGGGTTAAATAAGAACATTAAAATATATGTCTCTTGAGTATGAAGGATGGCAGTTTCTTTTGCAAGTGTGATACTACAGTAGTATGTTCTTTTACAATGGAGTCATCCCCTCCCCCCATCATTAGACTTTTGCATCTTGAGGTAACACAACTGTTTCATTTCATAATCCACCAGTTGTATCAACTCATTGTAGGATGAATGGGAGATCTTTTTGAGAATCAAGTTACAACAACGCATATTCCTATCCTGCTATCAGTCTATCACATTTAACAATCTGGAGCTTTTGAAAACACAAATCTTATCTCCTAACCCTTTGGCAATATTTTCTCTCTCTAGATTTCCTCTCTAGTAACATGCTTGTTTTGGGGTGCTTTTTTTTTAAAAAAAGAGACATACCAGCCTCCTTTTTACTAAGAGAAGAATGGTGTGTGTTTGCCTTAATTACCGTAATGTGTTGTCCTTTTCATTTATGTGGGTGCAATCTGTTTTTGACATTGTGTCATAAAAGTTTATACGCTGTGTTCTCTCAGCTCTGTACTAATATCTCTGCCACTCTGCCCGCTATCTGAAATCAATACTATTGCTCCTCTCTTGATAAAATTAAAAAAGGAACAATGAACAGGCTCCGAATGTGCACACTGACAATTTGCAGCAATTAGACTGTGTGCTAAAGGGATGGAGCAGGACCCCAAGGATCTGGGTACAGCTAAAGGGGAGATTCAGGCTGTGTCTCTGTCTTTCTGAGGTTGGAAAGTAGAAGAATTGGGATGAAGCGTGTAAATTACGAACCCCTTGCAATCAATTTTTACTTGCAGCTGGTGGATTGTAATCAATATTAATTAACCAGGGTCCTTTTCTTCTTCTCCTTCATCTTCTTCTCCTTTGAACAGGCCACATCAGGAGAGCAACAGCATATATTCTTGCCTGTGACAACAGGCTGTGAGGAATCCTCAGGAAGGGACAGAGAGAGAGATGGGCAAAAAATACAAGATTGAAAGAGGAGGGAAAATGGAGGTCTGCAGAAGCAATTTAGAGGTGAGTCAGCTTGAGAAGGGTCACAAAAAGAGGGATTCCTCAAATCAAACTAAGAATCAATAGCCCAAAGAAGCATACAGGTCAATCTATGGCAGTGTTTCTCAACCTTGGCAACTAAGATATATGGACTTCAACTCCCAGAATTCCCCAGCCAGCAAGCGGGCTGGGGAATTCTAGGAGTTGAAGTCCACATATCTTAGTTGCCAAGGTTGAGAAACGCTGATCTAAGGAATTCTGTGGGGCTTACTCCCCATTGATGGACCAATGAGGAGCCTTAGCCATTCTGTTAATTTCCCCCCCCCCCCCCGGTAGAAATGCTCTTGTTCCCAATCCAGCTTTGTCAAGAAGTCAGAGGGTGCTACACCCACCTTGCAGAATTACCATGTAACCTGCTTTTTACAAACACAAGACCAACTGAACATTCACAAGACAAGAAGAGGAGAAATTGCCAGGGCTGCACACATTTAAAAAATGATTCAGAAGTAGTTTGGCCCTTGTGTGACACAGCACCTCCCCACTACCCATTAAAGCAGTCCCTCCTTTTTCAGCCTTCTTCACTAGACAGGGGGGAAAGGTGTGGCTGATCTAAGGAGTTGCTTTGCACCCGTAAGGCAGCCACACTTTTCTATCAGTGGAAGCCTAAAAAAAGAGGGGCTGCTTTAATGAATAGTACAGAGCTGCCGTCATGCAACATCCAAAGAACTTTTTCCAAACCAGTTTTAAAATGTACCTAGCCCTAGAAATTATAGTGCATAGCCATGAATAAGGTTGTGTTTCCTCAATGGAGCTGGTCAAAACAACAACAGCCGTTTATTTTTCGCATTAAGAAAATGCCTTTAGATGTGTCATGTTAGGAGCGGGAACGTAAGATCAATCCGTCATTTACTCCGGACATCTCTCATGTTTGCATTCCCATTAAGGACTACGGTATCTTCCCTGCTGTTTGACCAATGGAGCTCCACAATCTGCTCAGGAAATTTCCAGTCTGAAATTATTTGAAGCCCTGGTGAATGCAAGTGCTGAAATTATGCAGTCATTCCTTCAAGTACATTATGGACATTATTCGTAGAGCCTCTTTTACACACCCACCCACCCCATGTTAAATATATTGATGTATATTGCAGATAACACGGTCACTTATCATTAGACATATTTCTTTGTTAGATATATTGATATTTAAGAAATCTAGCTAGTTCAGTTACTGTGAGAATAGTGTTTTTCACTTCCTAGATGATAGGCTCCATATTTACATTAATATCTTGCAAGATATAGAATACTCATGTCAATGTTATTTTCTGCAAGTTGGCTGCTATTTTGGATAATTCTGAAGTAGTCTTGGATAATCCAGTTCTTTATGGAATATGAGCTACCTTTGAGCAATTAAACTAATTGCCTTTCCAGCCTGGTATGGACTGATTATTCCCTTTTTATTAGTGTTAACAATGTTATTCGAGATGTTTATATTAATCAATATAATTTTACATATCTTTGTTAAAGAAATGAGCCTTAGAACACTTATGAGTATCCATAGTAATCAATTAATCAATTAACAACTGCTTCCCCAAGATGGCAGTCAATAGCAGTTAGAATAACTGAACAAAATAGATTATCATGATAAATATGTATTTTACAAACACTGTAGTAGAATATCTAAAAAGAAGGAGGAGAAGGAGGAAATACTTATAGTGTGCCTTCTAAACCTCCAAAACAGTGCAAAAAGTGTGGGACAATGTTCTTAAAAATATGTCTGATTGATCTTAATTTTATTTACCTCATTGCCCCATTGAATTATTTTATATTTTGCAAAAGAAATAATTAAAAAGTACAGGCAACAGAAAAGAACATAGACAATACAAAAATGCCATTGAAGAAAAGTACTATTGAATACTGTTATCATCCTTAGTGCATCCTAGACATGAGTACAGGACAATTGTGAACTAGATGGTATAAAAATCAAATAAATAATGAAAAACAAAGAGTATGTTTGATATAGCAGTCTCATACTGCTATGGATCCATAGTGATTTATTAATAACCGCCCAGAGTTCCCCGTTGGGGGAGATGGGGGGTGATATAAAGTTAAATAATAAATAAATAATTAATAAACAGCACACAGCAAATGCTAAGTATCAACTCAAATAGCATTTATTCTTTTATATTATGGTCTATATAATATTACATTTTCAGGCAGTCTTTGAAAATGCTTACAGATGAGAGGCTTTTAACCTCTTTTCAGGCATGTTGGAGAAGAGATTCTGGGATTTTGCAGGCTCGGTGGCTTCTTCATGTAATAATCAGGAGCTGGAATCAGTGAAACATATATTGTTCTTCTGCAATTTTTATGCAGGAGCTTTTTAGCTAATCATTGCTCCCTTACAAGCCAGATTACTAGGCATGTCAGCCTGATTTGTTAGATGCTTGCTGATGGATAAACCCTTGGAATTTATCACAGGCAGTGAGAATAAGGAAGCAATTAACAAATTGGCTTTGGGGCCCTACCTTGGTTTGCATGTTGCTTTGTATATTTCTTGTCTTACAGTATGTGCATGTTTGAGCTGATGATATTTAGGTTGATATATGCCATTCTATAAATTAGGATTAGTGTATTCTGTTTTCAGATCTGAGCTATTGATCATAAAGCATATATGGAAATGAGAAGTTCCTAAGGATTAGTTTAATGAATCCAGACTGTTTCTGGTTCAAATAGGATTGTAGCTGATATGTCAAAACAAGCAGGTAAAACACTTTATGCCAGTAAAGACATTTGTACCACTAATGATGAATAAACCTTACAAATTTGATCCTTTAAACAGAATGCATCCTTTTCCATTATAGTCCACCTCTGTAGAAGAATATCCAATCATTATTCTTCTGTTGTGTCACGGAATGACCAGGTTTCCAAGAATAAAAACTGCAGCACATTAATTTGTATAAATTTACATACTGTATTTTTTTAATGTTAATCTATAAGCTCAGGTATTTTGTGCAGGTGCAATTATCTTTATCTGGGCTGCATAAATTGGGACTGCTATGAGATGGCAACAGTGAGCATGTGTCTTTGTTCTCATCTAGTGATCACCGAGAGTTTTGCAGCTCTGGTATGGGAGCCCTAGTTGCAATGAACGGTGAATGCGACAGTTGTTTCCCATACTGAAGTTTGCATGAGCTTCCAACTGCTGCTGCTGCTGCTGCCAGCTAGCTCGGGGAGATCCTGGAAACAGGATATTTTCCTGATTTTTTAGTGCTCAGGATTTGTCTTCAAAAACTGAGAGTTCTAGTTATTCCATGTTTGTCAGGGTGAGTTTATTGCTAACGTTCTGATTGTGGGCTTCCTAAAGACAGCTGAATGGCCACTGTAGGAAACTATAGGACAGAGCTTTCCAAACTGTGTGTCGGGACACGTTAGTGTGTCGGTTGCAGTGTCTGGGCATGTCGTGGTTGCTGCTGCCTCCAAACCTGCTGTGATTCCGCGCAGGTCCTAGTGCCTGCCTTGTGCCTTGCTGCCTCCAAACCTGCCCTGCCAGGATTCCGCGCAGGTCCTAGTGCCTGCCTTGTGCCTTGCGGCCTCCAAACCTGCTGTGATTCTGCGCAGATCCTAGTGCCTGCCTCGTGCCCTGCTGTAAGAGTGTGTCGCGAAATGATGCATGTCTAAAAAGTGTGTCACCAACATGAAAAGTTTGGAAAGCTCTGCTGTAGCATGTTGAAGTAGATGGATGCTTTGGTCTGATAGGGCAGGATTTTCTTAAACCATGGATGAAATTGCAATTGGACGGCCCCATTTTTTTGTGATGACAGTGTATTACTGCCAGCCTCGATTATGTGTTGATTATGTATAGATTATATGATGTTTACACCTGCTTATGTTGGCTTTGTATAGTATTTCTCTTTAAAAAAAAATAAGTTGATTTTTCTTCCTGATTTTTATTGTGTGCTGCCTCTACTAGGAAAAGCAGGCTAAACAGTGGAAGCAGTTTATATATTTTATTTCATGGTTGTAAATAAACTGAGCTACTGTTGCTGAACTGAAAGAATAAACATGCACACATCATTGAAAGCAATATGTGAATCAGCCCTTTAATCATACTTCTGTTGCTTGTCGTGTGCCTTAAACTGAACATCATATCCATAAAGCTATATTAATACAATAATATTATTGTATTACAATAGCTACAGAGAAGGTACACTTCAAAAGTGATTAGTAATAAATTTATCATTAGTCATTTAATCAATTATTCCATTACTTCCCTTACTAAAACATACTGAAGTAATGATGCAAGAGCAGATTGAAGCAACAATTTCAAATACAGAAGTAACTATTGTTGAATAAATGAACAACTAAAAATATGGATTTTTATTTAGAAGGTCCATAGGTAATAGGATTGGTTAGGGATACTGGGCGGGTTTTTAAATCAAGAAAGTCCCTTTGACAACTGCATTCAATTGGAAAAGGATAGTTGAGGAATTTGTGTGTGGTATGGAGCTCAAGGGAAAAGCAGATCTCCCCTGCTGGGAAAAGATTTAGAGAAATCTAAAGTTTCAGAGAAACCTGCTGGAAAAAGAGTTAAGAGGCCAGGGAGGGTTGCTCAGATGGCAGAGCAACTATAAGCAGAAAGCTGAATCCAACCGCAGGAGGTTTTAGGAAGAGGTCTGACCAAAGGCAGCCAGAAGCTAAAACACCCTTGAACTCATAGACCCCAGAAAGTCTGGAATCAGAGAAAGATGGCTTGGGGAGGGGAGGGGAATAGTCAGTCTTGGGGTTGGCTGGCCCCTTAGATCTGCCGTGTCCAGCCTTATCGACCGACCATTCCTGGATTGAACTATATAATTATATATATATATATATATATATATATATATATATATATACACACACACATACACATACACATACACATACATACATACACACACACACACACACACACACACACACACTGTATATACTGTATATATGTTTATTGTTGGTATTTATAGTTTTTATTGATTTTAAATTTTTGCTGTGAACCGCCCAGGGTCCCACCTTGTGGGGGAGATGGGCGGGATACAAATGTGATAAAAATAAATAAATAAATAAATAAATACCTCTTACTTATTTGTTTGTTTGTTTGTTTAAAATGTGCTTTAGTTGTGTATAATTTTGTTAGGAATACTGGATGGGTTTTTAAATCAAGAAAGTCACTTTGACAACTGCATTCAATTGGAAAAGTCTAGTTTGGCTGAAAAGCCATTCAGAACTTATCTGTGTTGGGTAGGCTGTGTAAGATCCAGTTGAAGAGGTTTTGTGAGTTGTGGTGGTAGTTGTTTTGAGAAGGCGAGGGAAAAGCTCAGGTCTCTTTGGGAACTGTATTAAAAATGGGTGGCAGAGAGTTCTACAAAATTTAAAGAGTAAGATGGATTGGTGCTAGTAATAGGATAAGCTATGTGGTGGGAAGGGTCATCTTACCACAGTCCTCAACACTCCTGTTAGGAACTGGCACTCACAAAAGTACTCTGTCCCACCATTTGAAACTATTACTCTAGGCACCCGCGTAATGAACTGTAATAAAGACATCTCAAGTAAATTTCCTTCTATTTCCCATCCGCCTGCAATAACAGTAACCAGCTGCGTCGAATAATTCCACTACTGCAAATAAAAAGCAGGGGTTTACAGTGATGAATTTATAGAGAGGTCATTACAGTTATAAAAACAACAGTGAGCTGCTTAGGGAATGATGAAGAAAGCGAGCGGAGATACTTCTCAGATTTGGGTAGGAATACAGAGAGAGGTCAGTGTAACTTCCTCCTTTTCCCCTAGGAGTTCCACACGAGCTGTCAAGTGCAAAGAGGATAAATTTCTCCTTCCAACATCAGCCGGGCCTGGGAGATGTAGTACCGGTAAGGGATTTATGGAACTGAAAAGTATGCAGAAAGTTTGCATATTAAAATAGAGGACAACGACAATCTATTCAGTCTATTCAAATATCTCACATATTATAAAGTAACCTGAAATAAGACTTTATATTTTATTCATTTCCACAGTTACTTGAAGAGGAAACAAAGAAGCAAGCAAATAAACAAACAAATAATAGGGTTATTTAAAGGTAAACAGTAGTGCCCGCTTAATATAATGTATTGTTTGGCTACTTGTATAATGTACATTGTATGTTTATATTGTATTATAATATTGTGTATATAATGTACTTGTATAATGTACAGTGTATAATGTACAGTGTATAGAGTACATCATGAGAAATGCCGGGCTGGATGAATCACAAGCCGGAGTGAAGATTGCCGGGAGAAATATCAACAACCTCAGATACGCAGACGATACCACCCTAATGGCAGAAAGTGAAGAGGAACTAAAGAGCCTCTTGATGAGGGTGAAAGAGGAGAGTGCAAAAGCTGGCTTGAAACTCAACATTAAAAAAACTCAGATCATGGCATCTGGTCCCATCACTTCCTGGCAAATAGAAGGGGAAGAAATGGAAGCAGTGACAGATTTTATTTTCTTGGGCTCCAAGATCACCGCAGACGGTGACTGCAG
Source organism: Charina bottae (assembly GCA_023362775.1). Classification (NCBI taxonomy): domain Eukaryota; kingdom Metazoa; phylum Chordata; class Lepidosauria; order Squamata; family Charinaidae; genus Charina; species Charina bottae. The sequence goes on along the minus strand of JALMGJ010000002.1, from coordinate 196,196,179 downwards.
CCATGAAATTAAAAGACGCTTGCTCCTTGGGAGGAAAGCTATGGCAAACCTAGACAGCATATTAAAAAGCAGAGACATCACCTTGCCGACAAAGGTCCGTATAATTAAAGCTATGGTTTTCCCAGTAGTAATGTATGGCTGTGAGAGTTGGACCATAAGGAAGGCTGAGCGCCGAAGAATTGATGCTTTCGAGCTGTGGTGCTGGAGAAGACTCTTGAGAGTCCCTTGGACTGCAAGGAGGTCAAATCAGTCAATCCTAAAGGAAATCAACCCTGACTGCTCATTGGAAGGACAGATGCTGAAGCTGAAGCTCAAATACTTTGGCCACCTAATGCGAAGAGAGGACTCACTGGAAAAGACCCTGATGCTGGGAAAGACTGAAGGCAAAAGGAGAAGGGGACGGCAGAGGATGAGATGGTTAGATAGCATCACCGATGTAATGAACATGAATTTGAGTAAACTCCGAGAGACAGTGGAGGACAGGAAGGCCCGGCGTGCTATGGTCCATGAGGTCACGAAGAGTCGGACACGACTAAACGACTGAACAACAACAAAAATTGATTTGATAAAATTTAAGATGAAATGAAATTTCGTTCCTGTCTTAGCTTCTTTCACTACTTTTCTGTCCCATTAATTTTTTGGAGTGCAGTTCCTGGCATAGGATTTAAAATCCAAGTATGGTCCCAGCTCAAAAAGAAGAAGTTGCATAGCCCAACTAAAACTCTAGATACATCACTAATGTTAGGACCTTTCTTGAGGTGCTTTTCATTCCTCGAGGTGTTTTCACTTCTGCAGAATTTTTCTGTTGGGATTCCTTATTTTACTTTCCTTCCTGAATTTTTTCCTTAAACATGACAAAGCCAGAACCTTAAAGAGCCCATGCCAAATGAAAGGTCCACTGATGTGACCAAAGGAGTAGAATTGTTTAAGGCTTAATGCTGACGTTTGTGCTCATTCTTTTAGTTGTGCCTGGAAAAAAGCTACTGATGAAATTTGAGAATCTTTGCTTTGTTCTTAAGAAAATGAAAATACAGAATATATGAGCCAAGAATATCCGCTTGTCGCTCAATCAAAGAGTTCTTTTTTTTAAAAAAGGAAAAAAAACAGACATCACATCACACAAAACATTACTCTGGCACAGCCTCTAGATTTTGGATGAGTAAGCTGGTAGGGCAGGGTGTGAAATCTGCACCTGCCCATTATTTCCACGTTCCTCCTATATTGTGGTTGCTTAAATATCTGCCTCTCAAAATAATTGAGAGGTATGAATCAGAGTTAGAAATCTGCCCCGGTATGTGCATATAGGCTTTGTATACACAGTCCCAACTTGTCCTCTCCCCCTAGGCTTTAAGAAGACACTAATACTGCTTCAGCTATTTTTTTCTTTCTTCTAAGCCCAGTGAAAAGGACCATCAGCCATGACGGTCTTTGGTTTTTCTCTTCTGTCCTGACAAAATACCCAAGTGGGATCTAACAGGACAAATCTGAGATATAATGAAGCACTTGAGCTATATTAATTTGCTGCATACAGAATCACTCAAATGGTTCACTGAGTTTGCCACTGCTGGTATCAACAGACTCTGGTTCTAGCTCAGAATATGATATGTATGTGCTGGCTTTGTTTTAAGACAGCACACTCACACTTAATTTAATCCTATGAATTTCATGAAGTGCTTCAAAAGTACTTCAGGTGCAACTGTGAACTTAAAAAAGGTAAAGGTTCCCCCCGCACATTTGTGCAGTCGTGTCCGACTCTAGGGGCCGCTGCTCATCTCTTACCATCACTTTTTTTGCTTGTACAGATTTTGATGGAATCCCCACCTGTTCCTAGAGAATGCACTGTAGTCTGGTTTTAAAAGTGAAATTTTGATTTATCCACATGACAGCAATTCAGAGTCACTTAGACTTTTCATGGTTTTCCATGGAACTTCTTCATTATTTTTCACTTTAATTTGTATACAGTATTGATAGCCTCTTTGAGATGGCCATGCCAGAAAGATAGCTTAAATACAGTATGTATGTATGTATGTGTGTGTGTGTGTGTGTGTATTTATTTATTTATTTATTTTATTTAATTTATTCCCCGCCCATCTCCCATACAAGGGACTCTGGGCGGATATATATATATATATATATATATATATATATATATATATATATATGAAAGGGTGTTGGTAAGATCAGATATAGCTGTATGGGACTGTAAAAGGCAAGGTATGGTAAGGTTTGACAAGACTTCAGATAGATTGCTATGATGACAACAAGTTGAAACTAACTATAGAAACACTCTTGAGTCTTTACGAAAACTGGCCTGTCTTAAATGTCCCTCATCCAACCCAGAAGATTCTTCCCATGGTAGGGGAGAAAGTAAGAACTCCACAGGGAACAGTCCCTTCTGATTAGGAGGCATCTGCCTTCTCACCTGGACAATCCTAATGTAGCAGATAATGATTCACTCAGTGACGCTCACTTCTCAGTCTTTCTCTGGGTTAGAAAGAGAATAAAACCAGAAAACATGACAGTCTCAAGCCCGTGAAAAGTTTATACTATTATAAAGTGTGTAATAGTGAAGTGGCTTATTCAGGCATCGTACTTGGGCAAAGCCCAGATAGGTGATAGCACCTAGCCAATCTTGGCATGCCTCAGAAAGTAACCAAGCTTTTACCTAGTCAATACTGGGATGGAAGTCCATCTGAAAATCTTTTCCAGAGAACATGATGACGACAGCTACACAACCTTTCAGAGCAAGCTGGAGGTGGACTCCTCTGCTGTTTAGAAATTTAGGTTCCTAACATTCTCTTTCTTTCCTTGTTATTCACTTGTTGGTCATAAATATAAGCTGATTGACTCCGTGGCAGCAAAAACATAAACACAACCCCCCTCAGGAACCTGTGTAATCATTAAGTTCTAGGTACATAATTTGGTATTAAGAAAAATCATGTATGCGGTTTAATTCAAAGCCAATCCCTATTAAAGAAAGAATGCTCAAGGACTTCAAAGGATGTTGTGTCATACTTCAAGCTCACCTGCCCATGGCTATGAGATCCACAGGCAATGAATATCACTGCTAAATAATTACATAATTATTCTCAAATCTTCTTCGCCTGAATGGCCCAGGGAGAAAACCCAAACATTTGCATGCATTTGCACCAATGTGGAGCTTCAGCACAGAACAGTCTGTGTGTCTGCTTTTTTAAAATGTAATTATGATCATGCTTTTATGAAGGATACAGAACAGTAGTTTTGTGCTTTAAAACTTACAGAACAGTAAGGGTTTTTTTTTTTTTAAAAAATAACTGTTACAAACATGTTTCTTACTTTTCAAAAAGATCATAGAGTAGTATTTCTGTTTGTTTATTTATAAAAAGAAAGTGTCATTATGGTCATGCTTCTTATGAAAGATACTTATGGTTTGAAATTTGAGGCCTCAGTTAGCAGTATATTGGTTCAGAAAGCAAATATTTCTTCCACTAATATTTAGTATATTTTGTCCAAATTCTTTTCTGCAAGACAGAAGACAGAAGAAATAAACAAACATAACTGGAGGCAAATACCAAAGAGGCTTGTTTTATATAGACATATGTAAGATTCCAGCCAAGGCTGGAGTTAAAATCGCTGGAAGAAACATTAACAATCTCAGATATGCAGATGATACCACTTTGATGGCTGAAAGCGAGGAGGAGCTGAGGAGCCTTATGATGAAGGTGAACGAAGAAAGCGCAAAAGCTGGGTTGCAGTTAAACCTCAAAAAAACCCAAGATTATGGCAACCAGCTTGATTGATAACTGGCAAATAGAGGGAGAAAACGTGGAGGCAGTGACAGACTTGTATTTCTAGGTGCAAAGATTACTGCAGATGCTGACTGCAGCCAGGAAATCAGAAGACGTCTACTTCTTGGGAGGAGAGCAATGACAAGCCTTGATAAAATAGTTAAGAGCAGAGACGTCACACTGACAACAAATGTCCGCATAGTTAAAGCAATGGTATTCCCTGTAGTAACCTATGGCTGTGAGAGCTGGACCATAAGGAAGGCTGAGCGAAGGAAGATAGATGCTTTTGAGCTGTGGCGTTGGAGGAAAATTCTGAGAATGGCTTGGACTGCAAGAAGATCAAACCAGTCCATACTCCAGGAAATAAAGCCAGACTGCTCACTTGAGGGAATGATATTAAAGGCAAAACTGAAGTACTTTGGCCACATAATGAGAAGACAGGATACCCTGGAGAAGGTGCTGATGCTAGGGAAAGTGGAAGGCAAAAGGAAGAGGGGCCAACCAAGGGCAAGATGGATGGATGATATTCTGGAGGTGACAGACTTGACCATGGGGGAGCTGGGGATGGTGATGGCCGACAGGAAGCTCTGGCGTGGGCTGGTCCATGAAGTCACGAAGAGTCGGAAGCGACTGAACGAATAAACAACAACAAACAAGATTGCACTATTATGCTATAGCTGTAACATGGGACACATTTTAAGATTGCCCAAAGGGCTTTATTTTATTTATTTAGCATATCCTGGCTGTACAAAATGGGCAAATTTTGGTTAACTCCTTCTTTCCATACTATCACCACTTGTCAGTATCTTTCAATATTAAGATACTTGTTCAGGTGGTGATGATGAATATAATAAGGATTATTCCCATTCTTCCAAGGAACATCATGTTGATTAGTGGGTAAGTATTAAGCAGCCCATTTTTGGACATGCATTTATTTCACTGTTTAAGGTACACTACATAAATAATTAAAGAGCAAGGTATTAATAGCAAGGAGCATACAGTATATCATAATTAGATATTAGGGTTAAAGGTCACAGGTACAAAACATTGCTTCTGTCCAATTTGTTCCTATTCTCCAGATTGGCACTCAGATAAATATGGCTTCAAAGCATGCTTAGACTATGATGTAAAACACAGTATCATTTTCAAAGTAAAAGACCAAGATCTTTTCCTTAATAAAGCAGCTTGCAGTTTGTAGCATCTATAAACCCACCTTTAGAAATCCTATTAAATTAAACAGGGGGGGGGGTGTTTCTGTCTCGTTATAATCTATCATTGGGTCGAAACATGGCATTCTTGCCAATCCCAGCTTCTTCCCAATATACAACTATAGCATGTGAAACTTCATGTTCCAAATAACCTCCATGAATACACCCTTGAAGTCAAGGCATTGGTTGATGTATTAAAAGATTATATAATCAGTGAATGTGAGATATCAAACAATTTCCCTGCAGTACATAACATGTGGATGTATAAAGTTTTCCCTTCTTGGATGAAACCCATGGTTGGGTATCACAGTCTTAAAGGTGAGCACAACAGTAATTTGACTCAGGAATACATTAATGTATATGAGGATTGTAGATTTAGGGAATTGTTTCTGATACTGGTTGTGTTCTTTGATCTTAAGGATGAATTCAGAAGTTGTAGGTGCATTAAAACACATGCATTCATATAAGCAAAGATGCAAAATATAGGAAGTACAACAGCTTCTATGAATCAGATTTAGGGAGATGTTCACAAGGTTATGGAAATAATTACTGCCAATATCTGTGATTGGTTTGAATGTTGTGCATCTGTTCCTTCTTTCCTTTGCCCCTCCTCCCCCTCCCCCTCCTATTTTGCAATTTCTCTCCTTTGCTTGAACCATCTGGATGTACTGTATTGTTTTGAACTATCCAATCCTCTGCGTGCTATTGACAATGGCAAGATAATAGGCATTTCACTAGTTATTAGGTTCATAAGAGATATGACATGGATAGGATCCTAACTTAAGATTGATTTAGATTAAAAGAACTTCAACTATTTATCATTTTTGTTTGTGTAAGGTTCATAGTCTTTAAATCCCAAACCAGTAACTCCATCCACAAGTCGTTCAGAATATGGAAAGTTCTTTATTGGGATTTAAGTAGTTAGATCCAGATCGAGCCATGAATGGCCATTCCCGCGCAAAGCAGTCAGTAAAAGCATCTACTCCCCCCCTGTGCCAGCCCCCTTACTTTTCCCAGGCAAAGCAGTTGAAAAAGAAACAATAAAACAATTCACACTCCCTTCTCATTTCCTCCAGTACCTTCCCCTATCTCTCTCCGGTACCATTCTCAGAGTTTCCCAGATGGTTCCAACGTGTCTGACCTTGGCTGTAAATCACCCAAGCAATTTCTAACACTCTCTCTGGAATGCGGGTGCCCTCCTCCCTCCCTCCTCCCGACATCCTAGCATCTCCTCATGCCCTACACTCATCTTATCCAGAACCAATTCCTATGGCAGGATTTTACCTTTCACCACACATAACTATTGTGGCTAAAGGCTTAATCCTGACAGTTTGTTTGTCTGAAAGTGATTAAATAGGAACTGCCATAAATAGGAATAAAAATGAAAGCCCCCCATGAGCTTCTGGACCTTGATGCCAGGTTGGTGGTGGAGTCCTCTAGCTTTTAGGGTTTGAATGGGAATTTGTACCCATTGGCTCCTATTAGAGCAGCAGGTAGAGGTCATGGCTAGGGGGCCCTTGCCCAACTCCAGTTGGTGCATCAGTTGCAGGTCTTTTGGAAGAAGACATCCTGCCAACAGTGACTCAAGTCCTTGTCACCCCAGACTGCCCCTGAAGAGGATTCAGATTTGGAAGTTTCAGTTGGTCAGAGATAAATTGTAGTGCTCCCTCAGAATAATAGATTCAGTGTTACACTTATGCTGGTATGCTTATGCTTATAAGGCTGTTACATTAGTTACCAGTTTGCTTCTAGGTCCAGTTCAAGATGATGGTGATCAGCCTTAAAGCTCTACCAGTACCTACTTGACCATCTTTCCCACTCAGACATGGTCCACCCCATGCAATCCATGAGAAAAGATATCCTAAGGGTCCCTACCCCACAAGAGGTGAGGGGGATTGGTGGCTCCCATTTCAGTCTCATTGGGACACTTTCCCCCCAACCTCCCGGTCTCTATAGTTGTGAAGAGATGAGGCGAGGTGAGGTAAGGAAGGTAAGGTAAGGGCTGTATTTACACAACCTGGTTACTGAAGTAATCCATTCCCTGAGTTTATGCAATATACTGAATGATTTACTAATCAAATGGACAGGGTTGATGCAACTTGCTAAGATAAACACACACACACACAAACACACACAAACTAAATTTACCAAATTGAGCATGATGAAAGAAGAATGTAACAGCCAGGTACTTAACTGATCTGTTAAAGATGTTGTGTGAACATAGCCATTGAGTCTTCATAGTTCTATATGTGTCATGTGTCACAAATCTATCTGTATTTTCTGTTAAGAAGCAAGGAGTACCACATTGGCGCTGATGTTATGATTCTAATCAGTATCGATTTATGTTCTGCTCTGAATTTTTTTTCTTGCTTATGCCAATGGAAATCTTGACCAATCCTTTTTGAGGGACTAGGGCACAAAACCAAAAGAAGAATCACCCAAATCTAGTTGAGTACTACCAGTTAACTTTATAGCATTTGGATCAGTTAAAGAGATGGTCAAACCCACCTCAGGCATGTGTTAACAAAGGGCTTTGTTTTTCATTCCTGATTAGCCAGAGCAGTTCACCCTATTTCTTTTCTTTGTCATGAAAGAGCATAGACATCACCTGTGCTCTTTGGGTGATAAGTACATTAAGCTTAAGGCAAGCCTTTACAAGAACCCCTTGTGGTCCCTTAATTTTTTTCTACAGGAAGCCCTATAACGCAAAGATCAAATACTGTGGAGTCCTTGGTGCTCTCTGAGCTTGGTTGTTTGCTTGCAGATGTTACATTACCCAACTAGGTAACATCAGCAGTGCTATTGAGTGTGGGGTTTGCTCCCTGTTTTTATACAATAGCTTGCCCTGCCAGTGTTGGTGGGGCTGTGGTTTTTCTCCTTGGTAGGTCCTTGATTAGGATATTGTTTTCTGCTTGATTGTTTGCCTGGTGTTAATCCCTGCTTATCTGGGTGTTGGCTGCTGGAGAGGATGTGTTCTGATCTTTTTGTTTCCTTGTTAGCTTTTTTATTGTCTCGTTTGAATGGTGTGTAAATATGGTTTATCTCTATGTGTCTATTGATGGCTGATTTGTCTGAATGCCAAGCTTTCAGGAATTCCCGAGCGTTTTTGGATTTAGCTTGATCTAGGATGCTCAGTTTCCCAGTTGAAACTATGGTTGAGTCTGTCCATGTGTTGTGAGATTAAGGAGTTTTCATTGTGTCTTCTGACTGCTAGTTGATGTTCATGGATGCGCTCTGCTAGTCTTCTGCCTGTCTGTCCTACATAGTGGCTATTACAGTCCTTACACTGTATGTTGTAGATAACTCCTGTTTTTTCTTCTTGGGCTACTGGATCTTTTGGTTTACTTAATATGTTTTGGACGGCTTTAGTTGGTTTGTATGCTACGGTGATGCCGTGTGGTTGTAATAGTCTGTTAGTTGTTTCTGAGATGTTTTTGATGTATGGTAGTGTTATCCTTTTCATAGCTTGGGTTGGGTTTGCTGTAGTGGGTTGAGTGATCAGGCACTTTTTGATAAAGTTGCATGGGTGTCCATTTTGTTGGAAGATGTTGTATAGGCAGTCTGTTTCCTTTTTCTGGTGTTCTGGGTTGCTGAAGTGCGTTTGTACTCATCTGAATAATGTTCTTACACATGTCCTCTTGTGGGAGGTTGGGTTGTTACTTTGGTAATGGAGCACTTGGTTAGTGTGGTTTTTCGATGGACTTGTGTTTCTAATTTGCTGTTGTTTCCTCTGCTGATGAGGATATCCAGGAAGAATAGTGTTCTTCCCTTGTGAATTTTATTCTTTTGAAGATGCTGTTGACTGTTTCATGTGACTTCTCTAGTTGTTCCTTTTTTATTATGGTGAAGGTGTCATCTACGTACTAGATCCATACTTTTGGTTATATGTGTGGGAATGCTATAGTTTCTAGATGCTGCATTACAGTCTCTGCTATGAGTCCTGAGAGTGGTGATCCCATGGGTGTTCCTCTGCTTTGTTGGTATATTTGTGCATTAAACTGAAAGTAGGTAATGAGACAGAGGTTGATGAGGTCCATGATTCTAGGTATTTCAATCTTAGTGTATCTCGCTAGGTCAGGTGTGTTGTGTAGTACTGCTGCCATGGATTCTTTTGCTAGTTCTGGATCTATGGACATAAAGAGTGCTGTGAAACCATAATTTCATCTTCTTCTATTTTTAGGTCTTTGATTTTCAAGGGGCACTGTAGTGGGGAGTTGATAGAATATTTGTTCCCCTCTGTGATAGTCCCAGCTGTTTTGTAAGCTTTTATGCTGCTGAGGCAGCTGCCTAAAGTGGATCTGACTTTGCCTCTCCTCACATTCTACAGCAGTGTTTTTCAGTCTTGGTAACTTTAAGATGTGTGGACTTCAGCTCTCAGAATTCCCTGGCTGGAACACATCTTAAAGTTACCAAGGTTGAAAAACACTTCTATAGAATGACTTGCTCCAGTATGTTTCCGTAATATATTTTCTTGGCCCGGACTGTTAGCAAATTAACTGGTTTGAATATTCCATTGCTGACAATTTGTTTTGGCAAACAGACATAGAGGTACTCCTCGCTTACCAATCATTTGTTCAGCAGTTGTTCGAAGTTACGACAGTGCTGAAAAAATAACTTTATGGACCAGCGTCCCTCAGTCACATGATCACCATGACCAGTCAGTATGCATTGTCCTGTGCCTGACCTGTGTCCCCCCCCTTGCAGAGCAGAGAGATTGGAGAGAAAGGGATTGCAAGAAAGTAAGCTGTTTGCTTTTCTACACATTGAAAGCAATGCAATCACACTGGCAGCCTGGGGCTGGGAGCCACAGGCATGCTACACAAATAGCTTAAAGTACTCTCTTGAAATCTCTTTCTCTCCAATCTCTCCACTCTGTGAGGGGGGTAGGGAGAAAAAAAACAAGTGATTTCTGTAGGCCAAGGGTCGGAAATGGCGGCTCGCGAGCCAGATGCGGCTCTTTGGCCCCTTGAGTGTGGCTCTTCCGCAGCTGAACTCACCCCTGCCCCTTCCACGTGATTGGCCCCCGCCCGCAAACCCCGCACCCTGGCTCTCGCACTGAGCGAGGCCCGGCGCGGCAGGGAGGCGCTGCTGGCCTGGGACGCGCTGCTGTCGGAGGCGGCGCAGGAGAGGCTGCAGGGGCTGCTGCGGCTGGAGATGGCGCTGCTCCGCGGCATCCAGGTGCTGGGCGAGGGCGCGGGCCCGGGACACGAGCAGCAGGGCGGCGCAGGGTGAAGAGCCGCCTGCTCTCCCCTTGGCCGCCTCCGGTCCGAGCCTGGCTCGGCTCCCCCGGCCGCCGCAGGGCTCGGGTTAGCGGGGGGAGAGGATGCCAAACGGTGGGGTGGGGGGATTGATGGGGCGGGAGGGTGCACCCGGAGGGCCTCCCGTGGCGGCTTCTCCAAGGCGGTTTGCAGAGCGCACACTGCGCCCACGGGAACGCCTGGTCCCTCCGCTCCCTCCAGCTCCGCCAGCAGCACCGCCCGCCCCGTCCTGCCGCCCAGCAAACCTCCGCCGGCTCCGTCCCCCCGCCGCCACCGCCCCAGCCAGGCGCCCTAGGCTGCCCTGCTGCTCGCGTCCCGGGCCCGCGCCCTCACCCAGCACCTGGATGCCGTGGAGCAGCGCCATCTCCAGCCACAGCAGCCCCTGCAGCCGCTCCTGTGCCGCCTCTGACAGCGCCGCGTCCTGGGCCGTGTTTAAAAAAAAAAAAAAAAACCTTTTGGCTTTGATCAGGCCCACATGCAAGGCCGTTTGCAACCCAAAGGGGGGAAACACAGCCTCCTCCTCCCCGCAACCCCTGGAGCTGACTCTCACACACACACGTTGCCCCTGCAGCCGCTCCTGCGCCACCTCCGACAGCGCCGCGTCCTGGGCCGCGTTTCAAAAAAAAAAAAAAAGCGTTTTGGCTTTGCCTGATCAAAGCCAAAACACTTTTTTTTTTTTAAACGCGGCCCAGGACGCGGCGCGTGAGAGTCAGCTCCGGGGATTGCGGGGAGGGGGAGGCTGTGTTTCCCCCCTTTGGGTTGCAAACGGCCTTGCATCTGGGCCTGATCCCACATGCAAGGCTGTTTGCAACCCAAAGGGGGGAAACACAGCCTCCCCCTCCCCGCAACCCCCGGAGCTGACTCTCACGCACACACATTGCCCCTGCAGCCGCTCCTGCGCCGCCTCCGACAGCGCAGCGTCCAGGGCCGCATTTCAAAAAAAAAAAAAGCGTTTTGGCTTTGATCAGGCCCACATGCAAGGCCGTTTGCAACCCAAAGGGGGGAAACACAGCCTCCCCCTCCCCGCAACTCCTGGAGCTGACTCTCACGCACACACGTTGCCCCTGCAGCCGCTCCTGCGGCACCTCCGACGGCGCCGCGTCCCGGGACGCGAGCGGCAGGGCGGCGCAGGGTGAAGAGCCTGGGACGCTGAATGGCGGGGTGGGGGGATTGATGGGGTGGGAGGGTGACGCGCCGCGCGCCGCCCTTGACGTCAGGCGCTGGCGAAGGCCTTTCCCCTTTTCGCCTTCTTGGCCGCGGCGGTGGCGGAGGATGTGCGGCCCGGGGATCCTGCCGCAGATGGGAAACCCAGCCTGCTCTCCCCACCCGCTTCCCATGCTCTCCGCTCCCCAGAATACCCCACGATATTCTGGGGAGCGGAGAGCGTGGGAAGCGGGTGGGGAGAGCAGGCTGGGTTTCCCATCTGCGGCAGGATCCCCGGGCCACAGTCGCCTGGGACTTTCGCGATGGCGAGGGGAGGGCGCCGAAGCTGCGGGCTGGGCTGGGCTGGGGCCGGATCCTGTGCTCCTGATGACCCCTCCGGGCAGGTTTCCCTTTGCCCCACGATATTCTGGGGAGCGGAGGGTGGCAGCTGTTTCTCCTCCACTCCCGGTGGGGCGGCCAGGCCGGGTTCGCTGGCTGCACCCCCTCCCTCCGTGAGCCCCCCGCCCCCTTCCACGCGATTGGCTCCCGCCCGCAAACCCCGCCCCCTTCCACGCGATTGGCCCCCGCCCGCAAACCCCGCCCCCTAGCTCTCGAGCACTTCAAAATGTGCACGAGCATGTCAAAATGGCTCCCGGCAAAAAAAGTTTGCCGACCCCTGCTGTAGGCAATCTCTCCTTTGCCTGACCATTCCGCCTCCCTCCCCGCAGAGCAGAGAAATTGGAGAGGGATTTGCTTCTACACATCCAAAGCAATGTTATTGCACTGGCAGTGGGAAAGGGTCAGGCAAAGGAGAGATCGCATTGCTTTCAATGTGTACAAGACAGTAAGGGCGGGGGAGTGGTTAGGAGACAAACAAAAGCTGATGGTGTGAAACTGAGTAGTCTTGTCTCTTTCCAGTCGGAAAGCACAGTTGCAGTCTCGTGATTTCCCACTTAGCGACCACTTCACTTAGTGGTGGAATTGCCGGTCCCAATTAGGGTCACTAAGCTAGGACTACCTGTACTGTAGTGTCATTCCATGACACTAAAATCAACTGAAGTGGTGCCACAACCATCACAAAATCCCTGAGCACATCACAAAATTCTTAAAGTTTATCTACATGTGTTACATAAATTTTAGATAACTTTGTTTATAGTCAGGTTATGTGAAAGACATATTGGATCTCAAGGAAGACAATGCCATTGGAACCAACTGTGACCCAACCTTCACCATTTAATTAAGTAATTAAACATATTTCAAACCACCCTTCAGCCTATGGATCACTGGGTGATAAGTAGTAAATACAGTATAAAAATATTTAAGCAAAATTCAAAGAAAGGAAAAGAAAATCTTTCACAATAGTAGCAGAGCTGAAGGGAGTAAGTAGAAAATCTGTATGGAGGATAAATTATATAAATAGTTATCTCTGCGCAATTACAGCCCAAGCAATATAGTATTACAGTAAGAGTGGTAGGTACTGCCAACTACAACTCCTTCCGTCTCTTCCCAGTAATGTGTCCTTGAAAAGGAAAAACCATGACTGAAATACTATTTACCCAATGATACTCTGCTTCAATCTGTCTCAGAAAAAGCCAGCTGAACTTGGCAAGCTAAGCTGGGTCAGCCCTGGCTGGTATTTGGATGGGAGACCACCTGAGAATTCCAAGGCTGTTCGCTAGAATAGAATTTCAAAAGAAAAAAACATTTCAGAAAAAGGCAATGACAAACCCCACTTCTGCAACTATGTCAAGAAAACTACAGGGAAGTGGTCACTGGGTGTCAAGTTTGACTCAAGGATGTCTTTACTTTTATATTACTTCCTGCAAGGAGCGGAAAATGGTGATGCCACAAATAGACCTTTATATCAAGCATGTCAAGTTTTTTTTTCCACTCTCTGCATTTTTATGGATTTCATGACCTATGGGTGAAATATTTTTATTTTTTAAAAAAAATATTTTGAATTAATATGTTATGCAGTTGTTAACACCTTATGACCAAACAAACAAACATTTATCTGATTATGGTTAAATCAGGTCAGTGATGGCATCACTAAACCAAAACCTCCAGTCCCCAAATTATTGCGATGGTTGTCCCTTTTCATTTCATCCTGGAACCTCAGTTATTTCTGGGCCAGTACCCTGGAAGATTAAATGCGAACTCTAAATAGTTGAAAACACACAAGTTGTGCAAAACGTGCTTCAGAGACCTACCAACCATAACCTACACCTACTAAATGTTGACTGTCTGTAGTTCTTAACCAACAGTCTGTTACCTGTTTAGGCTCCTTGTGGAAACACCTCCAACAGGTACTTACAAACAGTAGAGGCTTTAAAGAAAAAAAAACCAAGCAGGATTCCCTGTGATGATGCCTAAGAAACATTGACAGGTCCTCCCTCCAATCCTCAAATTGTAAACAAGCAACTCATCTCAAACAACCCATACAGGAATAGACTGTTGCACAAAACAACACAGTGAGTTCTTCTAAATTTGGCACCATCAGAAGCAGGGCTAGCCTGGGAAAGCTCTCACTGTTCACCACTACCAGAGCTCTCCATCCCCTTGGCCCACATAACAGAGTGCTCAGCCACTCCACTCTCCAGCCCAATTAAACATCACCCCAAATAACCTAACTTCCAGACAGCCGCTGAGTTGCAGTTAGGAGCAGATCCCTCATATACCCCACAGAGTAAGGTCACTCGGGCAATAAGAGGCCGCCATGACCCACGGCTGCTTCACTGTTACCAATCTCAGAGGACAAAGGTGATCATAGATCCTATAGGAAGCCCCAGCCTCAGCACCGCCTCATTTCCTCTCAGCAGCCATGGCCGTTGCAGAGCCCATCTCAAAGGATGACCCATTTGGATCCTCACAGTCACTATTTTTCAAGAGACCCCTGAAAAATTCTGGGGCACATTTCATCCAAAGGGCATCCATATTGGACTCCTTTCAAATGCTGTGAAAACCGGGCAAATGTCACTTTTTAGAAATTGATTTATTATGTGCCATCAAATTGGTGTCAACTCTTAGCGATCATGTAGATAGACCTTCTCCAGGATCTGGATCTGTCTCCAGCCTGGCCCTTCAGATGTTCCAATGGTGCATCCATCATTACTGTAACTGAGTCTATCCACATTGCTGCTGGTTGTTCTCTTTTTCTCTTTCCTTCCATCTTTCCTAGCATTATAGACTTCTCAAGAGAGGTAGCTCTTTGTGTGATGTGTCCAGGTAGGATAATTTGAGCCTGGTCACTTGTGCCTCAAGTGAGAATTCTGGATTGATTTGTTCTATGATCCATTTGTTTATTTTCCTGGCTGTCCATGGCACTCTTAGAAGTCTTCTCCAACACCAGTGTTCAAAAGTGTTAGTATTTTTCTGTCCTGCTTCTTCAAAGTCCAATCACTTTTCTTAAATTACATATTTCTAGGAATATACACTGATCAATGAAGGTTAGTGGACCCTACATATTTATGAGTAACATTTGGTCCTTATTTTGTTGATTGAAATAAGGTTTGATTTTTGTTTTGTCTCCTCCTTTTAATTAATGAAGGTATTAAATTGATCTTGAAGTAAACACTATGAATTAAAAAGACACATTCATGTGTTTATATCAGAGCTTTCCAAACTTTTCATGTTGGTGACACACTTTTTAGACATGCATCATTTTGCGACACACTCTTACAGCAGGGCATCATTTCGTGACACACTCTTACAACAGGGCACAAGGCAGGCACTAGGACCTGCGCAGAATCACAGCAGGTTTGGAGGCAGCAACGCACAAGGCAGGCACTAGGACCTGCGCGGAATCCTGGCAGGGCAGGTCTTGGAGGCAGCAGCAGCCGTGACACACCCAGACACTGCAGCCGACACACTAACGTGTCCCGACACACAGTTTGGAAAGCTCTGGTTTATATCTATGTAGTTATTATGCTGCTTCTGAGCTTATCATAGGAATTCATGTGTATAGAGTATGTAACTCCTACTGGTAGTATTCAATCAAGAAGAGGGCATAGAGAAAGAGGGTGCTGAATCATATATTGGGACAAAAACATGGGTTCTTCCAGAACAATCATTCAACATGTTCTCCTTTCCAGAGAAACTCTCAATGATTTTACCACTCAAAGGGAATTTCACTCTCCCATTTCCAGCTTCTGAGATCAAACTTACAGAAATTTTTCCGTTTGATAAATGCATACACTGAACATGTTGGAAGTTGGTAAATTGAGAACCATTTGAGTTTTAACTCTGGTTTTGTTTTTCTTCCCATGTTTGGTCTCACTTCCCTTTTCTGTCAGGGGGATAAATGTAAGTTGAAGTTAGCTACATCTGAATTATGAGTTTGGAAAATAAGGAACAACATACCTCAACCCCCATATTTAGAGAATAGGAAGATCCTATACCAAGCATCCAAAGGGATTCCATTAGATATATATATATATCCAAATCAATAACTTGTATGCTGTTTATTTATTTATTTCACACATTTTTATACTGCCCCAATCATACAATTCTGGGAGGTGTACAGCAAAATCATTTTTAAAAAACAGATGACCAAATGGTTATACAATGAGTTTATACTTTGACATATTGCCTAGGAAATAAAATCCTTGAAAGGATCTGAAATAGTGAACATACTTGTCCAAAATAAGTGTCGATCTTAGGATGAAACTTTCTGTGATTCTCTCATAGATCAAATATTTATGATATGATAAAAGTCTGATCCATCAACTGGAGGCAGGAAATACAGCTCAAATCTTTAATATTTTTGACAGGCAGAGTTTGAATACTGCTAGTGATGGCTAAAACTTCTGCACCTCAGAAATTCAGGCAGAGATATGTATTACTACAGTATATACTCAGATTAATTTGTCTGAGGGAAGAAGCCTTCCTCAACCACTTCACTCACCTGATAATACAAAACATATTTTTATAGTCTTTCAATGCTAGCTACTTTTAGTAAATTACAAATAGAAAGCATGATAGAAATACATAGCACTGCTACTCTTTCCAGTAGGAAGTTGAATAATTTTCACACTTAATACCATATTAAAGAGAAATAAAAATAAACATGATGTTCTGTAATATTACTTTTCTTTTGGTTCTTCAATAATCTATGCTAGTAGACACATCTGGAGAAAAGATCATTAACGTCTTTGAACTTAAATCTGAATTTGGATTTAGATGACAGTCCAGTAAATTCAATCTTATTATCTTCATTTGACTGATAGACAAATTGAAATGTTAGAAAAATGTAATGTGACTAAGTCAGTCAATGAATATGGGACTGAGAGGTCCATTTATTCAGATCTATATAAAATGTTGGATTTTGCCTAGAGTGGTGGTGGAGAACATAAATGAAGAGGAATTACCGCAGTAATGGCCACCTATAGAAAAAGATGTATAGTTGCCACCTGTTATTTTAATGGAGACAAATTATTTGATAATGTAACACAGTATTAGCAGCTTCAGCAACCCAAAAAGTAAATAACGCACAATTGCTACCCATTACTCTAATAGCCTTAGGACTCAAGGAAGGAGGAAAACATGATTAAGTGCTAATGATGAAGAGTTTTTCCGAAAAAAGAAATCTCTGTTGGACAGAGAGGTTGATTCTTATCTTTACTGGCCCAATATAATTTTCCTTATCAAAAGACTTGAGTGCAAAAAAAAAAAAAGCTCTCTCTCTCTCTCTCTGAACAAAGTTTTCTAAAGTCTCCTTCAAATACTAATTCTTCACATTCAGAAGTGGACATTGCTAGGTGATGACTCTTGTCATTCTAAAACTGAGGTGAAATACATTACAGGGCAATATGAATTTAGGGAGAGACATTATACATATACAATGACTCTATTTAATTATTTAAATAATTAATTAATTTAATTATTTCCTGTGTTCCTACTTCAGAGTTGTTGTTTGGTCAAGACCAGTGTTTCTCAACCTCAGCAACTTTAAGATATGTGGACTTTAACTCCCAGAATTCCCCAGCTAGCATGATGAATTCTGGAAGTTGAAGTCCATACAATTCTGGGAGCTGAAGTCCATGTATCTTAAAGTTGCTAACATTGAGAAACGCTGGTCTAGAACAGGGGTCCCCAACCTGTGGGCGGCCTGTTAGGAAGTGGGTTGCACAGCAGGAGGTGAGCGGTGGGGTCAGGAACGAGCCTGTCCCTGCCGCCATGACTCGGAGGAAGAGCAGCCGTTAGCAGGAAGAAGCTGGGAAGGCACAAAGACAGAGTCTGAGCCAGAACAGCTGATTGGTGGGGACCCTGAAGGGGAAACACCTCAACCTATCAGCGTGCGGCAAAGAAGGGTGGAGAGGCGAGCTGAGGAACGCAAGGCCTGATTGGCTCTCACCTGCAAACCCTGCCCCCAGTCTGCGTGATTGGCTCCCGCCTGCAAACCCCCCCATCCACGTGATTGGCTCCCGCCTGCAAACCCCGCCCCCGCTCCGCGTGATTGGCTTCCGCCTGCAAACCCCGCCCCCCGTCCGCACGATTGGCTCCTGCCTGCAAACCCCACCCCTGTCTGTGCAATTGGCTCCCACCTGCAAACCCCGCCCCCCAGTCTGTGGAAAAATTGTCTTCCACGGAACCGGTCCCTGGTTGGGGACCCCTGGTCTAGAAGATGCTTTTTTTGTGATCCTCCCCGAGTACCAATTGTGTTTCCTCCAATTGTCTCACATTAATTAAATGCAGCATTAATCAACATAATTCATTATCTGTGTATGTAGTGTATATAATTATTTAAATAAAAGAAGAAATATTGATATATTGAGAGATACAGCCTGACATTCAGGGTTGAGAAAATTTGTGACTGCTGAAATTTATCTTCTGTGCAATGCACATCTCAGAACAACAGGGTCCTTGTCCCCACTTATATCTGGTCAACCTAAAAACAAATCCTCATAAAAAATATGTGTTGGCTCTTCCTCATTATAAAATAATATGGAATAACAAAGCTGTAAGCTTGTACGCTTGTCCAGAAAATCTCAGAGCTGTAATTGTCTGACTTTCCATTATTCAGAAAGGCAGATCTAATAATGAGATGGAGCAATATTATTTTCTTCTTTTCTTTGATGCACGAAGCATATACTTTGATTCAGAAATGTGGATGGCATGAAAGACAGCATTTTTTCCTGACAATGTCAGGCCCAAAGGCCTTGAAAGGTTTTAGAATTTATCATGAATTGCTTATAATTTGCACATTTATGTTACCCTGAGTTTAGGACAATGACATATGGACATTGATTGTGAAGTTACAAATGATGTTGGGTTATGGCTTCAAAAAGGCTGTTTTCATTTCACACCCTTTTTTTAAAAAAAAGAGATAATTCTTTTTGATGTGATTAAAAATAAAGTGACTGAAATGCACGCTAAGATTGAATCATGCAATTCTTACATAATTTTCCATGGGACTGATGCAAGCCATAAAGAAATCCAATTAAAGTTCTCTTACAAGCACAGGGTCTCATTCAGAGAAGCTTTATAAAGTGGGTTTGTGTTAGATGGAATACCTGAGAGGTGAACAGCGTTCAGAGCCTTCCAGTTGTGTGTCCTATATGACAAGTTGGAAAGATCTATCTATCTATTTATTTATTTAACAAAATAAATAAATAAACATACTTACCCACAGACAATCACCTATCAAATAATTATATCAGCTATCCTATGTTAAGGCTACCAGATCTGGGCTGCACAAATCCAGAGTACCACAAGATGGCAGCAAATAGTTAAAGTTTTCTGTACCTGTGGCTGTTGTGGGTCTTCCGGGCTGTGTGGCCGTGTTCTGGAAGTTGTGGTTCCTAACGTTTCGCCAGCATCTGTGGCCGGCATCTTCAGAGGGCAGGAGCACAGACAGAAGCAAAATCTCTGTGCCCAGGTAGAGTGGCAATGTTTTGTTTGTTTTCTATTTATAGAGCTAAGTTATAGGAGATTAGGTGGAGTTTTTTGTTGTGCTGAAATGTTAACGAGTGGCTGATGAGCGTGATTCTGTCTGTGCTCCTGCCCTCTGAAGATGCTGGCCACAGATGCTGGCGAAACATTAGGAACCACAACTTCCAGAACACGGCCACACAGCCCGGAAGACCCACAACAGCCATCGAACTCCGGCCGTGAAAGCCTTCGACAATACATTTTCTGTACCTACTTACTACTATATGATTTTGCAGCCCAGATCCTTGTAGCCTTTTCTTACATTCGGTGCCAGTTAACTGCTCCTGCTGTTCAGAATGCAGATATTAATGGCATTAGCTGAATGATTTTGAATACAGAACCCTTAAATGTGCTCTGTGCTGGAGCTCTAAGGGTTAAGAATATTATTTGGAGAGCTTGGATGATGATGATGTCTTGTTTTATGCTCTTCTGGAAGTTTTTGTTATATCTGCACAAAGCTTTGCAAATGTTCAGATTACAGGCTCTATGCACTGAATTAGTGGAAAATAACAGTCCAGGAGAGTCTCTGATTTTTCACAGAATAATTATTTGGGTGACATTTTGTTAGTACCTGAATTAATTTAGCCAGTTAAATCAATCTAGCTAAATTAATTTCACTCCTTGTGAAAAATAATAGGCTCCTTTTCACTTGTTACAATATTCTTAAACAGGCAATCTAAACTTGTATATGAAATATATGAAATATATGTATATGAAAATTCAGAATTCACAGGGATTTTTTTGCCTTCACTAAGATTCCAGTTCTTGTCATAGCTGCTTTTTGGGAAAAGTTCAGCTCTGATAGGTTCTCTAGGCAATAAACTGAGGAGGAGAAGTGTCATTTCCCAAAATTCTCCATTCTGCTAATCCTAGATCCCTGTTGATGTACTGTCCATAATTATTTACTAGGCAATGTGGGTCATACAATGTTCAACTAAAGAAAGAGATGGAGAGAAGTACAGTTTACTAGAGTACCCAATCCCTAGGACAGTGTTTCTCAGCCTTGGCCACTTTAAGATGTGTGGACTTCATGCTGGCTGGGGAATTCTGGGAGTTGAAGTCCACACATCTTAAAGTGGCCAAGGCTGAGAAACACTGCCCTAGGATGTACAGTGACAGATGATCTCATGTCTCTCCTTTTAACCTTCATAATGTTTGCCATTTCATCATTTGATTATGCAAGTTTATCTCTTACAGATCTTTTCCCTGATTCCCTGGGAAGCCCATGTGTTCCAAATAAAGAATATTTATTCTTTACTTGGAGAGAGAATAATCAGCAATGGCAGACTGTATATTGTTTTTATCAACAATCATTCTTCCCTCTTTTAGAGAGGTGTTCTCGTCTTTTCCCACCCCAAACATTTCTAATACTGTAATCCCCACTCTTCTCTAGAAGGTTTGTCTATTGCAGTTGTTACTCAGGGGAGGTAAAATGTGTTCTGCTCAGACCAACAGAATTGGATGTCTGCAATGGTTCTCAGAGTGAGAATTTGAAGGATCTGGAAAATATAGGATACCCCCTGGAATCTTTATGTGATTTCGGCCTTTTAAAGTCTCAGCGTATGTAAACATAAGAGCAATGACTGAATGTGCAATAATATCTGGAATTTCAACTATGGAAAGATGGAAGTGGTTGTATGTGATTCAGTTGTTCAGTGTTACTCCTGGAAATTGGATAACTAAATAGAACAGAGCTTTCCAAACTCTGTGTGGCGACACAAAAGTGTGTCGCCACACACAGTCTGGTGTGTCGCCATACAACCCGGAAGCGCTGATCATCATCAGCACTTCCGGGTTTTCCCACGGCAACACACCAACGGCAGCGCGGAAAAACCCGAAAGCGGCAGCAGCGCTTCCGGGTTTTTGCACACTGCCGCAACGGCGACACTTCCGGGTTTTCCCGCGGCGACACACCAACGGCGGTTGGTGTGTCACCGCGGGAAAACTTGGGAAAGCCCTGAAATAGAAAGTCCAAGTTCATGCACTTGGCTTCATTAAACCTTGTTATTATAGGGTTAAGAGCCAGTTTGGTCTAGTGGTTAAGGCACTAGGCTAGAAGATGGGAGACTGTGAGTGTAGTCCTGCCTTAGGCACAAAGCCAGCTGGGTGACCTTGGCCAGTCACTCTCTCTCAGCCCTGGGAAGGAGGCAATGGCAAACCACTTCTGAAAAACCTTGCCAAGAAAACTGCAGGGACTTGTCCAGGGAGTCTCCGAGAATCAGACATGATTGAACGTGTGTGTGTGTGTACACACACACACACACACACACACACACGGTTAAAAAAGGGATTTCCTTCCATTTCCCTCCAAATGTTTGTTATATTTTAAGGTGGTGGTGGTTATGGAACAGGGAAGACTAGTGGAGAGTAGGTTCTTCTGATGTTTCTCCAGTATATTATAATAATGCATATTTGTATGTGTTTGTGTGGGGGGGTGTTTACGTGTGCGTAAAACCTGTCCTCAAAAATACTGTAAACTCAGAACATAGCTGATTCTGTGCATATCTATGCATTTCTCTACATATATCAGAATTCTCTTACATTCTCAGAAGAAAGCTGTATTGAATTACAGGAATCCTTACTAACAAATAAGAGTGAGAAGACTTGCACCCTCTGTGCAATATTTAAAATAATTATTTGAAAGCACTTTGATTAAGCCCAGCTATAGTTCATCATTTGCTGAAACGTGTCCCTGATACCATCGTTCCTATTTTACTTTTAAAACTGGGTAAAACTGTGATTATGTTTTATTGAATTTTTAATTATGGTTTTAGAATAGTCGTATGCTGTTGTATTTATTTATTTTTTTACTGTTCCTGTTGTTGTTTTAATTGTTGTGAGTTGCCCAGAGTCACACTTGTGAGATGGGCAGCCATACAAATTAATTAATTAATTAATTATATTTATTTATTTTCTATCCCGCCTTTATTATTTTTATAAATAACTCAAGGCGGTGGACATACCTAATACTCCTTCCTCCTCCTATTTTCCCCACAACAACAACCCTGTGAGGTGAGTTGGGCTGAGAGAGTGTGACTGGCCCAAGGTCACCCAGCCGGCTTTCATGCCTAAGGTGGGACTAGAACTCTCTGTCTCCTGGTTTCCTATTGGCTCCTTCCCAGGGCTGAGAGAGTGTGACTGGCCCAAGGTCACCCAGCCGGCTTTCATGCCTAAGGTGGGACTAGAACTCACAGTCTCCTGGTTTCTAGCCTGTTGCCTTAACCACTAGACCAAACTGGCTCTTAATTAATTAATTAATTGATTGATTGATTGATTAATTAAATTAATTAAATCTATATTCTTTTTAGAGAACTGAGACATGAAATATGGCAAGAGGGCAACGGTGGGTGGGGCTTATGGAAGCAGGGTTTGAGCCTCACCCAAATGGAGATGGGAGAGCAGATGTCTCTTTGGACATCTCTCTTTTTCTCTTGCTTTATTTTAAGTGATGTAATTATTACTTGGGCTTGTAGCCTGCTTCAATCAAAGCTGGCTCTAAGCTGTCGTTCCTTCCCCTGCCTGCTCACATCTCCTAGTAGGCTGGGACAGACTGCTTACGCCAGAGGTCAGAGCTGATTGCTTGCAGAGGGATTTTGAAGTAAGGCTGGAGGTTGCCCACCTGGGCATTGCAGTCACTACAAATGGCACCTTCAGAACAAATTGTGCAATGAACATTGTCGTTCAGGTTCTCAGATCCAGCAACAGCAGCAACACAGACATTAGAATTAACAGCGTGAACAATTTGTGAACAATTTCAGCAATGTATGGGTGTGTGATAGAATGCTACAAGTAGAAATATATCTCAGTGCTCCCGTTTTCATTGATGAAATTTGGGAGGGTATTCAAGAGCCAGCATGTTGCTGAGATCAAACTGAAGGCTAACAGTAAGGACTGTGGCTGATAGACAAAATGGGGTGAATTACAAATATAAAGATAAAAGATAATTGACAATACTGTCAATTGTGATGAAAAAATAGGTGTGTTCAGTTAAAAAAAAAAGCTGTTAATCACTAGAGTTTGGGATAATGGCAAGTGTACCATCATGTTTAAACAGCTTCCAGAGCAAGAACAAGCAGCTACCAACTATAAACGTATCTTGGTCTCTGGATAGCTGTGAAAAGATGTTATTTTCAATATTTATTTTAGGTCATATTTTTTTAATAGGCAAGGTAAGTAAAATTTCCCAGGAAAGACCCTAACCCAGGACAAACATGGTAGGTTCCTGGTTTTAATAAATTTTGAGGGAATGTGTCTTCTCAGTAGACAAGAAGTAGATATTAAATACAGTCCCATAGTCTCCTCTGACCTTTTGCACAAATTTTGGCAAGGAAAAAAAATCTACATTATAGCTATGGGGTTCAAAAAGATAGGACACTGGAATTGTGGCACTTCTGGCTTCTTGTTTTGTCCATTGTATTTGAACTTGTATATGCATTTCCATACCATAAATTAAACCATTTAGGTGGTTTTTTGGGGGAAGTGGTATTTATTTAGTTTGTATATTCCAGACACTAAGGGGCATGGTGGCTCAGTGGGTAAGACGCCAGGCTTGTCGATCGGAAGATCGCAAGTTCGGAGGTTCGAATCCCTAGCCCTGCGTGCGGATTGAGCTCCCGCACTAGCTCCAGCTCTTGCCAACCTAGCAATTCGAAAGCATGCAAATGCAAGTAGATGAATAGGTACCACTTCAGTGGGTAGGTAACAGCGTTCCACGCGCGTCATGCGGCCACATGACCATGGAAGCATCTTCGGACAATGCTGGCTCTTCGGCTAACAAACGGAGATGAGCACCGGCCCCTAGAGTTGGACACGACTGCACAAATGTGCGGGGGGAACCTTTACCTTTACCTTTACCTTATATTCCAGACAACAGTTTATAAAGCTCAATTGGCCCAAACTGTCTGTAATCTCTGGCCATTATAGATGCTAGAGCACTTTTAAAAGATTGACTATTTGCTAAGAAAAAGAAAACCAAGAAGGCAAGATGGCTGTCTGCTGAGACACTGGAAGTAGCCCAAGAAAGAAGGAAAGCAAAAGGCAACAGTGATAGGGGGAGATATGCCCAATTAAATGCAAAATTCCAGAGGTTAGCCAGAAGAGATAAGGAATTATTTTTAAACAAGCAATGTGTGGAAGTGGAAGAAGACAATAGAATAGGAAGGACAAGAGACCTCTTCCAGAAAATTAGAAACATCGGAGGTAAATTCCAGGCAAAAATGGGTATGATCAAAAACAAAAATGGTAAGGACCTAACAGAAGCAGAAGAGATCAAGAAAAGGTGGCAAGAATATTTGGAAGATCTGTATAGGAAGGATAATAATATTGGAGATAGCTTTGATGGTGTGGTCAGTGAGTTAGAGCCAGACATCCTAAAGAGTGAGGTTGAATGGGCCTTAAGAAGCATTGCTAATAACAAGGCAGCAGGAGACGATGGTATACCAGCTGAACTGTTTAAAATCTTGCAAGATGATGCTGTCAATGTGATGCATGCCATATGCCAGCAAATTTGGAAAACACAAGAATGGCCATCAGATTGGAAAAAATCAACTTATATCCCCATACCAAAAAAGGGAAGCACTAAAGAATGTTCAAACTATCGAACAGTGGCACTTATTTCACATGCCAGTAAGGTAATGCTCAAGATCTTGCAAGGTAGACTCCAGCAATTCATGGAGCGAGAATTGCCAGATGTACAAGCTGGGTTTAGAAAAGGCAGAGGAACTAGAGACCAAATTGCCAATATCCGCTGGATAATGGAGAAAGCCAGGGAGTTTCAGAAAAACATCTATTTTTGTTTTATTGACTATTCTAAAGCCTTTGACTGTGTGGATCATAACAAATTGTGGCAAGTTCTTGGTGGTATGGGGATACCAAGTCATCTTGTCTGCCTCCTGAGGAATCTGTATAACAACCAAGTAGCAACGGTAAGAACAGACCACGGAACAATGGACTGGTTTAAGATTGGGAAAGAAGTACGGCAGGGCTGTATACTCTCACCCTACCTATTCAACCTGTACACAGAACACATCATGCAATGTGCTGGGCTTGAGGAATCCAAGGCTGGAGTTAAAATCGCTGGAAGAAACATTAACAATCTTAGATATGCAGATGATACCACTTTGATGGCTGAAAGTGAGGAGGAGTTGAGGAGCCTTATGATGAAGGTGAAAGAAGAAAGTGCAAAAGCTGGGTTGCAGTTAAACCTCAAAAAAACCAAGATTATGGCAACCAGTTTGATTGATAACTGGCAAATAGAGGGAGAAAAAGTGGAGGCAGTGACAGACTTTGTATTTCTAGGCACAAAGATTACTGCAGATGCTGACTGCAGCCAGGAAATCAGAAGACATCTACTTCTTGGGAGGAGAGCAATGGCAAATCTTGATAAAATAGTTAAGAGCAGAGACATCACACTGACAACAAAGGTCCGCATAGTTAAAGCAATGGTATTCCCGGTAGTAACCTATGGCTGTGAGAGCTGGACCATAAGGAAGGCTGAGCGAAGGAAGATAGATGCTTTTGAACTGTGGTGTTGGAGGAAAATTCTGAGAGTGCCTTGGACTGCAAGAAGATCAAACCAGTCCATACTCCAGGAAATAAAGCCAGACTGCTCACTTGAGGGAATGATATTAAAGGCAAAACTGAAGTACTTTGGCCACATAATGAGAAGACAGGATACCCTGGAGAAGAAGCTGATGCTAGGGAAAGTGGAAGGCCAAAGGAAGAGGGGCCGACCAAGGGCAAGATGGATGGATGATATTCTGGAGGTGACGGACTCAACCATGGGGGAGCTGGGGATGGTGACGGCCGACAGGAAGCTCTGTCGTGGGCTGGTCCATGAAGTCACGAAGAGTCGGAAGCGACTGAACGAATAAACAACAACAATTTGCTTAAAGCTGCAGGACTAGTTGTCCATATGGTAGTCCTCACTTACCAACCGCAATTGGGACCAGCAACTCTGTCACTAAGCAACACAGTAGTAAAGTGAAGCATCACCTGACCACGGACTTATGATGTCAGTTCCGCTGTGGCCGTTAAGCGAATCACCGCGGGTCATTACATGAGACGTCACATGACTGCAACTTGTGAATTCATGCTGGCTTCCCCATTGACTTTGCTTGTCGGAAGCTGGCTGTGAAGGTCGCAAATGGTGATCATGCGACCGTGGGATGCTGCAACCAGTGTAAATGTGTGCTGGTTGCCAAGCATCCGAATTGTAATCACGTGACCATGGGGATGCTGTGACAGTCGTAAGTTTGAGGACTGGTCATAAACCTACTTATTCAGTGCTGTCATAACTTTGAACAGTCGCTGAACAAGGTAAGTGAGGACTACCCGTATTGTGCTGTATAAGCAACATATGTTTATTATTAATTATTTACTTAAAAGGTTTTGAATCTTTTTTTCTCAGTAAGAGAGTCCCTTTCCTCTTCCTTTTGGGGTGATAAAAGACGTACAACTACAAGTTTGTGTTTTCCATATTATCCTCTTCACTCTTTATTTAGGTCATTGGAACGTGTTCTGTCTTGCATATTAAATAATTACAGTTATTACCTTTACATCTATTGACTTCTGTATCCTGAAATCAAATTAAAATATGCACACGCAAGAAACAAAAGGAAGAGATAGGAAAGAAGAAAAAAACAGAATGTCTTGCAGAGGATTGGCTAGCACAAGTGTGTGTGTGTGTGTGTAACACTTGCTCTATTAAAATATTGTGCCAGATATTTTGAGAGGAACCCAGTAGTTGACATCCTGCATTCAATTTATTTATTTGTTGACTTGTATGCCGCTTCAATCACAGCATGACGCTGGGTGGTTCTTCAACCAAGGAGAATCCCATTTCATTTCCCCTCCTTTTCAATCTCCAAAGCAATCTCAGAATCTTCTCTAGAGGGTCGGGGGATCCACTGGATCACACTTTACAAGCACAAGGGTTATCAAGACAAATCACCCTCTCCTATTCTGTGGGAGGAAAACACTCTGCGGAAACTCATCATTAGCTTCCTTTAAAAACTTCCCTTTCTCTGTCTTTATGTAGCATATTGATTTACGAATAGTGGCACAAGAGGTCTTACCTTCCCCCCCCCTGCCCCCCCATCAGACTGTTTTTTGCACCTGCAAATATCCAGAAGCAACTCAGTTCAGGACTCCAATATAAAGGACCCTGTTATAAAGCAGCGTGTGCGCTTTTGGGTGAATGTTGACTCCTGGCGACTGCGACAAGTCCCTGCATTTTCTTGGCAAGGCTTTTCAGAAGTGGTTTGCCATTGCCTCCTTCCTAGGGCTGAGAGAGAGGGACTGGCCCAAGGTCACCCAGCTGGCTTTGTGGCTAAGGCAGGACTAGAACTTGTGGTCTCCCGGTTTCTAGTCTGGTGCCTTAACCACTACACCAAACTGTCATATACATTATTTTCTCTCTACACATTGCTGTATGAAGATTGGTGTAGCCATAACAGGTGAGCATTTTGTATAAAATAGGGGACCTGCTCTACATTTCACATATACACGTAGTCAATCACTGGGTACTAATCTAAGCATTATGGAATTAGATTTGCTGTTGTTCTTGGCTGGAGCAAGTTTTTATTATCCCTAGATGAGTGTGTATTTCTCAGTACTATTCTACCAATAAATGTCC
Organism: Charina bottae; assembly: GCA_023362775.1. Classification (NCBI taxonomy): domain Eukaryota; kingdom Metazoa; phylum Chordata; class Lepidosauria; order Squamata; family Charinaidae; genus Charina; species Charina bottae. The sequence goes on along the minus strand of JALMGJ010000002.1, from coordinate 196,168,236 downwards.
ATTTTTGTTAGCCTGCAAAATGAAGTGAATAGAAAGGCATTCAGAATCATAATTCCTGATATGTGGAGCATTTTACTTCCAGTTCTACCATCATTATACAGTATATTGTCTTGTTATATAGAAATGGAATCAAATCAACCCCGCCCCCCTTAATGCTGTGGTGTATGTCACAATTAAGTCAGCCCTGATAAATTAAATTATAGTTCTACATATTCCTGTATGTTCTTTTTGAATCATGGTTGGACAGCTGTCCCTGGGAAGTAGGGAAAGCATACAGAGCAGTGGCCATAAGAGGTGTTTATTTTTTCTGGTGTAACAAACTACCATGCTGCATCTGTAAATGTGCATGCATACATGGGAAGCATGGGGCAGGTTCCATACACGCCGCTCTGCTTCAAGTGAACAGGAGACGGGGGGCTTAGAATGGAGGTGTTGTCATCATTACGAGCTGTTGCCCAATTCTCTCCCCCTAAAGATGCGTTGGGGGATTCCCCCCCCCCCAGAATCTTTTTCTCCACAGCTGGATCAACCCATTTTTGAACCAGATCTTTATTTTGTTGGCTTCTCCCTCTTTTGTTGTTTAGTCATTCAGTCGCTTCTGACTCTTTGTGACTTCATGGACCAGCCCACGCCAGAACTTCCTGTCGGCCGTTGCCACCCCCAGTTCCCCCAAGGTCGAGTCCGTCACCTCCAGAATATCATCCATCCATCCATCTTGCCCTTGGTCGGCCCCTCTTCCTTTTGCCTTCTCCCTCTACCTCAAAGATAATCCAGTTCTGATCTATTTTTGGAGAGTTATCCAGCTGACAGGCAGACAAGTCTGAGCTCCTCTGCATAATTTCTTCCCAACATTCCATTCAAACAGAACCTCCATATTTCCCAACACTTGGTTGTCCCTGGAAGTTACTTCTATACGTTATAGTTAAAAGCCATCCTCCATTCATTTATCTAACTCTTAGGGGAAAAATATCATCATGACATCTTGTAGTATTGAATTCCATCAATTAATTATGGAAACTCTATTAAGAACTGCTGATTTTTTTTTCTGACTTGAACCTATTGCCAATCAGTTTTATGGCATGATCCATAGTTCAAGTATTAGGGAAGAAGAGCATTGATTCAAAGTTTAAATACATATGACGGCCTTAGGCTGCTTTTGTCAATGCTAACTGCTCACTCCACACGGTGAAGGTATCTGACTTATTCGCCACGAAAAGCAGTTCCTCTCTATTTGCAGATAGGGCGGCTGCATGACTTGGCCCTAAAATTCAGAAGGCAAGAGATAACCTTTGGTCTCTTATGATGTTATTGACTAGTTCTCTGTGAAGCCTTGAATGAGTGATTAGCTTTTAAGTGAGATTGCAGCAGAACATCTCTTCAGTGCAGCTTCCCAAAGCAAAGTGGCACCCCATTTCTAGGCATTGCGCTGGAGTTACTGCATGTGGAGGTGTTGGGGTTTTCTAGGCAGCTCTGTGAAGTGGAGCAGCACCAATTCACACGGTCCTTTCGTTTTCATCTTTTTCCATTGTGTAACCAACGGCCCCACGGCTGGAAGCCAACAGTGGCCTCTGGGCTAGCAACTTTTCAGAAGGGAGATGATGGAATTGCACAGAGAAAAACAATGGAAAGGGAAAGAGGGAAAGAGTTCAGTCCTATTATCTTTCTTTTAAAAATGAAAAGAAATGATTTCCCCCCACCTCTGATGCTGTTGTATGACTTAAACACTGCCAAATCTCTGCAGTTAAGACCAAACTTAACCTTCTGATATAATGTGTTATAATTCAGAGAGCTACTTTGGATGGCTAAAGAAAGAGCTTTTTCTTTTGTTCAACTTTTTGTGAAACTAGGATCAATAGTCCACAGCAGGGGACCCAATATCTTCTTATGAAACTGGATCCATCTTCTCTTTGGGGCTATTTTTTTGCCGTTGAATGATCAACTGTACCCATTTCTACAGCAAGTCCAGACAGAGTTGGTGCACAATCTGGGGGTCTTCCTGGACTTGCTTCTCCTGCTTGAGGAGCTGGGAGCAGCTGTGGCTAGGAAGGCTTTCACAGAGTATACTTTGTGCATCAGCTGCACTCATTCCTGAATCAGGAGGCTCTGCTCATGGTCATTCATAACTTAGTCACTTCCTGATTGGATTATTGCAATCTACCCTACATGGGGCTGTCTTGAAAAGCATTTGGAAGCTTAGCTGGTCCAGAAGGCAGCAATGGATGCATCAAGATCTGCCCATGTGACATCATTGCTGTGTGAACTTCACTGGCTCCTAGTAAGTTTCTGAGTGCAATTGAAGTTGCTGGTTATCACCTTTAAAGGGCCACGTTGACATAGGGCTAGGTTACTTGCAGGACAGCTAATCTCCAGTAGTTTCTACTCGTCCTATCAGATAGGGCAGGGTGGGTATGGTCTAGATCCCTTCTCTGAAACAACGTCATCTTGTGGGACCCAGGAGATGTGCCTTATCTCTCGTGGCACCTGCTCTTTAATAGCCTTCCTGATGAGACCCTGACCGTTTTGGCATTCCAGAAGACCTGGCTCTTTCATCAGGCATTACAATACAGCCAGGACATTAGTGAGCCTGATATGTTTGTTGGTGTTGTGAGTTGTTTTGAGACACCTTGATTATATTATTTTGATTATTCTCAATTGTATTCCATATTGATTTATACTGGTTTTTATTTTCATTGTTTTTAGCCACCCACCTCTTGTTAGCCACCCAGAGTTACTTATTTAAGATGGGTGGCCATATAAATTTTCCAAATAAATAAATAAACAAACAAATATGCACTGATCAAAATCTTCCTGTTTTTATTTTCTCTTCAGGTCTCCGAAAGGCTTTAACCACAATAATTCCAGTATGGTAATGTGTTTTAATACCTATAGTTGTTGTTTTGTACTCCGAGGCCAAACTTGCCTGTTATTCCAGTTATTTTTTGACTTCCTACTTTAGCATTCAAGTCCCCTATGATGAAAAGGACATCTTTTTTGGTGTTAGTTCTAGAAGGTGTTGTAGGTCATAGAACTGGTCAACTTCACCTTCTTCGGCATCAGTGGTTGGGGCATAGACTTGGATTACGGTGGTGTTGAATGGTTTGCCTTGGATTTGTACTGAAAGCATTCTGTCGTTTTTGAGGTTGTACCCCAGTACTGCCTTTCCCACTCTTTTATTGACTATGAGAGCTACTCCATTTCTTCTAAGGGATTCTTGCCCACAGTAGTATATATAATGGTCTCCTGAATTAAATTCGCCCATTCCTGTCCATTTTAGTTTGCTGATTCCCAAGATGTCGATGTTCAATCTTGTCATCTCATGTTTGACCACATCCAGCTTACCTTGATTCATTGATCTTACATTCCAGGTTCCTATGCAATATTGTTCTTTACAGCATCGGACTGTCCTTCCACTTCGACACATCCACAACTGAGTGTCCTTTTGGCTTTGGCCCAGCTGCTTCACTCTTTCTGGAGCGGCTTTTAACAATAGGAACTTAATTAATGACGTTTTGTACTTCTGTTGTCTTTGTGCTACCAAGGAAAAAGTGATAGGTTAATTTTGTATTAAGAGATGTATTGCTTATATATATCATATACTGTATTCACCTTAAGATGTAGATGTTTAAAAGTGAGATACTTTACTAGGACTTCACTAAGAGGTATATGAAATGGACATCCATGAACATAATGGGATGTTAATCAGATTATATAGTTAGGAAGGTGCAGATTAACCTGCATGAGCATAGTTTCAAGGATGTCACTTGCTTGCTTGCTTCATTTATTTTCTATCCCGCCTTTATTACTTTTATAAATAACTCAAGGTGGGGAACATACTTAATACTCCTTCCTCCTCCTATTTTCCCCACAACAACAACCCTGTGAGGTGGGTTGGGCTGAGTGAGTGTGACTGGCCCAAGGTCACCCAGCCGGCTTTCATGCCTAAGGCAGGACTAGAACTCACGGCCTCCTGGTTTCTAGCCCATTGCCTTAACCACTAGACCAAACTGGCTCACTTTATCAAACTTTATCTCCCCATTCAAAAATATTAGTGTTAAGTTTTGTGCTGTACTGTCTCCATGGTGTGAATAATTTCCAGATCATCATAATTGAGCCCCCTTCTTAATTCTAATGTACAACTGAAGAACAGAGCTCTGTTCTCTAACAGGGAGTGTTGCAGATACTGTACAACAACCCTGAAACAGTGCTAATTGCAGCTGGCAGGAATATAATTACCACACATTATTACAGATGATGATGCCTGGATACAGGCATGGGTTCTTACACACTTATAAAATGTTTACTGGCCAGTATCATAACCTAAAGTCACAGGCAGTGAAAATGTCAAAACAAACCAAGAGTTATGTTTCTCAGCTAATTGCACACACATATGCACACCCCTGTATTCAATCAGGCAGACACGAAGCTACAATTAAACATCTACAGGAACAAAGTCTATATGTCCAGATGCTGTCAAGATTTCCTATGCAATGACTATTGAATTAATTTGCTGAGTATTTTGCACCAACAACAGGCATATGGACATGTCTTGTAGGAGCAGAGCACTGCTGGGTTTGTATTTCAAACATAAGGGTCAGATAACGGAATTCTTTGCACACCTTATTGCTGACCATTCCTAGGATGGTCATATGTCTCCCATATGTAAACTTTAATGGACTTAATACAAGGTTTCATACCTTTAGCAATTTGGAAGATATCTTATTTCTTTGTTGAACGATAAATGTTCGTTTCTTTTCCAAACGTTCTTAAACATAATCCTCCAGAAAGAGTTATAGGTGAAATTCCTCTCTTATCTCTTGTTCATTCTTAATGTATCTTGGCTGCATTTCATTTGGGATGTTGCTTTGCAAGATAGAAATATAATACTATCGTTTTGAATCTTTAACACCAGTTCTTTGGACAGAAACAACCCCATACAGTTTGGGGAAAAAGCAGCTGAAATTCTAACCCATAAGTGGTTATAACTAAAATCACGGAATATTCCTGGGATATAAATGGAATAAAAAGCAGAAAACATGCCACACTAATCCTTCAATTAGGGCAACATTGTTGGGAAAGCCTTGCAGTTGCCATATCTTCACTGCTTTGCCTTCTTTGTTGAGCTTATACCATCCTGAGCTGCAGACATAAAATTGAAATAGGGTCAGTTTTGCGGTAAATAGAGAGCCAGTTTGGTCTAGTGGTTAAGGCAACGGGCTAGAAACCAGGAGACTGAGAGTTCTAGTCCCGCCTGAGGCATGAAAGCCGGCTGGGTGACCTTGGGCCAGTCTCTGTCTCTCAGCCCAACTCACCTCACAGGGTTGTTGTTGTGGGGAAAATAGGAGGAGGAAGGAGTATTAGGTATGTTAGCCGCCTTGAGTTATTTATAAAAATAATAAAGGCAGGATAGTAAATAAATAAATAAATAAGTGTCCTAAATAGAAATTCAAATGACGTTTTCAAAGAATGGGCAAAGTTATTTATTTATTTAATTTATATCTCACCTTTATTATTTTTATAAATAACTCATGGTGTTATAGTGGTGGTATGGAGTTTCCAGTGTCACCAATTACCATGATATTGTGAAATGTTGACTATTCTTTGACTATTCAAATCCTGGAACAGTAGAACAACCCCACTACTATCGCAAACAAACAAACAAACAAACAAAGTACCATGTAGGTACTTTAAGGCTCATAATATTTGAGTTAGCCGACAAGAGATACCCTAGGGAAGATCAGGGTTTTGGTTAATTTAGTATCTAAAAATACTCAAGGGTGAAATACTTTCCCCTTCCCCCTCCTCCACCTCCAATTCTTCCTGACACTGAAAGCCAGTTCTCAGAATAAAAAAGGTGAGATCAAATTTAGCCTGATTTTCTCTCAATAATCCTGTCATGATATTACAAAAAATGTAATACAAGATGTCCAGATATTTGGAAAAGTTAGGAAATGGAACTTTGTATGACCTCTGCTTCAAACCTGTAATATTGATGTTTTCTGAAATTCTTACGTTGCTGGCTAATTTAAAACTTGCAGGACAGATACGGAAGCGGGAGAACATTTAAAAGAGGTGCCCGGACTGAAACAAACAGCATCATGTTTATTTAAATTGTCCCCATTAATTATTCACAGCACCAGGTGTCTTTCCCCAATCTGCTGCAGTAAGCCCAAGCAGCAAGGATGGTCTCAAGAATTTGACTCCCAAAGGGGTTGCTTTCGTTGGGCACGTTTCATAGCCCTGGCACCTCTCTCTCCCCCTCCAGCCCCTGAGTTGCTCAGCTGAGGCCTCAGCAAAGGAAAGCTATATATTAATGGGGATTTAGTGTCTAGTGGGCACTGGGGGCCTGCTAGGCAAAAGAGGGGAATAATTGTCTGGTTGGGGTTAGAGCTGGAAGTCGGTTATCTCGCAGCTCGCAAGAGTAAATAGGAAGAGCTAGCTTGCCTAAGCAGCCTCTCTTCCAGGTGTTACTTGAGAAATGCAGGTCCATCACAGGACAACTGACCACCATAAATGTAAACAGGAAATAAAGCAGAATTGCAGAACTTTGGAGGTGGGGAGCTGAAGGTTGGGCCATTGAGTGGGGTGCCATGATTGCATGCCAAACATGTGGGTAGGACCAAGACAACCAAATGGCTTTGCCTAGGACAAAATTAATTTTGATCTGATTTGAATTAAATTATGTTACATCAAATTTAAAATTAGTACGATCATTCTAAATGTATCGAGAATTAGAGGTTGTGTGTCCTTGCAGTAGAGATAGACATAAATGCAAGCTTGATGATCAGATAAGCAACACTTGGTGGAATGGAGAATTGCTGGATTAAAGGAGAAGGATATCTAATGGCACGAAGGAACCCATTTATACTACCAGAAGCCAGTGGAACTTTCCAATATACTCTTATTTGCAGGTTGACCTTTTACTTTCAGACAGTGCCGGCATATCTTCATGATTTTCTCTGATTTTATGGCTTGCAGTCATAAAACACCATTATTTCAGAATGCATCAGTATTCTCATCCCATCTCTGTGTATGGTGATGATGTAACTGTGTGCTCGTTTTAAATCAACAAGCTACTATTCATTAGCCAAGATTAGAATTTGATATTCAAAAGTGGCATGATTCAATAAAAGATTCAACCACCGACTATAATGGGGAAATGTATAACTTTAGCTGCTTCATTTTTGGGCAGAATGGGATGGAAATGACAGAAATGGTAAAGTTCAGACAGATAGCTTCAATGGTTGAAATACGTATACCCTGGCAGCTCTTTTAAGGCACAGAGAGCAATGATCAGGAAATGACAATGCAGCAGCCTCTATAGTGAAGAGCAGAGTCTCTAGAGAAGTTGAGTTGAACAAATGTAGAAGGTGTCCTAAAAGTAAAGGTAAAGGTTTTCCCTTGCACAGTCGTGTCTGACTCTAGGGGCCGGTGCTCATCTCCGTTTGTTAGCCGAAGAGCCAGCGTTGTCCGAAGATGCTTCCATGGTCATGTGGCTGGCATGACGCACACAGAACTCTGTTACCTTCCCACCGAAGTGGTACCTACTGTATTTATCTACTTGCATTTGCATGCTTTCTAATTGCTAGGTTGGCAAGAGCTGGGGCAAGTGCGGGAGCTCACTCTGTCATGCGGGGCTAGGGTCTCAAACCTCCGAACTTGCGACCTTCTGATCGACAAGCCTGGCATCTTAACCGCTGAGCCATCACACCCCAGAAGGTGTCCTACTCCAATAGAAAAATTAAAAACTTCAAAAATGATTTTAAAAATAAGCTCTTACTCAAAAGCAGAGCCCAACATTCTCTAGTTGTGGAGTAGCAAGTTTGCTGGCCCCAACGAATTGATTGGCTACAGATGTCAGACCATCAAACCACTCACCTCTTCCCTGAACTCTGTCTTTTTTGTCCATCTATGGAAGAAAAGCTGCAACAATGTTTGAGCTTCTGCAAAGGCAGAAAGCACCAGAAAAGTGCACAGGATCTCCAAATTGCCTTTGAATTTCTCCAAAGCCATTTGAAAGCTCCTGATTTGATGCTACACCTCAAGCTGATTCAAAGAACTTGTTCAAAGATTTGATTCAATGGCATGACTTGATCTCATCCACTTAAAATCAAACCATTCCTGTCATTCACTCAAAGTCTTCATCAAAATAAGTATATGGGTTTGATTTGGTTTTCATATGAAGTCATGTATGTATAAGCTCAAGCTATTTAAAAGCAAATTCAAGTTTCAGGTCAGTTGTGGGAGAACAGCACTCTGAATTGGAAAATATTTCTGGTCATGCTCTTTTGTAAACATTTGTGGATGGGTTCAAACAGGTAAAAAGATGTACAGTAATCACTGGCTATAGCTGTGAGGGAGCATAATTCATACATCCCTCCTTTATAAGATGATTATCACAGTAAAGTTTTACTCGGTTAAATTGCTGGGATATATTTCTGCTTTCTGACTTATTGACAGGAGGCATGATTTAATCTTAGACAAATTCATGTCTAAGTGTGTAGATAGAAACAAAAATAAAGGATGCATTTTCTCATTCTGTTTTTCATATATGCAAACAGCAGCTTTGGAAGATTTTTAAGTGATAAATCAGTCACACAGTGGTTACAGACCTTAAAGAAGATGGGTGCTATTCAGCAGAGCCTCTGTTCTCTTTGGGATACTTATTTGTTACTTGTTGCTTTGTCTGGTTAGCTGTAGAGCAGTCTGACGTCTATAGCTGGGTTGATCAGTGCTGGGCTCTCAGTCAAATTGTCCATCAATGCAAGGCATCGTTGGCATGCTTTTCCAATCCCCCTTCCCTGGGACTTCCACTTCCTCAAGAAGAAAGTGCTCTTAAATCCATGCAGCCCTGCTGTCTGTAACAGTGGAACCCAACTGTGCTGGGAATCAAACAGCCATCTTTCATATGCAACAGGCTGTGTGCAGTAGCACTTTGGAATAATGAGAGTAACAGGTTTCCAGGTCTTTTAATGAGGAAATGCTATTTTCAAAACTTTTAACTATTGTTTTCCAAGTTGATCTTTTCTTTCTTTTCCATGCCCCCTCCTTCCTTCATCGCCATAAAAAAAGAATATTGATTATATATTTACTTTTCAGCCTACCTATGACTTTTTTTCTTTTTAAAAAATAAATAAATGTAGGAATCCTATTGTTAAATCTAACATGACATTGTTATGTACTAACTCCCAAGCTTCTGGGCAGATATAGGAAGCCAATAAAAAACAACCCTCTGAACAACCTCATTATTAAATGATATAATTTAACAAAATGTAAATTAGAAATTTCTTCAATCAAATGAATTTCTGGCTCATTGTCTATTTTATAATAGAAGCACTAAGGGCTGGGTTAGGGAGAATGATCCCACCCCAGATTAAATAGATTAAAGCCCGTATGTGATCTTTTGCAATTTTTTAAAAATTCAAAATGTGTATATGGGACAGAGAGCACTAAATGAAATGCAATTATTTGTTCTAGAAATTATCTGGACCACGTTCTTCCCATAAAACTGTTGCTCTATGATGTGTAACTGGACTTCATTCCAGTACTTTTGATTTATAGTTTGGGTTTGGTTTAGTTTTGAGGGGGTGGAAACTGGGGAACAGCATGCAGGACCATTAAAGCTGCCAGCTAGAGCAAATTTTCAGAGGTTATTAATTCTTAGAGATTCTTAAGCCAATGACCTGAGAAATGTTGAATGCAAGAAAAATATGCTCCAATAAAGATCTTTTCCACTTGTACTGTATATACTACAAAAAAAACCTATACTACAGTGTATATGTGTTTACTACAAAAAGAAGAGAAACCAAAACATAGTATTATGCAGAGTTTACTAAGCTTTTAATTCCCCCCCTTTCCCTTAACAGGAATGGCAAATGAAAATCCATGTAAGGAAGTTCAAAGTAATGCTCATTGAATTTTTTTTTAAAAAATCACAACTACTTATTGAGGACAATGTTATCATGTTATCATGCCTTCTTCCGAGAATTCCATGACAGTGTATGTGAGCTGTGTCCTATCCTCACACCAACCCAATGAGATGGCATAAGCTGTGGGAAAGTGTTGGAGCAAAGTTTACTCAGTGGCTATGGGGAAAATTGAACATAAGAGCAACTGTGCTGGATCAGACCAAAGGTCAATCAGGTTTAACAGGAAGTTTCCTACAATGGCCAATGAGATGCTTTATGGAAAACTCAGAGTCAGAGCATGAGAGCATTTCATCCTCCTGATGTTCTTTCTCAGTGACTAATATTCAAAGAAATGTTGCCTCTGATCCTGGATGTAGTATATACCTATCATGATTAATGGCCATTGATAGCCTTTTCCCCCATGGATTTGTGTAACAGGCCTGTAAAGATCACTTGATTAATGAGCAAAGTACCTTCAGATCTGCTTTTCAAAGCAGCTATAACTATTCCAAAGCCAGGTATGGCTATTTCACATCTTTCTCAAAGTCATCTGTCCATGCATCTTAGTATTTGCTTTAATGGCTATCCTGATGGAAGTCCCTTCTTTGCAAACAAAATGCCTCCTTGAATGATCTTGCAACTCCATTCACCAATTTGCCTTCAAAGCTCTATATCAAAGCCATTTTTCTTTCCCAGAACCATATCTGACTTACCACTAACAATACTGTAGTACATTGGCTGTCCACTGGTACATTGATGCTTGTTTCAGAAACAAACATTACATTTGGATCCTGGGATGGCTTAGGAAGAGATTTGTGGATTGCTGACTGAGGAGGTTTCCTCTTAGAGTTTCAAATGGGTATTTTAGAAATCAGTTCGTACTTCTAAATAGCCATTTTGAATATACAACAAAACTGGAGGAGGGACTCAAAGCTCTTCAAATGACCACATATACTTTATGTAGTTTCTGCTATTAAAACATATTTGATTAGAAGGGAGAACTTGTTAGGTCGGTCAAACTTGTTTTGAAGTTGGTAGTACACATACGCCTCTCAAAGCAGACTTTCACCAATTTGCTCAGAGATATGCTTCACAAAGATTCCGAAGCAGAGAGTAAACGTTGATTATCCACTATATAAAAATGTCAAAATCATATTGTGAAATAACACTTATGAAATATATTTGACCTTACAGTGGACTTTGCCTTTATGATAAAAATGAATAAATAAGTTGCTGTCATCATGTTTAGAACATCTATGCATGAATAAAGCTACTGAGGTTGTTTCCAAGAATTTTCATACATGTTCATCATCAAATTATGTCCATTTCATTCACCTTTGACTCTACATTTTAATTTCAACAATGCAATGTCTGGCAAAATACCACAGGCTATAATCTCTGTTTTATATAAGTCCTAGCAGACTACTAAAGATATTCCCCCAAATAGCAAAGTAAATAATAATCTACAAGATGACTATGGAGCAATCTGTTGAGAACTAAAATCCCCCAAACATCCAACTATTATTTTTTGTCACCATCAGATTCCCTTGTACTTCTCTAATGGTGAAATTGGCTCATCTCCCCTCATTCCCCAGCTCCACACTTCAGTTATTTAGAAGACCTTCTATCCCAAGGTTAAAACAAACAAGAGAAAAAGAAACCCTGATTCCTCGTGGGCTTTTTTTCAACGCTTCTCATTTTCACAGAGTTCTTTGACCATATGAACTAATTATAATTTGAAGGTAAATAGAAATAACATTAAATATCCGACTGAGAATTTATAACATTTATTTTTAAAGCCAATTCCAGATGGCTTTGGGCACTTCCACACGAGGATTTTGCACTAGTTTTAAGGTAGCCTGGACTACTCAATCAGCTCTGGTCTAGAGCTGAGCCAGTTTCCATATCAGTGGTGGCATGTTTGGAACTGCAGTAAAATGGTTCCATGTTTAATCTGCTGAGGTTTATGGGGCTTGTGGGTGGCCTGTTTCTCTCACCATGTGTCCTGGGCTTCTGATCTTTCAAAAGGAAAGGTCGCTTGATGCTTTTTTAGGTCCTCCACATAACAAATAGCTGGGTTTGTTGTTTGTTTGTTGCATTCAACCAAATAAATGAACACAACATGAAGGGACAACATGTATAGATGGGTATATGCAAGCAATTTATTTTATTTCCTTTTTGTGTGAAGTGGGGAGTGAGGGGAATTTTGTTACTGTAGAACCTATGGCAGCTCAGGAGTGAGCAGTGATTTTTGCTCTTTGCTCTTAGTGTTTTGAAGTCAGCAGATCTGAAGACAGTCAAGTGATCTTGGAACATCTCCAGACTATTTCTGAGTGAGTGGGAGAGGAAGCAGTGATGCTTTGGAACTTCAAGAAAACTTTAACTTTCCTTGAAAAATATTCACACTCACTCAGAAACCCTATTTATATCTACTGTAGAGAGACAGAGGAAAGAGACTCTCTTGCCAGTATTTGCAGTGCTTTGAGATCCCGAACAAAACATAAGATATAAATCCAATACTCACTCACTCACTCACTCACTCACTCACTCACTCACTCTCATTCATTCATTCATTCATTCATTCATTCATTCACAAATATACATACATATATACAAACAGATTTCTAAACAGAAAATCCTAAGCTCCTGCTCTATACATGGAAAACCATTCTATTCTTTGGAATGAAAGTAAAGTTCCCCTTTGTTTGCTTCCTTCTTTGAAAATCCATTCTGAAAATTCAATCCCTTGATTCCTTAAGATAAAGGTCTATGTGAGAGGTACAGATGGAGGATGGGGGAACTCAAGTGCTTTCAGCCTTTTTTTAATATCTTCATCCCAAAGAGTAGTTTGAATGCGTCAAAGATCTTCCACAAATCATAGTATTTTTACCCCTTTTTTAATTAAAAAAAGAAAATCCCACTCCTCATCACAAACCATTCAAAGCTTCCCTTCACTATAAAAAAACTATTTTAAGAAACATAAAACATTTGATTCTTTGTCCTAAGTAAAATGACGCATAGCATTTCATGCATAATATGAAACTCTTTAGCTTCTCGGCTCAAAATTAAGTATCTGTGGAGAACAGAGAATTGGACCAGAAGGTCTGGGAAAGGAGAATTTAATATTTTCTTGCAACCCAACTTTCTCTCCCAAAAATGCCCTCCCTGTAACACAAGAGAAACAAAACAAACAGTAATCTATGATGCTTTGCTTCTTTATACTATAATATTCTCATTTAGATGAAAACATAACAAATTTAAGGAGGCCTTCATCTTTGATCAAACTCACAGAAATTCTTCTTTTTTTCTCCAAAACCTTCCTTTAAAATGGTACATTCTATGAACCCTTTGATGGAACCAGTTCCAACTGGAATGAAATGTGTCTCATGTTTATATCTTGTTATTTATACTTCTATTTGTAGACCACCCTTTATAAAAAAAATAGACAGGTAACAACTTCACTAAAACTTTAGTGGAATCACAATAAGAATAATATTAACAGCAGAGGGAAAAAAGCAAACTGCACAATACTAATCCTAATGTACTATACAAATGGTCAGTAACCATTCACAACACCCCCCCCAATGAAACATATGGGGTTTAGCCAGGCACTGATTTATCAAAAAAAGTTAATGCAATTCGCCATATTTTGGGGAGATGGTATTCCACATTCAGGACTTCCCCACAGATAACCTCCTCTCATATTACTGTGTGATATACTTTATCTAATGATGGGATGAAATCTAAGAACATGGAAGGTTATTACAAAGAGTAGTGTTCCTGAAAATACCCAGAACCCAGCTGTTTACAGTTCTGTATTCTAATACAAGATTTTGAATTTGGCTTGAAAACTAATAGGCAAGCATTCCAGATCTTTTAAAATGGGTATTATATGTTCCTAATTATTTTTCTCATCAGCACCTTGGCAGCTGCAGTTTCCAGATGATATGTGAGTACACCAATGTAATCTTCCCCCACTTTTTTCTCTATTATATTTTAATCTGGTATCTCTTTCTGGTGTACAATGATTGTGTGCCATCTGGAACTGGATCTTATGATTAGTTATATATTACTATGTATTGTAATTGCTGTTTGGGGCTCTGTCTACGGCACTGTAAATAGGAGTTCTAGAACATTTGATTCAATTAATAAAACAACTGTACAACAACCAAGAAGCAATTGTCAGAACAACATATGGTGACACAGACTGGTTCAAGATTGGAAAAGGTGTGCTGCAGGGCTGGATTCTATGTCCATTTCTATTCCATCTACATACAGCGGCAATTTTGAAGAACCTTTACTTAGGTAACTCAGAAATTGGAGTGTAAACTGGTGGCAGGAACATTAATAATCTAAGATATGCAGACAACACTACTCTACTGGTAGAAAATGAAGAGGTTATTTAAAAAAATATCTGGATTGCAACTAAACATCAAGAAGACTAGAGTAATGACAACAGCTGGAAGTTGACAACAAAGAAAAATTGACAACAAAGAAATTGAATTAGTCCAGGACTTTATTTTCATCAGTTCCAAAATCAACCAAACAGGAGACACTGAAATTGAAATTAAATGTACAATACCACTTGGGTGCACTGCAGGGACTAGCATGGAGAAGATATGGAAAAGCAAGGATATTAGTCTTAATACCAAGTACAGAACAGTAAATGCTATTACTTTTCCTGTATTTACCTACCTTGTGAAAGTTGGACAATAAAAAAGTGGATAGAATTATGGGTTTGGAGACAGCTAGTGTGCATACCTTGGATAGCAAAAATAATGAATGAGGAGATTTTAGACTGCATCAAGCCAGAAATATCACTGGAAGCTAAGATGTCCAAGCTAAGGCTGTTTTATTTTGGTTGTCTCATGTGATCAAATTCCTTAGAAAAATCAATTATGCTAGGAATGGTTGGAGGTACTAGAAAATGAGGCTGCCAGGAAAGAAGAGTCTGGATAGATACTATCAAGAAAGATGCTGATTTAAAACTAGAAGCATTAAACAAAGTTGTAAAACATTGGAGAGAATGAAGAGAATTAATATATAAAATCTCTGAAAGTCAGATGTGACTGAATAGACGAAGACAGACAAACAGCTCTCTTTCTGGTATACCATGGTTGTGCACCATCTGGAACTGGATCTTATTATATTTTTTTAATAATAATTTTAATAAAGTTTACAAATGCAAAGATAAAAAACTAATACAAATTAAGAAGAATAAAAGAAAAGAAAATAATAAATTAAGAATAAATAACAAATTAAGAAGAATAAAAGAAAAGAAAATAATAAAAAGTGCAGAGAAAAAGAAAAAAGAAAATAATGAAAAAAAAGATATATAAAGAAATGTCTTCCCGCTCCCTCTCTCCAGACAAGTATAAACAACTTCAGTAACTTAACACCTTCTCTAATACTTCAATTTTAAAAAAATCTCTTCTTCCCATATCTCCTCTTATAATAAACAAATTATAAAGAACTCATCATTCAGTCCTAATCAGCAAAAGTCCATCAAGAGCTACCAGAAATAATAACATATATATTTTAACCTTAATCAAATAAATCCATTTAGTATTCCAACTTATCACTTTCTCTAAAAAATAAAGCAAAAGAAATCTCTCCCCATATCTTATCTGTTTTCTATAAACAAATCTTTAAAGCCTCATCATTCAGTCCTGGTAAAAAAAAAATCCCATTAATAGCTACCAGAAACCACAACATATATATTTTAACCCTGATCGAATAAATTGAGCTGGATCTTATTATCAGTTATGTATTATAATATACTATAATTGCTGTTTTTGCTTCTGTTTATGAAATTGTGTTGCTTTATGTTATTATTGGGGTTAGGATTTTTCTTACTTTACTGTGGATGCTTTATTGGGATCCTATATAGTAGTCTTCCATGAGTCTAAAAGTTTATGTGGCATACACATTTAAAGGATCATCATACCTGGACCAGGAGGCCTTGCTCATTGTGACTCATGCCTCAATCACCTTCTGCCTGGATTACTGTAACATACTCTACACAGGGCTGCCCTTGAAGAACACTCAGAAGCTGCAGCTGGTCCAGACGGCCGTAGCATGCGCAGGATTTGGCATCTCTCAATGTGCTCCTATAACACCACTGCTCTGCGAGCTGCACTCCAGGTCCTTTTCCATCAAACGGTGCCATCTTGTCGGATTCTGAAGTTGTGTCTTCTCTGTGGCCACACCTGCCCTGTGAAATGACATCACCCCCCCAAAGAACCGGATGGCCCTGATCCTGTTAGCCTTTCATAAGGCTCTGCAGACCTGGCTGCCCCCCACCCCAGGCATTTGGGCAAGGAGGTTAGGTGAGCTCTGCTGGTGATGTGGCTTATTGTTTGGGGAGTTGTCGTTTTAACCAGGGCATCATGGGTTATATGTTGTGGTGGTGGTGTTAATCTTTGTACGCTGCCCACAGTCACTGCTGTGAGAAGGACGGCTCTAAAAATCATGTAAGTAAATAAATTATCTAAGGTACTAGTGCTATCTTTTTCTCAATGTAGTGTGTATGCAATGAATTCCAAAATAGCTGATATTTCCAAAAGGTATTCACATGGTCTTGTGAATCTGGTCTGAGATAAGGGATCAGCCTAGACTGGAAAATACTATAAATGTATCTTGAATCAGAATTTATTTCCATTTAGACCTGTGGATAAGTTTACAGGATGGTGCTGAATAATTATGAATCAAATAAGGCATTGTGTCTGTTTTTTTTTAATGTAATACTAGGCATGGCCCCTAGGGGTGTATAAAACATTTAGCATTCAAAATGTTTTAAGTTCAAAATAGTTGTTTCAACCTACATGCTGAGGTCTAGGTAAAAGGCATTTCCTATACTGAGGATGCTACAAGAATTCCTATACTTCTGGCATCTAAGGAAGTTGTCAAATTTGCCCTAGTCCAGTGTTTCTTAAAGTGTGGTCCTAGGACTCCTAGGGGTCCCCCAAGACCCTCTCAGGTGTCCACAAAATCAAAATGATTCCCCAGTCTATGCTGAAAAATAATACAATATTAAAACCCCATCAAACAATCGTGAGAAGTGGTTGTGGCAGCGACTGTGTCAATTTTAATTTTTAATACGGCAAGTATTGACAAATGTAACCCAACCCGACCAAACCTCTTTTGGGATCCTCCATAATTTTTAAAAGTGGGAAGGGGTCCTGAGAGAAAAAAGTTGAAGAAACACTGCCCTAGCCTAGTCAAAGCCAGGCTTCTCCAATCTGCAGCCTTCAATATGTCTTGGACTTAATTCCCCTAATTCCCATTTTTTAAAAACACCAAACACATATTTGGAGAACACTGCCCAAAAGTTGGTAAAAACCAAACCATTTTTTTTTCTTTTTCTAGTCATTCCTAACAGTGTTACAACTGCCAGTAAATACTTTGGGGATTAAATATTACAGACATTTCTGAATACACTACCGTTCCTAGTACCTATTTTTGGGATCCACAGCCATCAGGCCGCCCGACAAGGTGAATTGTACAACCTGAAAAGCCGAGGTATTAGAAAGCACTCCAGCTTCAGCCAGGTGGCAGGGAATTAAACGAGGAGAAACGGCACGTGAAGTTAACTCGCGCACAATCAGCCCTTTTTCAATGACATCGTGCACACGCGCACGCACAGAGAGGCCTCCGGATGAAGGGATCATGTTTTCTTCTTCGGTGTGCACGTTAGAGAGCACCGGAGTAAGTCTACCACGACTATTCAGGCTTTCCCACCACGAGTTTAAGAAATTAGCCCAAGCTCATCACTCTTGGCCAAGGATTAAACTTGTAGCGAGGAAACAGAAGCGCAAATACGGCTGTGGGTGGTTTTTCCGATCGAGGGTGGCCGGAGGGGAGCGGGACTCCCCGGCCTCAACAAGAAAAAATAAGAAGGCGACCCGGGCTGTTCTGTGCCTCTCCCCGCTCCATGCTAAGGGAAGAGCCGGGCCTGGCGATGAGCGTGAGGGATGGCTCAGCGAAGAGTAAACCGTTCCCCCTCCACTTTGTTATGACAAGCGGGAAGCACGTCTAGCTTTGCAGCTCCGTGTCTCTGCGGACGTGTGATTTCGTGCCTTTGTTGTGGCGCAGCGGCCGGGGTAGAATTACAGAGAGGAAAAGAGAAAGTGTGTGGTGGTGCTGGGGTTTGTGCGTGTGCGTGTGCGTGTGTGTGTGTGTGTGTGTGTGTGTGTGTGTGGAGTTTAAAGTTCTGGCGAGAAGGCGGGGGGAGAGGAAAGCTGACGCTTGGTCGCTTTACGGCTCACTCCGGGAAGCCGAGCGAGCGGAGGGCCCAGAAGAGGGTGCCGCCGCTCGCCGCCTAATCTGCGCGCACCACCGCGTCGCCGGGACGACCCGGGGAGATCGCCCTATAAGGCAACTTCGGGAGAGGCTCGGCCGCCCTTTCCCCCCTTTTTCCCGCGCGGCCGCTCCGGAGGGAAGCCGCGTCTAGCCACGGAGTGTTAATTATGTCTGAGTGGATCCGAGAGAAAAAGAAACAAAGGAAAGGCGAGAAAAAACCCGGGCACTGTAGCGGCGGTGAAAGCGGTTTCGCTGTGAGAAAACTAATGATGCTTTTATCAGGAACAGGATAAGATTGCTTTTTTTTCCCCGACTAGTGTGCGGGTCCCACCGGGTTTGGGTATGAGATATTTCTGTATCTAGCTTGAGGTTCCTTTGAGCTTTTACATAATCAAATCAATATAGCTATGATTCACCCTCTGGCAAGCGCTGCTCCTTGCAAGTTGCCGCCGCTTCTTTTAGTGACTGAGGAGGAAATAAATAAATAAGGGGGGGGGCGCACGAAAGAAACTTATTACAGATCCGCAAACATTGATTTCTTTGGAGTTTAGATGTGTACTTTCGCAAAATCCCAAGGCGTCAGAAAGGAGGCGAGGAGGGAGCGGAGAGGAGAAGATAGACGAAGCCGTGGTCGCAGGTGGAGGCCTGGGTTGACGTGTGTCTTGAGGCGGACGGAGGGATTAAGAGTCAGCAGTGGGGAAGGCAGCACGTGAGGCGGTGTCCACGTATGGCGAAGAGTGTTGAAGTCCTCCCGGATCGAGCGAGCGAGCGAGTCTTCGCGCTTTGCTCTAATATCCGGGAACCTTCCATCTAAGCTGCTCAGAAAGCCCCCGCGGTAGGGACGAAGTAGGATCCTGCCTGCCCGCCCTGCCGAGATACAGATCTCTTCTTCTTCGGCCTAAATTCCTGCAACTACATTTGGGCACATGCTCCAGCCCTGTTATTCTCGCCTCTCGGATGCTTCTCATTCTTGTTATTTCGTTCCAGCCTTTCTGTTGAAACGTTGGGTTGTTTTAGGTTGTCAGCCTGGCATGGGGCATGTGCGGACACAGCAGCTAAACGATAAATAATAAAAACAAGTATCCTGAAGAGTCTGGGATCCGATGCTTGTGAACACTTCCTTTGTGCCTTACAGTCCTACTTCATTGATTTAAAAATATATCTATTACTTTAATTGGTTTTAAAACAGGAATCTAGGATCTGGCAGCTTGATCTTTAGTCTCTAGCTTTATCTTTCTTTACAAGAAAGTATATGGCTGGGCTTCACATTGACCCCTAGACACCTTTAGAAAATACAGATGCTTCACCAGACTGTTTCACCCTATTGCTCTCTTTGGAAATGGATTCACCTGCCCAGAAAAAATAAGACTAATGTGAGTTAGGTGGTTAGGAAGCACCTAGCCCCAAAAGTATCTATTCGTTGCTTGAAGAGGATGGGTATCTGCCCAGTGGAGCTTTTCTTAAGGTAAAGGTTCCCCCCGCACATTTGTGCAGTCGTGTCCGACTCTAGGGGCGGGTGCTCATATCCATTTGTTAGCCGAAGAGCCAGCGTTGTCCGAAGACGCTTCCACGGTGATGTGGCCGGCATGATGCGCACGGAACGCTGTTACCTACCCACCCAAGTGTTACCTATTAATCTACTTGCATTTGCGTGCTTTCAAATTGCTAGGTTGGCAAGAGCTGGGGCGAGTGTGGGAGCTCACTCCGTCAGGCGGGGCTAGGGATTCTCAGGCGGGGCTAGGGATTCGAACCTCCGAACTTGTGATCGACAAGCCTGGCATCTTACCCGCTGAGCCACCACGCCCCCTGGAGCTTTTCTTAGCAATGAATAAATGTGGTGGTAGAAACAATGCAAAGTATGCAAACTGAGGTTCAGCCCTCCAGTCCTCCACCTTCAGACAAGATTCACAAGGGATTAAGTCCTCATTAGAACCTCAGATAATGGATCTCTTTCTTCAGGCTTTGTTTCTTAGGAGGCAACATCTCTCTCCAAGGACCTGGCACGCTTTCCCATAACTGATGTTTAGAGAGAAGGCCAGAATCTAGAAAGCCGTAGTGCAATGGACAAGAACTTTTGACAAAAACAAAACCTTAAGAGTGGAATCTTAATCCTTGCCTCCTGGGTTTCCCCTTCAGGCTTCTTTTTTTTTGGGTGGGGGGTTTCTTCTACCTTGTCTAGTTTTGTTTTTTTTCTGAATGAAGTTTCCTCTTTCTCCCATCTGCACCATCACCACACTTCTACTTCTTAATTCCAACCACCCTTTTTTGGGCTTGCTGGTACAGAAATTGAACTTGTACAGCACATTCTGTATAAATGACATCTCTAAGGGTGCTGTTGTCTTATTTTCCCTGGGGTGACATTTCTATCGTGCTTGAAAAGGAAAGGAAGGTAACAAAATAATATTTAATTTGAAAGGAAGCCTCCCTCAACGCATAGACCCATGCCCACTTTAGGAATATATGTGCACATACGTATTTGCATTTTCTTATCAATCAGAAAACTTGGGACTACCTGTAGTTGTTCAGTAGTAAGGGTACAACTTTACCTGCATACCTGTTCATGTCCTAGTGCTTCAGTTTCCCAGATGTAAACTGGGATTAATAATCTTTACCACCAGTGAGTGAATACAGTCAAGTTTAATTAATGTTTTCAAAGCACATGGAGGTCCTTTGATGGAAGGTGCTTAAAAAATTGCTAAGTAAGTGCAATGATCCCTGAGGCTTTATTATTATGGGAGAAATAGAGAGAGAGCGCACACAGCGTGATGTGATTTTCAGCCTTCTCTTTTAATCCTTTTTGTATTACTTATTTTCACATAAGCACACATACTGAAAAAGATCAGTGTAGAGAATGGTGTGCCATTGTGTTTTCTATGCATGAATCAAGATGGAGAGAGCATGTCCCCAAACATTATCTAATGGAAAATGGAGTTCAGTAAAGATTTTTTTTACTTGTGGCTTTAATTCCACTCAGAATATTTCCACTAGCTGAAGAGAGGAGGCAATTCCCACTAATTGTCACTCCTATAACCCCAGTGCTACCTCGCCCACTTCCATGCAGTATCCCCAATCCCACTGAAGTAGGTAAATGTGAAAGCTTTAGGGAGAGAAGTGAATTAATGAAAATCATCTCTACGTTTTTTTATCAGGGAGATTCCCTTGCTGGGCGGAAGAAAAATGAGCCGTTGCTTCTGCAGAAAGCTTATGATGGAACAGGATGTGCAGGATTGATTCAAAAAGGCCAATTAAGAAATAGTATGCTTAATTAGGTTCAAATCCGGTGTTGTCCACAGATTCACCAATCTGGGAAGGTTAAATACAACATAGTAGTAGTTATAGTAATAACAGTAACAGTAGCAATATCATTCCCAGTTCTAAGCTTCATTTTCATTGTCTTAACAGTATAAAACATTTTGGAGGAGGTTTTGATTTGTTTCTAGACTGGGCCATGTACACCTCATAAAGGATTTTATGAATTTAAAACTACTTACACATTATATTCTCTACTTTTTTTTTAGATTTTTTATCCTGCCTTTATTATTTTTATAAATAACTCAAGGCGGGGAACATACCTAATGCTCCTTCCTCCTCCTATTTTCCCCACAACAACAACCCTGTGAGGTGAGTTCAGCTGAGAGAGAGTGACTGGCCCAAGGTCACCCAGCCGGCTTTCATGCCTAAGGCGGGACTAGAACTCTCAGTCTCCTGGATTCTAGCCCGTTGCCTTAACCACTAGACCAGAGCTTTCCAAACTCTGTGTCGCGACGGGTTTTCCCGTGGCGACACACCAACCGCGGCGCGCAAAAACCCGAAAGCGGAAGCAGCGCTTCCGGGTTTTTGTGTGCTGCCGCAACGTCGGCACTTCCGGGTTTTCCCGCTGTGGGAAAACTTTGGAAAGCCCTGCACTAGACCAAACTGGCTCTCTACTTTCTCTACTTATTTGCATTTCTAGTCTACAAAGGACTGAAGTTCCTTGCACACTGCATACCAGAGTCCTGATCCACATACATATCAGTTTGGATTGCTCTAGCTATTAGAATTAAAAAAAATCTACTTAATGGCAAACCACATGATTAATATAACATGCAGTGTGAGCACAGACTGGCTTGCTGTACGTTCTCACAATCTTAACTCGATTCACCAGGTTAAATGAGCTCTGGGTCTCAGGATCTGTTTTATGTCACTCCCTGAAAATGGGCACATGGTTTCCCACAATGTTGCAGTGAGAATAATATAAGCCTATATATATATATAAGAATTGGGGGAGGGGGGATGTTCTGTTTATATATATATATATATATATACAGTATATATACAGTGTGTGTGTGTGTGTGTGTGTGTGTGTGTATATATATATATATATATACACACACACACACACACATACATACATACTGTGTGTGTATATATATATGTATGTGTGTGTGTGTGTGTGTGTATGTATGTATGTGTATATATATATATATATATATATATATATATATATATATATATATAAATAAACAGAACATCCCCCCTCCCCCAATTCTTTGCCATGAAACACAGGAGCAAACAAAATTCTGGCCCCATCCACATAAGCCTGTCTGCTTTAAATTATTGTCTTCCTTCTACTACCCTTATCGTTCCAGAAATACTAAGTCCTGTCCCATGCCACTGTAAGAGGCTTCCCTCTGTATTCAAGCCCACGTTTTAAAATACAAACTTTATTTAAAAAGAGAATTTTTGGTTCATAGATGTTGTATTTCTAGACCCATAAAAGTGTTTTATTGCATATTAAAAGGTAAAGGTTCCCCCCGCACATTTGTGCAGTCGTGTCCGACTCCAGGGGCCGGTGCTCATCTCCGTTTGTTAGCCGAAGAGCCAGCGTTGTCCGAAGACGCTTCCACGGTCATGTGGCCGGCATGACGCACGCGGAACGCTGTTACCTACCCACCGAAGTGGTACCTATTCATCTACTTGCATTTGCATGCTTTCGAATTGCTAGGTTGGCAAGAGCTGGAGCTAGTGCGGGGAGCTCACTCTGCACGCAGGGCTAGGGATTCGAACCTCCGAACTTGCGATCTTCTGATTGACAAGCCTGGCGTCTTACCCGCTGAGCCACCACGCCCCACTTTTTTTTTTTATTGCATATTACTGTAGTTTTAACTCCAAAGTATCTTAGAATTAACATTTACAGATTTTCCCACTCTTCTACATTGTATAGTCATTGCCTCGGTGACAGCTGGATGGAATGTGGCTTTACTAAAAATATTCCCATTTATGCATACGGTCCTCTTAGCAGTATTTTGGATATTCTCATCTCTGAGCGCATTTTTTGAAAAAAAAAATTAAATTCTACTGCGTAAGGGTCTATGCATTTAGTAAATGTAATTAGCCACAGTGATGCCTGTGAAGTTTCTTTAGTGTTTAATTAAATAAAAGATTGGAATATGTAACAACTAGTAGGGCAGAACTGATGAAGAATGAAAACTCATAGTTCTTATAAAGTTAATAAGGTGCATCGGCTGACTATGTAAGCCAGAGGATCATGTGAAACAGCCAGTATTTCAAAACAAATCAAGCTTTCTCCCCAGCGGTATTTTTCCTTTGTTTTTGAGATTAAAAGGGAAATCTATAATGTGCATGCTTCAAATACAACCTTTGCATCTGGGAGCCCATGGCAATAACTCAGCACAGTCGGAAAATTTAGGATACAGGTAACAAAGGTAGTATGAGAAGTGGAGTTTTTGGCAGAGCTCTAGCAGGTGAGGCCAGGAGATGTCCCAGCCTCCGGAGAATTGATTTTCCCCACTGGAAGCAAGAATTCAAACACTTTCAATAGCTAAGTTAGGACCTTCCATTTTAATAATGATTTCTGTAGGATAGAATGGCTCATGCTCTCCCCTGTGTTAATATTCCCAATTCTGTTCTTATAATTTGTTTAGTTTTGTTCACTGAAAATCCTGAGCACAGGATTGATTTTCCAAGATCATTATCCCTCTCTTTAAGTTTAGTAAAGGACTATGAATTCTTATTGACTGACTAAGGGTTGGACACAGTACTTAAAGGGGTAAGACATTCGTGCTTGTTTAGGAATGTTCATTCTGGAATCAAAAGAAATCATTGTTCTTATGTGTTGGGTACATTTCTGGGCCCAGCATTTCATAGACACAGTGGACCAAATGATAATTTGAGATCAGATGTCCTGATATTTTTATTTATGTTCAATCAATTCTGGAGTGACCCAGTTTAAACAGGAGCCGTGGTGCTGGGGAAGATAGTAATTAACAAAACTCCCATGCAATGACTGATTGATTGATTGCTCTTATATCCCACCACAATCTAGTGATTCTTGGCAGCTTACATGATGTATTGTACAGAAAGAAAAATTAAAACATCCACCAGTATGATTAAAATATCAAATTAACTATCAGTCCTAACCCCCCCAACAAGTACACAATATAACAAGCTAAAATAGAATGACAATAAAAGAAAAAAAAAGGAATAAAAAGAGTAAAACATGGCACACTACATGAACTGAAAGGTTCGTGCTGAACCAGTTCCTCTTTTAACATTTTCCTGAAAACCAACAAAGGGGCATTAAATAAATGCTGGTCCAAATCCTGGTTCCAGCATTTGGGTTTTGTTTTTTCTAAACAAAAACCCCTCTTTTGGAAGAGGCATTTGCGCAATTTTTTGCAGGTGTAAAAGAATTTCAGACAAAATTTGAAAGGCAATCTTCATGTTTTTTTTTCTTTTCTTAGAGTTTCAAAAAACCCTGTTTGCTTGCTCACATCTTTTTCTAACAAAAGTAACCTGACTGTGCAATTTGGTCCAAGAAATAGTTCTGGAGGAAAAAAAGTCCTCATTAAGATAACTTTGCTTTACTAGCCCACTGAATTTCAATAAATTCCTATTTAAACCATTGCCGCACCCCGGTCTTCATAAACAGTGTGAACGGGAGAGGAATTAGAAGTTCAGCATAGCTCTGATTTAAGTATCTGAACACCTTAGAACAAGTACAACTACAATTCAGATTAGGAAGACAGTGTACAGAGAAGGGTTAACTGTCTCTTTGAACATTGGGAAGTGGATCTCTAATGATGTCTGGTCCTAGATTATAATGCATTTGTAGGAGTTTTTTTATGGCTGTGAAGAGATCATAGGTTTCTCATGCATTTATTAAAAACCTTGACTGGAAATGTGGACCTCCATTAATGAAGTCACCTCTTGCCTTGCTTCATGGTGCCGTAGGGAGAATGCAGCAGTGAAGATAAGTCAGGAAGTGCCTGATGATGAAGTTGTCATCTCACCCATACATTTTGTTACAGTAAACCAACTTCTATCTTCAACCTCCCCTCCTCACATCTCTGATGTATAAATACAGTACTGATCTATCTCAAGATTTAGTATAGCTGTGATTCTCTCGGTCACTTAGCAAAACTCTGCAAATGCTACATGTTGATACTGAAGATCATTCAGTGGCCTGTTAGAACCAGTGAATGGAGCAGAGCTTAACGTTGTGAAAACTCGTGGGCAGAAAAAGGAATATTGTTGAAAAACACAGCCTGTGAGCACATTAGAGAGATTCAGGTTCTTATTCTTACACTTTTAGCCCACCCAAGCATAAAGAAACACATGCTTAGACATTGCAGGTACAAAAAGTAAGTACACAAGAGTTCTTACATTTATTCGGTCCAGGTACAGCCATTTCAGTAGAAAATTGGTTTCAGTTCTTCTTTCTGTTCCCTAAACTGCATACCTCTGGCCCTGTTTGCTGCCAGAGGCTGCATGGAGATAGGGGCTTGAGGCCTAGGCATGGCCTCTCCATGGAGGAGCACAGGCACGTGCGTCCTATTCCATCAGTGGAAGAATCAGAAAGAGGAAGTGGGAGGGGCAATAAGCAACTTCCTCTAGTAGCACAGAGTTTGCCTCCTAGAGCAATCACCCATATGCTAATGAGGCATGCTTGATTTGCAGATTCCAACAGATACCTGTTGTACTGCAGAAAGTCTCTAATGTCAGAGATCGACACAATAGAAGTTATGAGTCTGTTCTGTCTGTTCCCCCCTCCTCCCAAGCAAGCATGGACATATACAGTATATCTTCCCTGTATTATTCTGTAAGAGCTGGTAAAGGACAGATTTATGCTTGGATATGTATGAATGCTTAGATAAAGATTCTCTCTGTAATTCAATTTGGCCCCAGCACCCTTCTGGACGACACTCCAGTTCACAGCCCACCAAAGCCCACATACTTAGACTGAATGCCATAGTAAATAAAAAAAGATTTGTGTTTGGTTAAATCCAAGAAGTTTGGCCTAGATAGGCTGCAGACAAAGTTTTTTAAAAATGCCAAATATATACAATGTGAGAACTGCATATAAATCTGCACAGTGCATTACATAATGTGTGCCATTCCTACATATTATTATCTGCTTAGCCTTCCAAAATATGCATGTAGGAGTAGCATACTTTTGTCTAAGACATTTGGCCACATGTTGGCCACATGTAATTCATACTCTGGATCAAACAATCACTTTTCTTATATTACTTTCCACACATTCAAGTAGGTATCTTGAAGTGAACATTTCGTCACCTACTTGTTAATAAACCTTTCCTTGCTGCTTGTTAAAACTGGCCTGATTACTAACTAAGCACTCAAGAAAAGTTCCCCTTGACATGAAATGATCTAGCTGCTTTCTCCGTGGTAAACAAAGGACACACGGAAGACTGATGTGAGGATGTGAGGACATGTATTCTCTCTGTTGCTCACATGCACAAACAAATCAGAGAATATATCCCCCCCAGCAATCTAATAATACCAACTTGAGACTCTAAACTCCATGGGAGTAGATAGGTACAAAGCAGTAAAGCAGCAGAAGGAAAGGAACACTTAAAAGAAAAGCTAATAAAAATTTCCATAGGAAGAAAATGAAACTTACCTTCTATCCACTCAGAAAGGATAACAACCCAGGAATCATATCTTGATGTTTAAATTGTGTATGTATAGGGTGTGTATGCATAGGGTGTGTTTGTGTGTGATCACACCCCTCAAAACATGTCTCTCCAACTCTCTCCCCTACACTATAAAAATCAAATCCAAAGTCTGTCTTACAAAGTATTCTTTAGTTTGGAGGTTTAGATACAATTTCCAGATGTCTCTAATTTTAAGTTACTCCCATGACCTACAAAAGTTGTGTTTTATTCTTCCACTTCATGCCCTTGAAAAATATAATGAGTGACCATTATTTCAAAACTGCAATGTCATCATGGCTTGCATGGCATAGGCTCCAGTCCTATTTAAAGGTCTTTTGTATACATTCATATGTGTGTGTATGCTCACAACTGAAGAGTAGAAGCTGAGGAAAAGACCATGTTCATTCCAAACCTGCTTCAAAAATCTTGTTATTGATTCTGTTGTGATATGCAGTTGTGCCAGAGAAGAGAGTTCAACACTGGTTGATACTGAATTAACTCCTGGACAAATTCTAAGTGTTGGGAAGCTTTATTGTCCATTTACTCTGCTAAAAGGTGCAGATATCTATAAATATAGGTATTGTGAATTTATGAGGCCACCTAATGAATCACCCAATACTGTCTATTAATGGCCCATTTGATTCAGGTCTCCCAACTCCAGTTCTGAAAGTTGTATCCCCAACATCTGGAGGGCACCAGGTTGAAAAAGGCTAATCAGCCCTGCAAGATTACGGACCCTAACAGTGGTGCTCCCCACTTGTGTCTAAGGATAGATTTGCCTGCAATAACTCCAGTGTTGCCTACAGTGTGACCTTTTGTACACAAAACAAACTACGTATGTCACCTCAGATGAGTAGAATCACTTGTCTACACAATTGATCAGAAGTCCTTGAGAAAGAATAAGTCTGTATAGAAAGAAAAGCACTGTGCTATTTGTTCTAGCATTAAAAACACCAGAGTAGACTAAAACTATTGTATGCATTCTTACTCTTAATAATAAAGGAAGTTCCCCAACTTGCAGAATAACATGGAATGGGATAGAAATAACTCCTATGTCCTTCAACCTCTTCCTCCCTGAATTTTCCAGCCTTTGGTAACACATGCAGATTTCCCTCTGAGCTACAGATTGGGGTAGAGGGTTAACTATATTGCTTGAAGTGTGCTAGTTTCAGCCAACACAAAGAATGAAAATCTAGCAGTTAATTATAACACAAAGGACAAAGCAACAGAGAAGGGATGGGTTGAACTGTGTTTTGCTCTCTGGGTGTCCAAGTCTCTTCCAATGAGCACTGAAACTCCCTTTTCTTCTGATGTAATGAGCAGAAGAAGAATAAACAACCTCCCTCCCACCCTCCCTCCCTCCCGCCAAGACTTGCTCACTTACAGTGATATGAAAATGGTTACAATACCTCCAGCACACTCAAAAATGGATCCTGTTTTTTTCAGGACACATTGTAAGATAATTCTCCAAGCTCCATGTTATTTGGAATTTTAAAAGCAAGCACTTTAAATTGCACCCAGAGGCAGGCTGAGAGTCGGTGCATCTGTTTAAGCATTGGCAAGATATGTGTAGCACATCAGCAGCCATATTTTCAGCTAACTACAGCATCCAAACTTTCTTCAGAGCAGCATCATGTGCAATGCATTAGCATGGTCTATTTTGGAAACCATCAGAGCATGGATAACAGCGTCTAAACTGTTTCTATCCAGGAAGGGTCCAACTCACAGAGAGTGAATAGGCCTCCCATGATGAAGCTGTCCTCCCACTGACATACCCAAACAACAAACTTATAGGGGAGAGAGTGTCACCTTGTTAAGAAGCATCTGAACAATAAGAGCAGTCAGTGTAAGCCTGGCTCTTACAGTAGAATTCTCCATTACATTCCATCAATATGAACCATACCGACAGCGCTGGCCAGTGTCCGATCTGAGTCTCGCTATTTCAAGGATGTTCTACTAAAACAAACAGGACTGATCACTATGATGGAATCGAAGATACAGTTTAGGAAGTCCAAGGATATGAACTTGCTCAATAATACTTTTGCTTTTGAATTTGCTGCCCTCTTCCCTTCTTTTCCACAAAATTCTTCAAATACAAGCAAATGTGTTTGGAATAGCTCCAACAGTCTTGGGCCCTTCTTTCGTCTATTAGAGATGCTCCTGCTGGCTGGGAGTTATTTGGCCTGAATGGGTGCTCTGAAGTCAGCTTTTATTTTTGCCTGCTCTTGACCTTTGCAAAAATATGCTAAAATGAGTTCAGTCCAAGAAAGCATATTGTATATAAAATGAATGACAGCTCCTAGCATCACCAAGAGAATCCAACCTTTGTTTGTTTAACTTTTTTCGAAAAAAGATGGGGTAGAAGTCATAGAGTTATAGATGAGTTCCTTGACCACCACCAAAAAAATAACAAATAGAGTAAAAATAACGGTACCATATTCCCTGATAAACTAGTGCCAGAAAAGCTCTTGGGGATCAAGAGCTTTCCCCCCCCCCCTTTTGTCAGTCCCCAGCTTTTACCAATTTAAATTCTTGGCAGCATATTAAAAAAGAAATGCAGAAGGTATTTGAGACTGCAATCCCTCAGGTACTAAATCTGTTTCCTGGCAATAGATGAATGTTGCTGGAGTTAAAACCTAGCAGCACCACAGCACAAGATCTCCATAGCTGTTCATATTTATACTTAAAAGACAAATATGTCATTCTTTCATTATTCTGTTACTCAGGCCATTTTTCGCATCTCCCCACCCCACTCCCAGCCCTCCATGCCTCTGATAATCATAAAAGTTGGAGAGGCTTGTGGCAGTGGCTGGGGCCAATTTGTTTCCTCAGCTTAGCAGGATGCACATTTTCCATCTTGGATTTTCAACCATAGGCACGTCCTGTACGCCCGTTCTGCTCCACATTTTAACTCGATGCTGAACTCTCAGAGAGAAGGCGTGCCTGGGTAGGCCCAGATGGTGCACTTTCACTTAGCCCCTTCTGAAGGTCAACAATACCTGAAGAGGCTCAGATGACACTGGTTTGATTTCTAGATCCAAATCCTGCATCTGTTCAGGACGTTAAAAGATTGTCACACCAGCTGCTTCCCACTTCTCAGTCTGGGATAAGAGGGTCATAGAAGGTAGACAAGAGTTCTATCTTTAAGGACAGCCCCATGTTAATGTTTTACAATTCTGTGCAAATGTAGTTTTTTGAGGGGGGGAAAGTGGTGAATGCAGTGGCATAGTTAATGCCAGAGTACCTTGTGAGTTACAGCAACAAGCCTAGATTTGCAGCTAAAGTTTTGTTTGTTTGTTTTGTAGTATATTTATCCTGTCCAGCTTGGTCAGACTCCTGGTAGTTTAAAACATAAGTACCAAACCCCTTATTTTTAATGAACTAACAATGATTCCAAACCCCATAGGTTGGATTTATTTGTATGCTACAATTCTGTACTACTGCATAGCCAGAGCAGTGTGGTGATTCGCAAAAGGAAGGCTTTAAAAAGATATAAAATACATAAATGTAATAAAACAATTTAAAATCTGAAACAAATGAATATAATCACAAAATAAAACCAACCATTGAGGACAGCAGCATATAAACACGGCACCAGTATATTTTTTAGAACAAAAATGAAAAAAAAGTGTTCTGAGCCCTGATCTAAGGACTGAGAAGACATGATTTGATGGTTATAAAAGTAAAGGTAAAGGTTCCCCCCACACATTTGTGCAGTCGTGTCCGACTCTAGGGGCCGGTGCTCATCTCCGTTTGTTAGCCAAAGAGCCAGCATTGTCCGAAGACACTTCCACGGTCATGTGGCCGCATGACACGCGTGGAACGCTGTTACCTACCCATCGGAGTGGTACCTATTCATCTACTTGCATTTGCATGCTTTCAAATTGCTAGGTTGGCAAGAGCTGGGGCTAGTGCGGGAGCTCACTCCGCACGCAGGGCTAGGGATTCGAACCTCTGAACTTGCGATCTTCCGATCGACAAGCCTGGTGTCTTACCCGCTGAGCCACCACGCCCCTCGTTGATGGTTATAGTAACAATGATATTGTTACTACAGAGAATGTAAGATGATATCTGCTGGAGCAGACCAAACATCCTCTCTAAGTTAGCATTCTGCTCCCATGAAGGCCAACCAGATGCCAACAGGAATCTCATAGGGAGCACATGAGAGCAATGCAATCCTGCACAGTATTCTCAGTAACTGATATTCAGAGACATGTAGTTCTATATCCCTTTGATATTTGGGTGGCCCGTCTCTGAATCTTTTGAAGTTCTATGCTTTTTGACCCAAACGGTTGTATTATATACTTGTATAAAGGTACTTCAGTATTAGCAGTTTACTTTGTATTCCTTTCCTAATAAACCCATATATGAAATTTTCTCTTTTTGATAGCAACTGCAGACTGGGTTGACCCAAGACCCATGTCCAGGGAATTGGAAAAACAGAGAAAAGATGTACAATGAACACTATTACATTCAGCCTGGGTTCTGCAGGCACAGATACACTTTCCAGGTTGCTGCAGCTGGAACACAGGGAGCCTCCTCCTCCTCCAGATTCATCTATACTGACTGGCAGTAACCCTTGACAGATTTTTGGTATTTCAGTCCTCACTAGAAATGAAGCAATTGAACTTGGGTCCCTTTGCATGCAAATCATGTACTTTATCACTAACCTGTGACTCTGCCAACTGATTCAAGTGAGGGGTTAGATTCTGACATGCCATCTCCTCTATGGCTTGTTCATACCATGCTGGAGTATGGCCTTCTACTGGCAGAGAACATGTCATCTCCCTTGTCTTGACTGATGTGGACATGCCTGTGTGTAGCCTTTCTGTATTCAGACGTCTTGGATTGTGTGAGCCATAAGTCAGCGTTCTGGGGGGCTGCCTGTGGCAGTACCCTGAACATTCAGGTGGCTGAAATGTAGAGGAGGGGACAGCAGGGGGCACACCGTCTGCCTGATCTTGAGGGCCTTCTTGATTAAACCCATTTGGCTGCCTGAATGTACACCTAATAATCTGACCCTGCTTCAGCTCGTGCTTCCTCAGTAATTGACTCTTGCGTATTGATTAAGATGTTGACGTGTCCCAGCATTTCGTGATGGCAATGCAGTTGAGAATGGGCATCCTTTCCCTGCAGCTCCTCTCAGCACTCACTGCACTCCTGTCACCACGCTTGCTTTAATGGATAAAGCTGTCATCCCTAAAGCTAGAATGTCTTGGAGGCACAAAGATGAAATTAACTGTTCAATAATTTATGGAACATGGAAAGGAACAACTTTACCCCACAACTTCAGTTGATTACTCTAAGCGTTTTGGCTGCACTTGCCTGTTTCGCATGTAGTCAGCTTCGTGGGGGAGCAGGATTTCATCTACCTGGTTAGAAGCCCCCCAGCTGCCTTCACATTCAGTGCTGAAACGAGCCTTTTGCTCACTGCCACTAATGGATTTATTTTTTTCCTTTGGAGAGAAGGCCATCTCAGATCTTCAACAAGATTTCCATTGGATTGGCTCAGTGTAAGGTGAAAAAGTTGCAGGAGACAAATTCCAGATAAAATTGGCTCAAGTCAAGCATGTTATCCAGTCATCATCAGTGATGTAAATATGAGAATAGGTGGGGAAGGGGCAAGGGTACCAGTAAAACGGGCCCTCACCCCATTTTGGCTCATTTTCATGGTTACCTTTTCCCTCATGATGTTAAAGGCCCCAATAGCAAAAAGGAGGATGAGTACATGATATTTCTGACTGATATGGCCCACTTTGATATCGTACCTTGGATTTTGCTGCCCTATAAACTGTGAGCTATGGACAAAATGATAGGCAGTGCTGTTATGTAGAGCAGGGGTCCCCAACCTGTGGGCCACGGCCCACTAGTGGGCCGTGGCCTGTTAGGAACTGGGCTGCGGGGCCCTGATTGGCTCCTGCCCGCAAACCCCACCCCTGGTGCTTGTGATTGGCTCCTGCCTGCAAACCCCGCCCCCTATTGCGCACAATTGGCTCCTGCCCACAAACTCCGCCCTCCGGTCCGCAGAAATCCCAGAAACCCCGCCCCCCAGTTCGCAGAAATCCTGGAAACCCCGCCCCCCCGGTCCGTGGAAAAATCGTCTTTTGAAACTGGTCCCTGGCACCAAAAAGGTTGGGGACCCCTGATAGAGTTCTCAAATACAAATCAAAGGTCTCACTTATGTAACAATGTAAATTAGGGGTAGGGTAACCTTCACTCACACTGCAATAATCTTAGTTAGATGAGATTCACATTCCCCAGAATGAGGCAGAAGAATTAATTTTGTCCAAGATCCAAATACTGACAACGCTATTGTTATGCCTGAGCTATGGTCAGCCAAGCATTTTGTAGATGGCAGGAACAGAAGATGGACAATGTTTTGATCTCATAGAAGATCAACGCAGGCTAACCAAAAAAGAAAAAAAGGGCCGCCACTTTCTTGGCAGATAATGAGCCTTTAATTTATATTAGAAATGGTCACATTTGCTTAGTCTTTATGATGATTCCAGATACTTCCACAACTCTCTGTGTCTTTAATGAAATGTGACATCACAGCCAATCAACTAATCAACTAAATACATTGTAGGATATACTGTAAGTTGTGATTAACTAGAAGTCATTTAAACATAAGAGAAAACTTCCTTATATTAATATTTGTACAAGAATGGAACAATCTACTTATGGAGGCAGAGGTTTTCCATCTCCAGAGCTTTTTAAGAAGAGGCTGGAATCCTCCTCTCATGGATGGTTTAAATTGTTTTCCTGCACACTGCAGATCTTCGGACTAAGTGATCCTTGTGGTTCCTTCCAACTCTACAATTCTATGATTCTGTGACTTATACGTACATTCATACTGGGTAAGTATACATAGAGCTTCCAGCTGAAGTTGAGCTCAACTCATAGGCACATCCATGGAGTTTTCTTGGTAGCAGTACAGAAATGGTCTCCAAATCCTTTTACTGGGATGTTTTCTTGACTTTGCAATTTAATATATAGTCCTAAGATTTCTTGGTGGCCTCCCATCCAAGTATTAACTAGGGTTGAAGGCCACACATCTTAAAGTTGCCAAGGTTGAGAAACACTGCTCTGGAGATTAAGGATCCATGTGATCTCATCCTTCATATGATATCATCTTTACCCACCATCTCTCCCATCATGGAGAAAATCCACCCAGCATTTCTGTACTAATAATTTATAGCATCCCTCAGCCATCACTGCAGCAAGATAAAGCAGTCTTCATTTGTAATATATAATCCCAGCTAGGTTGGATGATGCTATAAATTGCTACTGTAGAAATGCTAATTAAGGAGGAGGAGATGGAATAGCTGCAGAGTTGTCTTAATTGGTTATGTTAGGATCCTCCATCTTGAAGCACTTTAAGTTTCATTTATCAGCGTGGCAATTTATTAGTCAGTTTGGTGTCTTGTTAGAACATGGTTAATAGAAGCCAATTTCCTCCCCACATTTTGGAGGGCTTGAAAACCTAGTCCATCCATGCTGTCTATCCCTCAATGATAGACTGCTGCTGAATCTGGAGCATCTCTATTTCTTTCATGTCTCCTCCGTAAGACATCAGATAGACCTCTCTCTATATGTTCTTCTCCTATCATTTTAAATCCCACCACGTAGGATCCAAAAGAGTTTCCAGCCTGTTTTGTAAAGTTATGAGCATTGGCTACATTGCCCACACTTGGCCACAAAGAATGGCCCCAACAATCAGAATTATGCATGGGGCACTTAATTTTTGTCCACTGAACAAGACATTTGGATGAGAAATTGCCACACTTGAAAAGCATCAAAATTTTGTCAAAAGACAGTGAATTGTCATTTGTACACAAATTCCACCAGGTAAAAAATGGTGTCCAGCCATCTTTATCAATGTCCCCCACACATGTACAAATACATATGGACATTTACATATATAGCAAATTAAACAAGGCAACATTTGAGGCAAAATTCAGTTGTTTTTGGAAAAGTGCATGCTTGGGGTGAAAACTACACTGGACATTTTTGAGTAAATGTGGATTCCTTCCAACAGCATAAAAGGCTCAAACCCCATTCAAAAGTTCAATTTTGTTGTCAGTTTGAAAGAAATGTGTCTTCTTGGTGTGTTTAGGCTGCTACTATTTCACTTGGGATGTTTCCCTAACTTCATTATCCCCCCCCCCATTTTTTTCCATAGTTAAAGTTTACCATTGGAAAGAAATACATCTTTTCAACAGAGTTAATCAGCTTCTGTTTCCTGATCCTGAATGTATCTTCCACTTTCATTATGCCACCAACAATACATCAAAAATTACTTTCCAGCAGTTTGAATGTTCTTTTTTTAGGTGTTTACGATCAACTGCATTCACAATTTCTCCCCTATGTTACTCAGTCACTAAACAGAAGATTTTTATTGGTCTGGGACTGTAAATAAAGTGAGATGAAGTGAAGGTTGAAATTTCAGCCAGTGTCTTAAAATTGGCTTCTCTTACAGCCAGGAGAAAAGTCTGGGATTCTTCCTTCAATTTCATTTGCACGAAATAAACCTAATTTTTGGTGGCAAATGTAATTTAACACATTTGGATAGACCTTTGTTTAGGGAAACCTAGAGTTGGGTTTCCTGGAAGTTTAGCCTCTTTGAGGAACCAGGTAGATCTGGATTACAAAATATTTACCCTTATGACTGAAAAAAAAATCTCACTCCAATCTTAGTATCTGGATAAAGTGTCAAGTGACATTTTCTCACAAAGTATTTTTAAAAAAGAATGTATCCTTAAAGGAGGAAGATACCCCCCCACCAAATATAAATTGCTCATATTTGTAACTGCTCAGAGAAAACTTCCTTTTCCTGCCAGTATCACTATAAGGGTAGAAATTGGGGCCAGAAACCTGGGGTCTCGCCCAATAACAAAGGGAGAATCATGACTATGCTTTGAAATAAGTAAAGCAATATATATTTCCATCTAAAAAAGGGAGCCTTGCTAAGTTTTAGAAGATTGTCCCCTCCCTCCCTTCCTTCCTTCCTCCCTCCCTCCCTCCCTCCCTCCCTCCCTCCCTCCCTTCCTTCCTTCCTTCCTTCCTTCCTTCCTTCCTTCCTTCCTTCCTTCCTTCCTTCCTTCCTCTCTGTTTTAAGTCAATCTCTTTTTCACATAACAGAACAGATCAATTCTCTTGTTATTTACAATATAAGAGAAACCACCTCTGGGAAATCAGCATGTGAGTATCAAAATACTGACATCCTCCCAGCTCTGAACTGTAGTCCTGGTGATTGGAAATGCAGGAAAAGAGGTAAGGAATGAATGTTGCATATAAGACTTTTCTAACTGTTGTAATTAGAGTTTGTTCTCAGCAGGAAGAAGGTGCCATTTTGTATGAGAAGGCATAAATTATCTCTCATCCCAGCAAGTCCAGCTAAGCTTTCATTGGATCCCACAGACATAATGACAAACCACTGAAAAAGAAATCAGCCTTCCAAAATGGATTTTGATTGGGAGAATGGGTACTTTGTCCATGTATAATCTTTGCCCTTTATTTATGTTGTTATTTGGGGGCTGTCATGGAAGAGTTAGAGAATGCATGAATCAGAAAGAAGGAGAATAAGAACAGAAACAGGACACTCCAACATCCAATTGCTACTTAGCAACTCAACCCTTTAACTGCAGAAAGGACAAAAGCTGTCAGGGCGGTGAGGTTTAGTGTAGGACCAGAGGTCCACAATCCCTATTTGCTATGTTAAGAATGGCTGAGGAACCACAGATGGTCCTGATTTCCAGTGGGAGAATGTTGAAGAATCAAATATATACAACACCCATTCTTGGATAGCTCTTCTAATTTGCCTACCCTTTTTTTCAATGGTTCAATGGTTCGGATAAGACATATGGGATTTTGCTTTACAAATATAGGTTCCTGTCCAGATCATCATTGGCGATCACTCGTAGCCGAGTAAGATTGTCTTCCAAAGGTAAAATTTTAACGGTGGATCCGTAAGTGGCTATAAAGGCCAATTCTGGATCCGCACAACCTCCCACAGTGAGGGCATAGGTTTCCGGGTGGGAGACGGTCATGATGAGGGTTTGCCTGACGTGCCTTCCTTTTAGCTCTTTTCTCCTTTTCGCCCTGTACTTGTGCTTCTTCAAAGTCCATAGCGCCATTAATAAAGGATGACCTCCAATTGAAACGCTCATGAGTTAGGGCTTCCCAGTTCTCAATGCTGATATTACATTTTTTAAAATTAGCTTTGAGAGTATCTTTGAATCTCTTTTGCTGTCCACCAATATTCCGTTTTCCATTCTTAAGTTGGGAGTAAAGTAGCTGCTTTGGAAGACGATGGTCAGGCATTCGAACAACATGACCGGTCCAGCGAAGTTGATGTTGGATGATCATTGTTTCAATGCTGGTGGTTTTCGCTTCTTCTAATATGCTAACATTAGTCCACCTATCTTCCCAAGTAATTTGCAGAATTTTTCGGAGGCAGCGTTGATGGAATCTTTCAAGAAGGTGGAGGTGGCGTTTGTAGAGGGTCCATGTTTCACAGGCGTACAGAAGGGTTGGTAGTACAATGGCTTTGTAAACAAGCATTTTGGTCTCCCTGCGAATGTCCCGATCCTCAAACACTCTACGCTTCATTCGGGAGAAAGCTACACTCGCAGAGCTCAGGCGATGCTGAATTTCAGTGTCGATGTCGGCTTTTGTGGATAGATGGATGCCGAGATAAGAAAAGTGGTCGACATTTTCTAGTGACACACCTTTAAGCTGGATTGATGGCGCTGCAGAGGGATTGGTTCGAACTTGCTGGTAAAGCACTTTGGTTTTTTTAATGTTAATCGAGAGGCCGAGCTTTTCATATGCTTCTGCAAAGATGTTTAGGATAGTTTGAAGATCTTCCTCGGAGTATGCACAGACTACGTTATCATCAGCATATTGAAGTTCTATAACAGAAGTTGCAATTACCTTATTTTTTGCTTTCAGCCTACTAAGATTAAAAAGCTTTCCATCTGTTCGATATATAATTTCTACACCAGTAGGGAGTTTCTCTTCAACAAGGTGCATAATCATAGCAATGAAGATAGCGAATAAGGTTGGAGCAATAACACATCCCTGTTTAACACCGGATTCCACTTTAAATGGATTGCTTTAAGAGCCATTGTTATTCAGGATTGTTGCCATCATGTCGTCATGGAGTAACCGCAAGATGTTCACAAATTTATCAGGGCATCCGATTTTCAGAAGGATGGTCCAGAGAGCAGTACGATTTACAGTATCAAAAGCTTTAGTCAGATCAATAAACACCATGTACAGAGGGCGGTTTTGCTCCTTGCATTTTTCTTGAAGCTGTCGTGCAGTGAAGATCATATCCACTGTTCCCCTGGAAGGGCGGAAGCCATTTTGCGTTTCAGGGAGGATGTCTTCTGATATAGATAGGAGACGGTTTGCGATGATCTTTGCCAGGATTTTGCCTGCTGTGGCTAGAAGGGAGATGCCTCGATAGTTTCCACAGTCTGTTCTATCACCCTTTTTAAAGAGAGTGATAATTATGGCATCCCTAAAGTCTGCTGGAATCTCCTCCCTCATCCAGATTTTTTCGATGAGCTTATGAAGTTGTTGTGTAAGTTCAGGCCCGCCTTCTTTAAAGACTTCATCAGGAATCCCATCAGGTCCACTAGCTTTGTTATTTTTCATTTGTTTAGTGGCTTTACTGACTTCCTCCAAACTAGGGGGTACTGCAAGCTCATCTCTTATTTGTTTTTGCGGGATTTGCAAGAAGACTTCATCAGCCACAGTAGAGTGACGATTAAGGAGATTGTAGTAATGCTCTTTCCAGCGCAGTGCAATAGACTCTTTGTCCTTTAGAAGTTTAGCACCATCTACTGAGCGTAAGGGATTTGTACCATGGTTTGTTGGTCCATAGATGGCCTTTATGGCATTAAAAAAGCCCCGTGCATCATGAGCATCTGCAAAATGTTGGGTTTCTTGGGCTTTTTTTATCCACCATATGTTCTTAAGTTCTCTAGTTCTTCTTTGGACTTCTGCCTTTGCACTGGCGTAGATTTTTTTCTTAACGGCACAGTTAATATCTTTTTGCCATATCTGGAAGGCTTTCCTTTTCTTGTCAATAATATGTTCAATCTCACTATCGTTCTCATCAAACCAGTCCTGATGTCTCTTAGTCTGGTATCCGATAGTTTGTTCACAGGCTGAAATAATAGAGGTCTTCAATTTAATCCAGTGTTCCTCAACATTTTCAGGAAGTTCCATAGGCAGATGTTCCTTGAGAGTTGATTGAAAGCAAGCTCGTTTAATAGGATCTTGAAGGGCCAGTGTATTCATTTTACGCCTTGGTTTTCTTCCTTGGAGCCTACGATGAGGGACAATCTTTATGGCCATCATGGATCGAATTAATCGATGGTCTGTCCGGCAGTCATCGGCGCTCGTCATGGCTCTGGTGAGAAGTACATCACGGCGATCTCTAGCACGGACAATTACATAATCTAAAAGATGCCAGTGCTTCGACCGTGTGTGCTTCCATGATGTTTTAAATTTATTTTTCTGGCGAAAGAGTGTGTTAGTAATGACAAGGTTATGCTCTGCACATTTAGTCAGAAGTAAGATTCCATTCGTGTTGCTGTTGTCAACTCCTTCTTTCCCAATGATCCCTGGCCACAAATCAAAATCACGCCCAACTCTTGCATTGAAATCACCTAGGAGGATAATTTTATCCTCCTTTGGTATTTCTGATAAGATGGTGTCCAGCTGGGTATAAAATTTTTCCTTGATATCCTCATCTGCATCTAGTGTTGGTGCGTAAGCACTTAGGATAGTTGCCTGTTGGTTTTTGGCGAGTTTTATTCGCAGAGTTGAGAGTCGTTCGTTAATCCCAGTGGGAACTTCTGACAAGAGCTTCACAATGTCGTTTTTGATAGCAAAGCCTACCCCATGTATTCGTCGTTCTTGTTCAGGCAGTCCTTTCCAAAAGAAGGTATAACCTCCTTTTTCTTCCTTCAACTGTCCTTCTCCTGCTCTTCGAGTTTCTTGGAGTGCTGCTATATCGATATTAAAACATCTCAGCTCCCTTGCAATAATGGCAGTCCTATGTTCAGGTCGTTCACTATCCATATTGTCTTGCAGTGTCCGTATATTCCATGTTCCAAAATTCATGTGTTTTTTACGACCGCTAGATGGTGACCCCACTGGTCGCGGTAATCCAGTCAGGGAGAAAATGAGGCAGACTATGTTTAGGGCACCTTTTCTAGCCCCCTCCCCATATGGGGTGAGCAGAGTGGATCCTAAATAGGGCTGCTCAGTCGTGGATACAGCTGCTGAACTACTCAACTGCCTCGATCCTTGAGTCAGGGCGACTGAATCCGTATCCACCGCCCATGTGCTTGTCCATGACTAGGAGCTTCTGGATTTCACAGTCCTGCCCCCGTTGCCATTCGTCAGTCGCCATGGGACTTTTGGTTGTTTTGGGTTTGGTGTGGTTGGAAGACGCCTGTGTGTGAACTTGTTTTATGTGTGGAGATCGGTGCACAACGATCAGCACACAACCTTCACAGAAAAAGGCTCTAATCCAATGGCATGGATACCATGACGATTGGTGACCTTTTGTCTGCTGCAGCCTTCATCCGCCTTCGCA
Source organism: Charina bottae (assembly GCA_023362775.1). Classification (NCBI taxonomy): domain Eukaryota; kingdom Metazoa; phylum Chordata; class Lepidosauria; order Squamata; family Charinaidae; genus Charina; species Charina bottae. The sequence goes on along the minus strand of JALMGJ010000002.1, from coordinate 196,127,455 downwards.
GCCATTGTAACAATACACCTTGTTATCTTCCGCCTGTTCTGCCCTTGAGGACTTTCTTGGATCGTCCTTTGTCTGGTTCCTCCCCCTGGACCTTACCGCCATGGGTGACCCTGCTAGGAGTACATGACTCCCGACGGCTTCGCTCACAGGGTTCATTGGGAACACACAAGCCCACTCACCACAACAAGGTGACGATCCAGCGAGTGAGTCCTGTCCAGATAGGGGCGTGGTGGCTCAGCAGGTAAGACGCCAGGCTTGTCGATCGGAAGGTCGCAAGTTCGGAGGTTCGAATCCCTAGCCCTGCGTGCGGAGTGAGCTCCCGCACTAGCTCCAGCTCTTGCCAACCTAGCAATTCGAAAGCATGCAAATGCAAGTAGATGAATAGGTACCACGTTGGTGGGTAGGTAACAGCGTTTTGTGCACGTCATGCGGCCACATGACCATGGAAGCATCTTCGGACAACGCTGGCTCTTTGGCTAAGAAACGGAGATGAGCACCGGCCCCTAGAGTCGGACACAACTGCACAAATGTGCGGGGGGAACCTTTACCTTTTACCAGATAGGTTTCCCAGCTCATGGCCCCAGTGTGCCTAATTTGTTTGGGTGGCAAACTTGGGAGTACAGCAGGGGATGAATGAGAAGCTGTCAGGTGCAGCACAGCAGGGAAAAAGCACTGTGGCATATGGACAGTGATGTCATTACTGTGCTTCAGCACAACCCCAGAGAAGGTGTCTGCAGCTGCAAATGTCCTTGAAGTCAAAAGCAGTGAAGAGACAGGATCAGTGGGCATGCTCCCAGCCTAGTTCTGCATATACAGGTCTATCTGCTTTCAGAAATGTTCATCAGGCAAGGAATCTGGGCATGGTTATCTTCAATGACTTTGCAAACACATTCATCCCTGCTTTCAAGTGTGTATCTTAAACTATATCAAGTATACACTGAAGCTGTGAATGAATTTAAGGAACAAATTAAAAAATGCTTTCTAGTAAATCACATAGAACAGCCACTGTGATCAATCACTACATAGATTTGTTTGAAAAAAAAAATACTTTCTGATTTCTCCTCTGCACTGACCACATTCCGAAGTATCACATTAGAGGCAAAAACAAAGCAAAATAAACCAAAAATCCACTAAGAATTATTCTCAATGATTTTACAGCACAGAGAAAGTTTAAACCAATATCTGGAGTGGAACAATAAAGGCTGCTACCTTGAATGCTGTAACTCTTGGACACAATGGCTAAGGCATTTCAGTAAAAAAGCAACATTGCCCTCATGTCCTCCTGATGAGCCTCTCATGCGCATCTATAGAATTGGGATAAATGGGCCTTTGTTTGGACCCAATATAAATATTCTGGATTTGGTAATAGATAAAGCAGTGTTTTATTCACACCACTAGAAAAAGGAATAAAGCAGCGAAGGCAATCCATAAACAGCTGATTTGTGTAAAGCATTTGAGTGAAACGGTGAACACACACTAGCGCACAGTAAAGAAAAGTCAGAAAACCTCGAAAAGAGGTGACTTGAAAAGAATAAGCCCGGTAATGTGCCTTGGTGTTTCCTGAGCTGTCAAACCCCTGTCACCAGTAAAAAAAAAATTATTAAAAATATTAAAACGTGTGGATAACTCATCACCCTTCCCCATCACAGTTTAGTTTGAGTTTCTTGATAAGCCAAATATATCACCCAGCAGGAAATGTGCTGTACACCTATTTCCTTTCTTGGCGGGGAATTCCAGACTGCAGGGCCCAGCCATTGCTCTCAGGTCTGTCTGAAGTCCAGCTCGTGCAATTTGATTCTTCATTAAAATGAGACCCATCGAGGTCTTTAGCAGAGAACCTCCTGCAGGAGCCGGGCGGTGGAATTGCTCTCCTGTTCATACACTTCCACTTAATCGGTGTAAAGGAACTCCCTCTTGATTATGTTCTCCCTTGAAACTTCACAAGGAGCCTCCCTGAATAGGCAGAGGTGAATATTTTACCTGGTGCATTGGGAACGAGGAGCCCCGCAGCCATTCAGCAGAACTCAGGTGGGGCAGTTGCTTTCTGCCCTCCCTGCTCCCTGTGCAGCACGGCTCCAAATGGATCCCGTGGTGTATGGAGTCTTCAGTCCCACGTGCCACCTTACCAAGAAGGTGCAGTGCAATTTCATTTAATATTGCATATGTTTCCATCAGCAGGAGTCAATTGCCCTCCATTCTCAGTTTAAGGCTCCCATTTTACTCTGTTATAGCTTTGCTTCTAAGAGGCTGCCGACCCACATCGCTTTGCTTGCTTTGATGATATCTCTCCATGCCACCTTACATCCCCTTGTTTTCAAACCTTACCTTTACGCTGCAGATGTGTTGGTGCTTCCTTGAACTGATTTTCTAGCAAATGGAGGTCTCTCTAATTCCAGGGAAGGGGTGAGGGAGAAAGCTTTCCCTTGCATATTGATAGAAAAGAATTAGGGGGAGAGGATAATTTGGAAGGGAAGAGGAGCAATAGGGAGCACCAATTTTAGAGAGTAAAGCAGAGGTTTCCAAACTTTTCATGTTGGTGACACACTTTTTAGACATGCATCATTTTGCGACACACTCTTACAGCAGGGCACAAGGCAGGCACTAGGACCTGCATGGAATCCTGGCAGGGCAGGTTTGGAGGCAGCAAGGCACAAGGCAGGCACTAGGACCTGTGTGGAATCCTGGCAGGGCTGGGAGGCAGCAGCAGCCACGACACACCCAGACACTGCAACCGACACACTAACGTGTTGTGACACACAGTTTGGAAAGCTCTGGAGTAAAAGCTTGCAATCTCCTGGAAAAACAGAACAGCCTTTTTTTTTTCTCACTAGGATAGAAAGTGCAAAGGAGAGGAGCTTAAAGCAGCATTGTATCCTATATACTTTGGTAGAACTGGCAAAAGAAGAACTAATTTTCAACAGGGAAGCACAGATCAGGCCTCTCAATTCAAGTCTCTCCATTCAGAAAAGAGCTCCGCAAATTATATCTCTTTTAACATAGTAAGAAGGTAACACACCTTCCACAATGGAACACCTTGCCTTGTCTGTCATTTATTACCACATATATTTTAAGACTCGAGCCATTCAATTACTAACAAATGGCAGGGCATCTAGAAGAGCTTCCCACCTACCCACAGCTCCTGTTATTTATTCTGGTTTTTTTATAGAGTCATTTCCTACAACCAACAGGCAATGATACATGTGCAAATGATGTATGTGTGTCCTCTTGGGTTTGGGTGACATTTAATGATATGCATTAAGAGGTTTGGGGCTAGTTGCTGTGTTAGGATTTAAATAAAAAATGGCTGATTCTAAGCCATCCTAAGTAAAGCAAGATCAATGATGAACAATCAATGGGAAGTCCTTGATATAGGTCACTTGCAAGTACAATAAAAACAGGACTTACTCTGAAACAGTGGACTCCGAATCTCATTGTAAGATTCTATAAGAAAATGTGGTAGATCTTTGCGGGAGGACTTCAAACAATTTCGTTTATTGTGCTAGTTTCTTGTTGTAGCCCTTGTGAAGAGCTATACATGTATCTAAGTACAGCTCCTTTTTACATCTCCATGCTGAATGTGTGGAAGTCTGGACCCAGAAGAGAAAGGACCGATGGATGGCTCCAGTTCCCAAGTTCAGACAACACTCAAGATTCATAGAGCTACACAGGCCTTATGCATGTCTAAAGGATCTCAGAACTTTCTACTGCTGTGCTGCAATTCAACGTGGAAGCTTAGGAGGCCTCCATAGATATTCACATGTTCCAGCCTGGTCTGTGTTCCATTTCAGAGGTGAGAAGATGAGTTTTTGAGAAGAAGGTGGGTTCTGCGATGGAAGAATAATGAAATTCCCAAGTGGAGGAATGGATTGTGAAAATGTCAGAATTTGCAGAAATGGCAAAACTGACCTGTTTGGTCAGAGAACAAACAAAAACTTTTTTGAAAGACTGGAAACATTATATGGACCTTTTCCTCAAAGAAGGAAAAAATGAACTGGATTTGAAGTTTAAGTTTGAAGTTTAAGAAATATATGGACTAAATGAGGTGGTGAGGAGATTTGTAAAATATTCAGGAGGGAGGAGGGACAATAAGATTGTAATTAACTGTTGAAAAGAAGGTCAGACGTCATTTATATATTTCTTAACTTTAGTTTTCTTTTTCTTTTCTTGCACTTTTTTGTTTTTCTTCCTTTCCTTTTTTCCTTTGGATTCATCTTTTATTATATGAAAATTCTAAGACATATAAACCGAAAAGGAGGTGGGTTCTGGAAATAGCACAGTTCTTTGGCAGATAACATTAATACAACCTTGTTTTGCCAACTGATATTTTGAGTGAAATCAATCAATTGTTTTATTCAATCTAGATACCAGTTTATCTCTTCAAGATTTCAAAATTAAGTTGTCCTTTACACCCAGAACGGAATCAATTTGATTATCCACACACAAAAGGCACTGTTTACAATACCTGATGTGTCTGATGATTTACATGGTTCTTTTAAAATACTATATTATTAATGCGTGCATTAATGGGAAACTGTGAGGGCATCATTGTGAAAGTGAGCTCAGTAAAAATAAACAAATTACTGTTGTGATAGGCCAGTTCAGAAAAATGCTACTTTCCCATAACAAAAAAACAAACAAAAAAAATGCTCAGAGAAAAGTTCCCAGTAAAGTATTAATTTAATTACATAGCTTTCACTGAATTGTGGAGTCCATGGTGCTCTCTGAGCCTTGTTGTTTTGTTGCAGACGTTTCATTGCCAGGCTAGGCAACATCTTCAGTGCAAAAAGGGAGTGGAACTTGCTCTCTGTTTATATACCCTGGCTTGCTCTAAACAGAGAGCAAGTCCCACTCCCTTTTCGCACTGAAGATGTTGCCTAGCCTGGCAATGAAACGTCTGCAACAAAACAACAAGGCTCAGAGAGCACCATGGACTGCACAGTTCAACTCTGAGCTACAAATATTCTCTTTGGTTGGTTTCACTGAATTCTTGGATCCTTTGACCTAACATTCATTCATCATTCATCATTTACATTACAATTTCACAATCCAATCACAGTGGGAAGCAAAATATATTTCATGTCTGGTAGATAGAATGAGCCAACCAATCCTAGTTCTGCCCTTAGGTAACTCTCTTTCTGTAAATATATTGCCTATATTATGGACATTGGTCCTCCCATCAATGCTCTGCAGGCAGCACATTTATGGTGGTGAAAGTTGATGCTAGTGCTACCTAGCAGCCTGCAGAATGGATCCAGCTTCAGCAACAGTTTTAATTCATCCTAGTACTTTCAGAATGCAATGCTATTCATGTTTATTCAGACATAAATAAGCACACCAGGACCAGGCCTTCATCATAATAAAGTAAATGTTATAATATTTTAGCAGCCATCATATATAATTGCAATGGAAATATTATGGTTGGTCACACAGTCACCCAGATGTTTAGACTGGATTTGGCATTTTTGTCTACCTATCAAGTCCTCCCCAAGGACCTGGGATAGGCAGATGTTGTTGTTTAATAATATTAAAGGTATTGTCGCAGGATGTAAGCTGTTCCAAGTAAAGCTGCCTTTTGCAATTGACTGTTGGTGATTTTGTCAATGCTGATGGTGTTCAATGGTGCTCCAGATGTTTTGGAATTGCACCCAAGGCGCCTATTACTTTTGGTACTATCTTTGCTTTCTTTTGCCACAGTCATTCTACTTCTATTTGCAGGTCTTTATATTTTGTGATTTTCTCCAGTTCTTTCTCTTCTATTCTGCTATCTACAGGTAGTGCAATGTCGATTATCCAGACTTTTTTGTCTTTCTTATCAACAATTGTTAAATCTGGAGTGTTGTGTGGCAGATGCTTGTCTGTTGTTGTTGTTGTTGTTGTTGTTGTTATTATTATTATTATTATTATTATTATTATTATTTTATCCTGCCTTTTTATATATATAACTCAAGGCAGTGAACATACCTAATGCTCCTGCCTCCTATTATCCCCAAAACAACAACCCTGTGAGGTGGGTTGGGCTGAGAGAGAGTGACTGGCCCAAAGTCACCCAGCCAGCTTTTGTGCCTAAGGGAGGTCTAGAACTCACAGTCTCCGGGTTTCTAGGCCAGTGCCTTAACCACGACACCAAACTTTCTCTCTTCTAGCTATCCAATGTCATATCAAGCTTGAATATGAGATGTATGTGGAAGAAGTACATATTCAACTACGGTTATAGAGAGAAAGAAAATGAAATTAAATGAATGGATCAATCTGGTTTACAGTTAAGAAATTAGAAATTTTGCAAGCCACATAGTGATCTAGGTCCATTAAATTATGAGTGCTTTTCAAAAGTATTACAATGACTAATATTTTGATGTGAATTGCAGCAGTTCTTTTTTGTTATAATTAACTTTGGATGAAAAGTCAAACAGTCTTATGTTGTAATATTGACATCCTAAATTGCAATTAATACTGATAGAATGTTTACTTTTCTCTTCTTATTTCCAATACTTTATGCTTTTTAAATAATAGAATGTTCATAATTTTAATCAAATTACATAAATATTACTGCCTTGAAATCTGCATTGAAATAATACAGCATATCAAGATTTATAACAGTACTGTACAATAAAAGGGAAAAAAAACTATTATAGTGTCATCTTGATATTCTGAATATGACATATGAATATGACCTGATTGCATAGTATAGTATGTACCCATTCATCCATGATTGGATCTCCTCTTGAATTTAACAGCAGTAGTTGAATACACTGAGCACATCATTCTATACTCATTCCACAACTGTTTGCTTTCATAGTGTTTCCTGTGCAGAGTATTCAGGAAGCTGATAAAGTTTTGTAGCAGAGTATAGTAAAAACTTTGTCTCTTCTTTATTGCTGTCATTATTTAATGTATTTCTTGTCCCCATATTGGTTACATCTCATCAGTCAATACATTAACATCCCTAAGGAAAAGAACAGCAATAAAAGGTTAACAAGAAAATACAATGCCTATCAAATTTTCCAGAGGGAGGGAAGGAGGGAAGGTTTACTGCAGTGTGCTCTACATGGGGCTGCCCTTGAAAACCATCCAGGAGCTGCAACTGGTCCAGAATGCAGCGGCACATACGGTTTTGGGTGCCCCACGGTTCACCTGAGTAGCAGCACCGCTGTGTGAGCTGCACTGGCTTCCAGTTGCTTTCCGGGTGCAGTTCAAGGTGGTGATCATGGCACAGAGCCAGCTCTGCCTGAGGGTATCTGCCCGTCTTACTAGGTTATATAGGGTGGGCGTGCTCCAGGTCCCCTCCCTTAAATATTGCCACCTGATGGGACCTCTGAGGCACGCCTTCTCGGTGGCCGCCCCAGCTCTTTGGAACAGCTTCCCACCTGAGATCAGAGGGATCCCTACCCTTTTAGCCTTCCAGAGGGCTCTGAGGACCTGGCTCTTCCTCCAAGCATTAGGCTAGGATGGGGGTTGAGCTGCAAGGATGTTTGGTCTGGCACCTGGGGGGAAAGGATACCTTTGTTTTTAACTATGTTTTATGGATTGTTGTGAGCCTCCTAGAGTCATTGTATGAGATAGGCGGCCATATAGGTCCTGGGAAGGAAGGGAGGGAGGGAGGATTTTCCCCAACAATTTTCCTTTCTGAGGACTGTCATGGGAAGGTGGCCATTGCTACACACCTACCTCTTCAAAGAAATAGAGGCATACCTGCAATCTTGCATCTTTTGAATATTGAACATGACGTGGACATGCACAGACATTTGTACATTATGCTATTGCTGAATTCCTGTGTTCTAAAATTAGAGAACTGACCCCCAGATTGATTAAATAAGTAACCCAGCAAGCCCTTAGAACAGGATTATGTAATTTTCCAGGGTCTGGGAGTTGTATCTGGCCAGTGAGTGACTGTTCTCCAACAATGTATGGAGCCAGAAGAAAGACATGGGTGGGGTCAGAATGAAATTTGATTTGATCTAATAAAATGCAGTTAATAGAATAACTAACATAATTAAACACAATTAGTGTAATTACTCTCTATGTACTTAATAATTTTCTCTTTCTTATACTGGAAGTCTAACAGCTGAATGCATCAGTCACTTCTATATCTCCTAGCATTCCTACCTAACATCAAAAGTAGTTCACAGTGAACCATTAAAATCTATCCAATTACTTAGTGACTAAGAGAAAAAAAGTATGCTCATCTTCTTAGTAATATCTCACCTGAGGATATTATTGATACTACATAGGAAACAGCTTTGAAAAACTTCATAGTTTTATATTACATAAATCAGCATTGGGTAAACAGATTTATGTTGAAACCTATGTTTCCTTTAGAAGAACAGGCTGCATTCCAAGGGTGAATGGAGATGAATCAAGGTATGGGTGAGGTCAGTCCAAAGTTGGTGGGGCACTCTCACTTCCCTTCCAGACTAAAGAGAAGGGAGAGGCAGAACTGATTATTTGCAGGGAGTGTTTGAAGTCTGGCTGAGGCTGGATAAAATTAGACAGAGAATCCCATGAGCTAGTTTGGTGTAGTGGTTAAGGCATCAGACTAGAAACCGGGAGATCATGAGTTCTAGTCCCACGTTAGGCCCAAAACCAACTGGGTCACTTTGGGCCAGTCATTCTCTCTCAGCCCTAGGAAGCAGGCAAGGGCAAACCCCTTCTGAAATCTTGCCAAGAAAATGGCAGGGACTTGTCCAGGCAGTCGCCAGGAGTCAAGACTGACTCAAACACACACACACACACACACACACAGGCCACCAAATCTAGATGACAAAAATCCTGAAGACCACCAGATGGGTGCAAAGTGTTTTCTGTATCTCTTTGTGGCCATCTAGCAGCCATCTAGATTTTTGCAGCCCAGATCCCAGAACATGAAGCTGCCAATTGGTTACCCCTGTTCTAAATAATGTAGATTTTCTATTCACTTTTTAGAGACAGTAGAACTGCAGAACCAATTTATGCTTTATTTATGAAAGCCCAAATCAATACTTTTTTCTATAGTCCAGCACGATAGCAATAGCCTTTGCTCCAAGAACCTTCACGGGAACCTTCCCACCCAATTCTGAAATCTTTACACTTCCCAGTCCCAACGGCATCACTATCTCCAATCTATAAGAAACATAAAGCTTCATAAAATAAATGTCAAGGAGTGCTGGCTTTCTGCAAAAATTGCCCTTATTCCTCTGCTGTATTTCTGTTCTGTTTGTGAGTTGCTTTACTATTTGTGAGTGGCCTAATCTAACTGAATTTTTCAGTCTTCAGAGGTTCTAATTTCTTGAGAAACAGATCTGACATGATCTTGATTTCCTTCAATAACTTTCCCCCTACTCTTGGGAAATTTATGTCTGCTTTGGATTTTCATCTCAGATCTTTTGTGAACAAGAAGGTAAAAGATATATGTAATTTCTGCCCCCTCATCCCCACCTCTTTTGGTCAATAAATTTCTCTGGGCATCTTGAAGAATTCTTGTTGCCACTTTCTTTGACCTTGTATTTCTTATATTATGGCCTTGAAAACATTTTAACCTAGGTGAACATCTTCCTATTCCTTACCCTTAATTTTCTGATTTGTTATACGGTATATAGTTTTCTTTCTTGCCTGTACTTTATGGGAAATGTTACATTTTTGTATTTAGTGTATGTATGTGTGTCTGTGCACGCACACACTCTTTCACTACTTCAGCACTGTAGATGGCACTGTTCCCTCTGATGAAGTCCTCCTGAACCATGGCCCCAGAGTGGAGCTAAGACTAACCATGATGCTTTCTTGAGAAGATGTAAAACTGAGATCTTGAACCACTTGTGTTCATTAAAAATCTCCAGATATGTTTTGAAATATTTTTAACACTATGCCCTCGTAAAATTCTAGCATGCGTGATTGCATCTTTTCTTCTTGTATTCCCTTGCATTTCAGATACCCTAATTTTCACAGCATATCCTAACTTGCAGAAGCCCATTCTCAATTGTCAATGGTGGTTAAATATAGGCTCATAATGTTTCCCACGATAGAGACATAAGGGCGGGGGGAGGTATGTGTGCATGTGTTTATATGTCTGTGTGATGCTGCAGGTTTCATTCTACTTTTATACTATATTATTAAATATATAGGTGAAGTGTAATTTGAAGATTTAATTGATAAAACTATAAATTGTAATATTACTTATGTTTTAAAAAGCTATTTTATTGCAACCCTTGCAATACCTTGAATTTGACCAGAGACCTGTCCCTGATTAAGGCACATGTAATAGTTTCCCAAGCATAGAATATAAAGCTTCTACCTTTATTTTGTTTCATTCTCATTTCAGTCTTGTCACGATTGGCTAGATCCAGCCTGAGACCAATAGTTTCAAAATAGGTAATAATCATCTCCACGTGGGGCTTATTTACAAAATCATTTTTTATTAATCTGACTCATGTCAGCCTTGGTTGTTTTGGCAATGAAAAGGTAAATCTGTGGTAGAAGCAAATCAAAAGAGGGGAAGAACATTCAGTAACTCTAGATCATTAAATATATATATATTCTGTCACCTCCTGGGCAACCAACTATATCAACAGCGCCAGGATCAATATCCAGGAACATAACAGAGTGAAGTCCCATGTAGTCCAGCATTCTCTTTTCCATCGTGGCCAACCAGAGAACTCAGGTGAATCAATAGCCCTCTCTCCCAGTTGTCCCACTAAATAGATTCTTCAAGAAATAAGGAACGTCAGCCCCTTTGTGCCTCTTGATTCCCCCTTCCTCATAACCAATGCAACACAATGCATCATGAGACATAAGTCAGGTATACAGTTTTCCACCTGCCTTACATTATTCAGTAGAGTTATCAGGGAAATGTACTATCTAGCTACGTTAGCCAATGGAGGGAGAACTTTTTCAGCAATGGGAGAAATAGGATTTCACAAAGCCAGTAGCAAAGTTTTACATCTTTTCTCCACCCATGCAGGGTTCCTTATCCAGACTCTGGTCCATAAGAGAGTATCACCCATTTAGTATCTATTTCTGTAATGAATAGGCAAATCAGTGACATTGTGATTAGAGCTCTATTGCTGGAGCAAATAACAACCGATTTATGATTTTGGGGCAGCCATTCCCTGTCATCCTAACTTACCTGATGTGGCTGTAATGTGGCCAGGAGAAAGGGAGGAGCAGAGGATGAGAATTAAGTAACCTCTTCGAGCTGGTGGGAATTTAATAACAAAATATGTTATGAAAAAGGCAAAATCAATAAAATAGACTGTTGCTTGTATAACTTGAAATATTTAGCTTTGCCTTCAGTGTGGCTTTTATACTTGCCATTTGGTTTGGTAGACTCAAGCACCACTACAGCCTCCACAATGTTGAGCAGAAGGGGGTGTTGTATTGGCAGACCACAAGAAGGCGCAAAGATATTCAGCAGAATTCCAGTGGCTGATTGAGTCTGGAGGGTCCAGGCCAAAGCAGGTCCTCAGGGCTGATAAAGGACTAAAGAAACAATAAAGAAACAATGGTGGTCCTTCATTCCACTGTGGAATTAGAATCTCTCTCTCCCTCCCTCCCTCCCTCCCTCCCTCCCTCCAGTAGCACCAACATTCAAATTAAGGAAGCAGTGGGGCACTTTCTTCCTGCTCCTCAAAGTCATGGAAAGTGTCAGTTGTATTCTGATGACTCTGAAGATGTGTTAACTGTGGCTACATTTGCAAAGTAGCAGGTGAACATGCATTGTCTGATCTTGCTTTGGGACTGGGTGCCATCCTGCTCCTTCATCAGCTAACAAGGAAGAAGCATTCTCAAGGCAGACAGTAACTGCTTCACTGTTCCTCTGCAGGGAACTGCATCATTAACCCCATCATCTTGAACCAAGCACACAACCCATATGCTCTGAAATAAAAGCCAGGTCCCCTCCCCTCCTTTTTTTTTTTGAGAAATCACCAAGAGAACATGGGTAACCACGCTATTTTTCTCTGACTGGCTCAACAACTGCTTTCTGCATGAGGTGCAGGATATCTCACCTCCAAGAACCCATCCTTTAGAATCTTCCTGGCCATCCTGCAGGCTTGCAGTTCACAGACCTGAACCTGGAGATAGCCTTCTTGCCACCCAACACCATCTCCTTGATCCAGCCAATGGACCAAGGTCTAATACTGACTTTTCAGTTCTACTCTACTTACTGTACAGAAGGGGTACCCAACCTTTTTGGCACCAGGGACCGGTCGTGGAAGACAATTTTTCCACGGACCAGGTGGGGTGGGGTTTGCAGGCGGGAGCCAATTGCGTGGACCGGGGGCGGGGTTTGCAGGCAGGAGCCAATCGCGTGGACCAGGGGGGCGGGAATCTGTTACAGCCATTCCATCAGTTGAGAAGATTACCAGAAGATTCACCAGTACTATTGGTGGAGAAGACCTGGAAAATAAGAAACCACATGAAGTGGAGAACATCCTCCGATTTCATCAGGAAAGGCTTACTGAAGAATGGGAGGAGATAATCCAGGCAGCTTCTGAGAGAAGAGAAAGAGATGCTTGCTAAATCTTACACCGCCAAGGGCTTGCTGAGATGTTGCAATTGGGGAATGCACTGGTGCACAGTGTTTGAACTTAATCCCTTGATGGGACACAGCATTAAGTTTCATAAGCAGATGGATTATATTCTGTAACCCTATGAAAGGACACCTACCAGGATCTGCAAAGCAAGATCAGGCAACACATCTTCACCTGCTACTTTGCAAATGTAACCACAGTTAACATATCTTCAGAGTCATCAGAATACAACAGTGACACTTTCCATGACTTTGAGGAGCAGGAAGAAAGTAATCCCCCCACTGCTTCCTTGTTTTGAATGTTGGTGCTACTGATGAGACAGAGAGAGAGAGAGAGATTCTAATTCCACAGTGGAATGAAGGACCTCCATTGTTTCTTTATTGTTTATCTCGTCTTCCTTATTCTTTGAATAAAAACCAATTGCAACATGCTCAAAAATATTTATTCTTTATTCTTTTGTTCTTGCTCTTTACTTTGAATAAAAATGTGGGGGGAATGGAAGAACTGAGGTGTTTTTACCTTGTATTTTGGTGATTTTCAGTCATTCAGTCATTTTCAGTCATTTGGTGATTTTCAGGGCTCTTGAACCTAACTTCCCAACGCCCATAGGTTCAGGGTATCATCACCCACAGTTTTGTCATCTGCAAGAAATAGCAGCAACTAAACAAACAAACAAATGTGCACCACTAGTACCACCGTATGGCTCTACCTCACTGTATTTACACTCTCTGGGATGCCATAATTGGTGGCTATCAATGTAGCCATAGAAAAAAGCCACACGCAGAAGACAATATTATGAACACTGCAGTGCAAAGCACACAATTTATGTAAATGCACATAGTGTACAAGCTAGCTGTGAAACACTACAGCAACAATCCACACATTGATTTGAACTTCATCTCACAGACGTCAATGAAATTTATATCCAAGTCTAGGTGATATCACTGTGATACATTCTTTTTTTTTTAGCTCCCACCAGCAAGAGGTGTGAAATATTGCTTGCCTCATAGTGTTTCTCCTCATATTTTAATCCTAAATATTTGCGCTTTTCCATCCGCCGCTTATTGGCATGCACGTAAAGTCACTGCAGTTCCTGTTTTGCACTGGCCCTCTTTTCTTGCTGTTGATAAGCCTCATCAATGTAGTGCAGCAAGTCCAGCCCTTAACCCATGAACAAGCATGCCGATGTGATGAACTGGCACACAGTTATTAATCCAAGAACTCTCAATTACACACCATCAGATGAAGTAGAAGAGTACTTTATTAATACAGATGCTCAATCCCATTCAAAGATCAGTCTGAAGGAAACCGCGCAAAAATGTTAAGATAAAATCCCCTGGTTGCTCTAACCCCTCCCTAAAGGCTGCACAACTTCTAAAAGCAAAATCCCCCCCCCCTCTCGCTAAGCCTAGCTAGCAGTAAAATTCCATTCTACTTTCTAACAGATTTCTACTCCCTTTCCCACATTCCTTGCTAACAAACACTGATAAGCCAGCCACGCTGACCTTGAAGGTGCTCTGGCCTGTCAGCAATCATGCTTCTCCCATGCTCAGATACTATTACAGGACTGCTAATACAATTACTACAAAACCCATCTCCCATACACTTATCCCTTATGCTGGAAGGATGCTAACTCCTGACAGCTGATTTATTTCCTGTCTAGCAGAACACTCATTGCTTTCATCTAAAATATTTATCAATGTATAAATAATTACAAGTGGAGAAAGCATTTCCCACCAATTTCCCAGATTCCCATTTTGATACAGAGTTAATACCAGTGGAGCTCCAGTCTAGCTAAAGTACTGTAACTGACAGGACCATCCTGTGCTTGCTCATAGAAATTGTGCTCTGGAGTGGGACTTTATTAAGGAGTATTTAATCTGTTTCATAAATTGGATTTTAAGCTCAATCTTGTGCCTCTTCCTCCAGAAGGTAAGCGCCCTGAGTCCAGTGGGGCTCATTCCCAAGAAATTCTCTCATTGTCTCTTCTTATTAATATTAGCCAACTTTTGCATTTTATTGAAAATGCAACATATTTCTCTGCTTTCCTGATCTCCCTTGTTTGGTTTAACGATGTTTCAACTATTAAAAGCCTTTTTTACTGTTAAATGAACATGGGAAGGCTTTACTTGGACTATCTTGAGCATTCATCCCAACCCTAAAATCTATGGGCTTCATCCAGTGCTTCATGGTCTACCTGTAATGGTATGGGGGAATGACCTTGGGAGACTGGGCAAAGAGACACTGCCAAGGGAACAGTCAGATAAGAGACAGCATAGCCTGCAGCTGGATAGTGGGCGGGGCAAGAGGCTCAGAAAAGACCTTCCCTAGTTTTTTGGGCTGTAAAGGAGACGGGGGCAGAAATATACTTTCAGACTTGCAAGATTCTGTCAATTCAGCTTTATAATAAAGTAGAATTAGCTCATCTGGCTGTGTTTCCTATCTGGTATGCCCTGAAAGGCTGACATTAATCTTGCAAGTCTGAAAGTTATATTTCTCCCCCAGTCTCCTTTACAGTCCAAGAAACTAGGGAGGGTTTCTTCTGAGCCTCTTGCCCCACCCACTATCCAGCTGCGGGCTATGCTGTCTCTTATCTGACCATTCCCTTGGCAATGTCTCTTTGCCCAGTCTCCCAAGGTCATTCCCCCATACCATTACACCACCTGAAATGGACACAAAACTGTGAAAAGAATGGACATTTCCAATTTTTTCCATGTATGGGGAAACTTAATTCACATAAGGACCTGGGTGGGGTGGGATGTTCCACTATAGTCAAAGGAGAAGCCCCTGTGTGGATGAGCATCCAGTGGAGTTCATGGTCATCTGAAATGACTTTATGGGAAGTAATCTAACCTAATTGAGGGGGCAGATACTCAACTGAAAACAATCATTATAACGAAGGAGGCTCTCATTTCAGTGGAGCTTGCTTTCAGATAAGTAAGAATCAAGGGGATGACTTCACTTTTGAGCCATACTATGTTAAAAGGCCAAGAGTGTGCATACAGTATGTGTATACAGCTGAAGCTCTGGCTTTCAGAGTAACACTCTATGGTAACTAAAGAAGAAAGATGAGTGATAGGATGATGCTGACACCGAAAACAACCCCAGAGTCAACAGCTTGTGTTTCAAGTACAACTTCTCACTTCTGCTCTGGAGTTTAATTACAAAGAGCCCCCTTCTCTGGACCTTTGATAATGATTTAAAAATAGTGAGCCACCGTATCCTACCACAAGATAGACTTAATGCTTAAACACCCCTTTTTCAGCACCTGGGTATCTGCTGAGTAGGCAAGTATAGAGGGCTGGTGTGACCAGATGCAAAGTCTAGACTTATTTACATCATAAGGCATCATATTACATTGTAGGCAAGTGGCAGTGCGGTACAGAAACAGTGTGTTCAACATTTAAAATAGAATGTGGGAGTGAAAATGTAAAGCTTACAACTTAAATTTAATAGTTGACCAACAATGTGATAGGAGAAAACTCAGAGTTGCATTTAACCTTTTGGCCTTAATATTATTCCCTTGGCCAGATTTCAGTCTTGATTATAAACAGATATTTATTTGTTTATTTATTTATTTATTTATTTATTTATTTATTTTTCAAATTTATCACCGCCCATCTCCCCCAATGGGGGACTCTGATATAATGACATGCCTGGCCAAGTGCTTCCATTTTATTTTGTATGTGAAATCTAAGAAGAATGTTTTAACAAGATGCTTTATTATAAGAAAACAATATAGCAAGATTCAGAAGCGACTTATACGAGAGGCGTATAGAAATGTTTTGATTGTGGTTGGACTGCATTCTGGTGGTGGTGAGGAAAACACATTACCAATAACATTTATTGGTTGTTGGTAGTTGTAATTAATGCTTTTTTTTTTTTTTTTTTACAAATAAGCCCAAGTAAAAGGAGGTGAAAGGAGACATTGAAATCCAGGACACATCCAACATGTACATATAAATTTATTTGAGAATGGAGTTCTAACTGTTGATACCAGAGATTAAGCCACTTGATTTGGAAATACCATTTTATTTATTTTTATTCTTTTATTAAAACATTTAATACTATTTCTGGATTATATAAACTTTGATGCACTTTGCAATAATTTTATAAAACAATGCCATTAAAATAAAAGAACCAAGACCATTACAGGAAGTTTTAGTAGGGCGTGTACATCTTCAAAGATGTCCTTTGCATTATCCAAAGCTTTCTCAAAGCACCTCTTTGAAGTAATGTTGAGAAGTGGAGTCATCCATGCTTCTGAAGTTTAGAGTGGAACAGCCACCCTACTTCGCTTTCAGCCAATAAAAGTGGCTTCTGGAGATATTTAAGGGCTTGTGCACATCTGCAGAAACCACTCTTATTGAATCAGTGGCCAATTAAGTTCAATCAGTACTTCTTTCTCTCGCATGACGTGAAGCACCTCTGTAAGAAAGATCAGGTATGATCTGCATAGGCCGAGTAGTTAGTGGCAGGAGAAAAGCAACATCAAAAGATATGTTTTCTAAAACATACCAATTTTGGGATCTGTCATTTGCCAGTATAGGTACCACTACAAAGGAAGTCTGACTCCATGTCTCCTCAAAACATAGATACGTAAGAGGAGTGGGCTGGTATAAATGGAAACATTTCATGCAGTGACCATATTTCAAGTTCTTTAAGATTTTGTATATTAATTTGTACAAATTAATTTTAAAATACATTGATATTAATGTATCAGGACCCTGATCCTGGGTTGGTAGCAGAAGTGTACTTACGTGCAAAACAAGGCACCCCAGACCAGGGCCCCCCAACCTTTTTGGGGCCAGGGACTGGTTTCAAAAGACATTTTTTCCGTGGACCGGGGGGGCAGGGTTTCCAGGATTTCTGCAGACCGGGGGCGGGGTTTGCAGACGGGAGCCAATCACACGCACTGGGGGGCGGGGTTTGCGGGCAGGAGCCAATCACAAGCACCGGGGGTGGGGTTTGCGGGTGGGAGCCAATCGTGCAGAAGGGGACGGGGTTTGTGGGCAGGAGCCCCGCAGCCCAGTTCCTAACAGGTTGCAGCCCACTAGTGGGCCGTGGCCCACAGGTTGGGGACTCCGCCCCAGACCATAATCTAGCTGTTGCATTCTATACTAGCTATAATTCTGATGTAAGTGCAAGGATGGCTCCACATTGTCCTCCAGTCTTGAGGTTGACAATTAATGAATGACAGTGACCAAGCTGTCCTTGTCCAGGAACAGACTCAGATCATGTGTCAGCCTAAGCTGGTAATAGGCATTCCTAACCATGAGGTCACTTTGGCTTCCCATGACAATGATGGAACCAAGAAGACCCCAAACTGTCAGCCAGCCCTTCAATGACATGACAAAGCCCTACAAACCCATGTAGAATAGGCTTTTTTTAAAAAAAAAAAAATCCATAGACCAGCAACCACTTCTCAACAGTATCTTCATTTCATTCGGATCCATCTTCCTGGTGTTCATCCAGATAACCACTATGATCAAATTCTGGTCTAGCTTGTGCCTGGTCTGTTTCAGTGGAACAGAGCTAAATAATATTGATTTGTAAGTCTTTTTTGCCCTAATTCATACTTGCAGCCAAATATATGACATTATACAAAAAAGGCCACTATAAAACAATACTCAAATTAGAGAATATTTTAAAAATATCAAAATCTATTAGTCTGACCATATCACATACAGTATCTGCAGCAGCATAACTGGCTATTTTTGTTTTTAAATCAGCCAAGTCAAATTAGCCAAAACTATGTTCATGTTTCTGCTTGACAGCAAAACATGATCAGAGAGAGGAACAAGCCAACCTCCTTGGGAAGGGCATCCCCCAGTCCTCGTGGCACTTTGGTAGCATAGCTTTGCTTCTGAAAATGTATACATGGCCTTAATTTCCCTTTTTGCCCTGCAGATATGTACCACAGTTGATCCAAATAAACAGAAATGTAATCTCTTCAATCACATGGTTATCATATATCAAATCTCAGAGACTTGTGGAATAATGGATACAGAAATTCTCGGGCCATCGGGACTAAAAGGTATTATTCACTGTAATCCCCCTTTCCCTTCAAGAAGCCTGCATGAGTGAGACCATTTTGTTTTTCTTTACAATGATTTCGTGTGACAATTTGCCAGATGAACTTCACTGATGAGCAAGGACTGCACCCTTGCCTCCCTGAAGCCCAGTTTAGCCACTATGCTACCTTACATCTCTACATGTCCATACCTCGCTTCTTAAAACAAGACAAAAAGATAACATGCATTCCTCTCGGGAGTGCCAAAAACACCAGTTGCTTCTTTTTCTTCCATTTCCAACAGATTTTTATTAGAAGTATTAAAAAAAATATCTGTTTGGGCTGAGTGTCTTGAAGAGAGATCTCAAAAGAAATGACATTTTTCATAAGCAACTACCAGAATTATGCATAGAAAGTTTGGTTTAAATGGCTTTTTGCTAAGGAAAGAGTGAATAAGAACACCTCATTAATATAATATCATCTAGATAAATTCCATTAGGTGCCTTAATGAAAACAGTAACACCATTCCACTCATCGCAAAAGAGGACAAATACAAAAAAATTGCTCTGGTTTACAAAGGAAGTGGGATACGGGTTTCCAGTGAGAGCAGGATATATCTGACAGGTATGACTCAGAGCCAAGTGGGAGAAACTAATTTCAATTTCTTCCCCATACTGCTCAAGCCCACAGTTGATATTATTGCTCTTCAACTCTTTTTTTCTTTGTGCACATATAAATCAGCCTTTTGGTTTATTAGGGAATTGTGAGTGATGAAGCAGATGGGATGTCAGCTGGAATGAAAGTGGAGGAACTGGCTTACTTTGGAGTCTGTATAGAACCAGGCCATATTGTTTTTCCATACATTGAGTCATCTCCTTCATCAATATGTAGGAGTGGAGGAGCTGGAACAGATTCACTCCAACTTGGACTCCAGTGTTGGAGGAGGTCACATGAATGGCAACTGCTTGACCTCTAATGAAAGCTGGACTGGAGTATATCCTAAATTTTTTTGGATCTCTTACTGGGTTTTGGTATTATCAATCATGGTATTCTTATAGTGCAATCTGACCTTGGGGACAGGATTATGCAGTCATGTCTAGACTTCAACACCTAAGCCATTATCTATGGAAGTGTTTCTCAACCTTGGCAACTTTCAGATGTGTGGACTTCAACTCCCAGAATTCCCCAGCTGGCTGGGGAATTCTGGGAGTTGAGGTGCACACATCTGAAAGTTGCCAAGGTTGAGAAACACTGATCCATGGTGTTCTACAAGATACCCTCCTATCCCCACGCTGGTTAACATCTACATGAAACCACTGGTGGAGGTCACCTGAAACTTGAGTGTGATGCCATTAGGATATTGATGACATCCAGCTCTACAGCTCTTTGTCATCCAACTCCAAGAAGAACTCAACTTCCTTGAATGTTGCCCAAGTTCAGTAATGAATGGATGACGGTAAGCAACCTGAAATAAAATCCAGACAAAATAGAGGTGTGGCTGGTAAGCAGGAAAGTGAACTTTGGGACTAAAGTTCAACTTGTTTCTAATGGGACTGTGCTTGTCCTAGAAGAACAGATGTGCGGTCTGGGAGTGCTCCTTGATTCTCAGCTGGCAATAGTGAGGAGGAGCTTTTTTTTTTTTTTGCACAATTAAGGCTAATGTGCCAGCTGCCAATCTTGTTTTGATTATTGCAGTAAGTCCTCAAAGAAGCTGTCCTTGAAAAATGTCCAGAAGTTGCAATTGGTGCAAAATGCAACAGTGGCCTGCTAACAGGGGCAAAATACCAAGTTCACATGTTGCCTGTACTGAAAGATGTACACTGATTAATGATGGATAACTGGACACAACTGAAGATGTTGCTATGGACCTTCAAAATCCTAAATAGGTGAGGGCCTGACAAGCTGAGGGGCCACCTTCCTATTATGAATCTGTCTGGCCATTAAAATCTGCAGGACAGGTCCTTTAGGAGTTGTGCCCATGGTCAAGGTTCCATCTACTGGATGTGCAGGAGAGAAGCAGAAGAGAACATCTCCTGTGTTGCTCCCAGCCTATGGAAGACTTCATTCAGATATGCCTTCGGCTCCCAGTCTCTCAGGATTTCGAAAAACAGTAAAGTTGCTTCTAAGGCAGAGCTTTCCAAACTTTTCGTGTTGGTGACATACTTTTTAGACATGCATCATTTCACGACACACTCTTACAGCAGGGCACAAGACAGGCACTAGGACCTGCGCGGAATCACAGCAGGTTTGGAGGCAGCCAGGCAGAAGGCAGGCACTAGGACCTGCGTGGAATCCTGGCAGGGCAGGCTTGGAGGCAGCAAGGCACAAGGCAGGCACTAGGACCTGCGTGGAATCACAGCAGGTTTGGAGGCAGCAAGGCACAAGGCAGGCACTAGGACCTGCGCGGAATCCTGGCAGGGCTCGGAGGCAGCAGCAGCAGCCACGACACACCCAGACACTGCAGCCGACACACTAAGATGTCGCGACACACAGTTTGGAAAGCTCTGTTCTAAGGGTTAATTGATTTTAGCATTCCTTTTATGCTTTTAATCTTTTATACTGTGTATTTAAATTATGTTAGCCACCTGGAGTGCTTGTTTGAACAGAAAGGCAGGCTATTAATCAGTCAATCAAACAAAGACTAAATACATTTGATTCACCAATTGCCCATCATCCCAATGAAGGAAGCACATCCCCAAAAAGAGAACAACAGAGATTGCAGAATTTGCACATGTTGATTTCACTTACCCATTTAGAAAAAGCTATAATCGTACTAAGATGTATTTCCATATAACCAACCAAGTCACTGTATGCTGGCTCAGTCTGCTGCCAAATTATGCTTGGATTACACAGCCCTGCAAACAGTTGACTGTTCTCTATAAAGTAGGGTTAGGCTTAGGGTTAGGTTACTTGCTCATCCTAGCTGCTAAACAGCCTCCTGAAGAGTGAAGAGACTCTGCAGAATTGGAGAAAAATAATGTCCACTCACCTTCCCTTGTTATGTTGACTTCTGTGTCCCCTTTTTACTGTCACAAGAAACCTGACAGTTAGACTAGGTTGAGAAGAAAGATTTGGTCCAAAGTCGTTTTGTGAATGTTGTGGTTCAAAGGAGATGTCATGGTCTCACATTTCCAACTGATATACTAAACTGCCTCTCTGAGTCATGAATGAAAAATTGTCATTTTTCCCAAGGGAGGGAGCAGGGGGGCACCCTCTCTTGTTGATTTTTACCTCTTGTCCATCGCTGCTACAACCAGTTTGCTTGCAGACCCCCTTTCTGTAAGCCTGGATTTGGTTCCAAATGAAATCAATGTGAAGTGGAGATTTAATATTTCTTTTAAGTGACATTGACCAAGGAGAACTTTGGGGAACTTAACGTTTTCTGGATTGGGCCTAACTTGCTACCTAATTAGTTAAAACAAAACAAAACAAAAAAACCTCTCACAAAAATTATCCTATTTGAAAGACACACAAGAAGCACAGGTGTTCTCCTAAAATGAAAATTAGAATTTAAGTAAATAAAAATATTCTGCAAATATTTGCAATCTGCTGTGGAGATTCTTCACTGGCAGGAACCGATTCAACAGGGTGAGACTATTCCAAGCATGGTGACCTGCAGTGCTTCACAGAAGAGCTTCCATTCGTCTCCATGTGGCAGTTCTGCAATTAAAACTGACCCGGAGTCTCTTGTTATGAAAACCCCAGTCATCGCAACAGCTCTCTTGTTGTGTGACAGGCATTTACAGCATTAACTTCACCAGGCAAGGACCAGTAAAGTAAAATTAGTCATGTTTGTAAATTATAATCACGCGGCACAATTGTATGTGCTCATTTAGCCATTTTAACTGTGTGTGATGTTATCCTCTCGGCAAGACTAATAAGCATTAGCCGTAATGAGGTCAGTGAGTCAGTCAGGCATTATCATGGGATTTAATTGGGACACTGGTCTCTGCTGAAGTGAAAATTAATAACTTTTGTCAATGTTCTGGTGAAATGTTCTGTCTTATTAAACTACGAGGGTCAATTAGAAAGCATTATGTAATAAAGTCCCCAGCAGCAGAACTCAAATTGAGTTATACCACAGTCATTATACCGGGGCGACTGCATCTGAAAATGGAAAACCGGAGTGCCATATGGAAGGGTCGGCCGATATTTATAGGCCTGGCATGTTAAGGTTTCCACAAGAAGGAAACAATTAAACGTAATACGCAAATAAATCAGAGTGCCATGTTTGCGTGCCAAGAGCTTCCTGCAGGCCACACGCCGTCAGATGTGACTAGGCAAAATGGCCCTCGTTTAATCAGCCTCATTTCAGTGCTGCAAAAGAGGGCCATCCCGGTGGATCACTTGAGTGGCTGAAAATCTGGGACACACCTGGACGTTGGCGGCCCTGCGCATGGACGCAGGCAAATAAATAACACTTGATTGTACGGCTATTAAGGCCCAACATCGCTTTTTATTAAAGTGCCATTATAGTGGTACAACAAATTAACAAACTTTAAAGCATATTTTTACAGCCGCTGATACTCCCTGAGCAGTCAGTACTTCAAAATGGGTAGCATATTGTTAGGGACTGATGAAGTCTTTGCCAGCGCTGGCATCGAAAGGGAGCGTGAGCAGCCAGCTAGTAACGGCTTGAACTGCTATGTGAGGGAGACGAGGGCTTTTCCTCAGGGACTGCGACAAGCTCAGATGTCAGAGTTTGTTCTTCCCCCCTCCTTCCTCTTTCTCTTCAAAGGAGGTGAGCGCAGGACCAGCAGGCAGCAGCAGAATGGCTGTTGAAGTTAAACACACCACAGAATGCCTCCACCTTTAAAGGCTTGGAGGGATTTATTTTCATCTCCATGCAGGGGGACGACACTGAAACCAACTTTCCCTAGTTGACCCAGAGCTCTATGATCCTGAGTAGCCATTGCCAAAGCTGAAAGCATCACCCCAGGGATTTCTTTTTAGAGGGCTGATGTTCTCCCTCACCCCCCAGAAATATAATGCTGCTAAGAGTTGCAGCAGGAGAACCAGTTTGGTGTAGTGGCTAAGGCACCAGGCTAGAAATCGGGAGACTGTGAGTTCTAGTCCTGCCTTAGGCACAAAGCCAGCTGGGTGACCTTGGGCCAGTCATCTCTCTCAGCCCTAGGAAGGAGGCAATGGCCATCCCCTTCTGAAATCTTGCCAAGAAAACTGCAGGGACTTGTCCAGGCAGTTGCCAGGAGTCAGCACTGACTTGAAGGCACCAAAAAATAAATAAAAAAGTAGCAGCAGGAGGCATTACAGTTTTAGCTAAAGCAAGTCAAAATCCAATGAGACTTTGGAAGCTGCGCCCTGTTCTGCCTAGATGCTATTCAAATGGGGTGCAATTGTTTGCATGAGAGGCAGTCCACCATTATTTGGAGTATTTCATTTCCCACTATGTTTACTTCCTTGCAGAAGGTGCAGAAACCCAACAGTGTCTTCAAAAATGCAAATTTCTAGAAGAGATGCTCAAGGAGATCAATCTCTGCAGGTTCCAATACAAGCTGGCCTGATCTGAATCTATGGGAGGGGGCAGCTATAATAAATTTAAATAAATAAATATCATCTCCATTGTCTGGATGGATATGCTTTCTAGAACTTAGTGATCTATAGCTTTCACACTTACTTAAAATATTGTGATGCAGTGAAAAAAAATTATCAAAACATATTTTTAACGTCATTATTTCTGGAGATAATACTTTCAGAGATGCTGTGACAATGTCAGGGTGTGGTGGGGAGATAAATTGGTACTACCAACCCTGCAAAGTAGGACAGGCTGTCAGACCTTCTGCGTTATATATTGTTGAAGCAGTTGCATTGCCAGCACTCATGTAATTTACAATGTTTACTAAAAGTCAGCCCAAACTGGTGAGAAATAAACTCCAATTCCCAATGCAGGAAATTTACTAAATGATCCAGCAGAGCAAAGTCTGAAAGGGTCAGCGGCCGTTTGAAATAGAACAAGGCAGAGCTCTCCAAAATGCTGAGTAGCAAAAGGGACAGATATTTGAAATGGAAGGAGGGGAATATAATCAAAAATTAATACAAAGTAGTCTCCAGAAACTGTTAAAGCTCAGAATGACCTGAGGCTTGTGAGAGAGAACAACAACAACAACAACAACAGAGCTTTGAGGGCATGTTAGAAATAAATGGAAATCCAAAGAGGATATAGGTCCATTGCAAGGCAATGGGGGATGGTGAGAAGACAGAACTTCCCCTATTTTTCATCTGGCTTCTCTCAGTTGAAAAATGGAGCTCCAGGTGGTCCTTGTTATGCCGTGGGGGAAGAGGGAACTGCAGCGTAGGATAGATATGAAGAGAGTACGAGAGATCTTAGTTAATTTAAACTCAAATTCATATGTCCAGGGCCAGATGGATTACTTCCCAGAGTTCTGAAGGAACTAATGAAGGCAATCACAGAACCATTCTTGGTAATCTTTGAGAACTCCTGGAGAACGGTGAGGTTCCAGAATACTGGAGGAGAGCAAATGTCACCCCCATTTTCAAAAAGGGGAAGGAGGAGGTCACAGGAAACTAAAGACCTGTCAGCTAGACCTCCATATTGGGCAAGGTCCTCAACAGATTTCAAGCAATACGTTGTGAGCACCTGGATAGGCATGTTACAATTAATAGGAGGCAGAAGACGCTTATCTCCCTGTTTGATAAAGTTACTAGCTTAGTATATCAAGGTAATGCTATAGACAGAGTCTACCTGGCCTGAGCAATGTGTTTGACAGAGTGCCTCATGATATCCTCCTCAATAAAATGGTAAAATATGGGCTAGATGACACCAGTATTAGATGGACTCACAGTTGGCTGAATGACCACACCCAAATAATGCTAATTCTACTTTAGTTTGGATGGAAGTATTGAATGGGGTCCTAGAGGACATTGTTATCAATGATTTTGATGTGGGAATTAAGAGAACACATATAAAATCTGCAGAAGTCACAAAATTGAAAGAGGTGGCTAATACTTTAAATAAACATGAGGAGATTCAAAAAGACAGGCTGAAATTAACAGGGTGGAATTTAAGAGGGAATTTCTACATCGGGGTAAGAAAAATGTAAGGCACAATGGGGGAGACCTGGCTTGGCAATAGAACATGTGAAAGGGATCTTGGGGTCCTTGTTGACCACAAGTTAAACATGAACCAGCAGTGTGATGTTTAGCAGCTGCTAAAACTGCATGAAAGCAAACAAACATGTTACAGCTGCCTTCCAGTGGTTCTTGTTTAGCATAAGACTTAGTCATAGCAAAATCAGCCTGGAATATGGTTTCAGGGGGTTTCAGACTGGGCTCCTTCAAGCATGTGTGGATATGTCCCTTGACCAGAGAAAGAGTCTACCAAATTGGGAGGGGAGAATGAATCTGTCATACATATATTGTCTGGCGGTGAAATCCTTTGCTTTTTTAAAAAATTGCATATTGAGGCACTCATTTAAGTGTGCAATTTCAGATCAGTGGGGAAAGGGGACACAGCAGTCTCACAGATGAGCATGTGTAAAAGTCATGTGAACTGAAATTAGAAAGATCTACCCAAGCAGTACAGTTAAGGCCTCAACCCAGGATCGATCTATCTATCATCTATCTATCTATCTATCTATCTATCTATCTATCTATCTATCTATCTATCATCTATCTATCTATCTATCTATCTATCTATCTATCTATCTATCTATCATCTATCTATCTCAGGATCCCCACAACCCAGGGCTCCCCAAAATGACCCCACCAACACTGCGTGGGAGTAAGCAGCAAATGGGAAGTGGGCATGATTTGCTCTGCTGTAGCATAATTGCTAGGGAAAGTGGAAGGCAAAAGGAAGAGGGGCCGACCAAGGGCAAGATGGATGGATGATATTCTGGAGGTGACAGACTCAACCATGGGGGAGCTGGGGATGGTGACGGCCAACAGGAAGCTCTGGCGTGGGCTGGTCCATGAAGTCACGAAGAGTCGGAAGCGACTGAACGAATAAACAACAAAGCATAATGCTGGTCAACACCACCTCTTTCCCTTTTCCTTATTTTTGTGAACATGGTTATACACATTTTGTTATTTTTACTGTTAAAATGTATTGGTCTTCCCCACAGTTGAAAGCCCATTACCCTCAAATGCGTGTACAGCAGAAGCATATCCTGTTTTACTTCTGTAGACACGATGGCATTATGGTATAAGCAAGCATGACAGGTGACACATTTTGTTTTGTTTTGTTTTTTAAGTTATCAGCTTTGGTAAATCAGTTGTGTTGGGCTGGGTTTAGAGAAGCCGTTGTAAAATCTGGAATGAAAGGCTGGGCCAGAGAGGGGGGAAACACTAGTCATGTGTTCACAGCTTATATAATACAATGCAGCTGTCTCAGGAGTAGAAGGCTGTTCACCCACAGTTTAAAATTCCCGAACTGCATCACTGATTTGCCCATCTGTAGATTTCTATCAAGTGTGCAAACATGAATTGCTCATGGAGGGAAATGTTTCCAAATGTGTGTAAAAGGAATTCTGCCAAGCCTGCAGATAACTAAATATACAAATGCTACCACAAGGCAGAAACATTCAGATACATTTCATACACACACACACACACACACACACACACACACACATACACATCTTGGCCAGGGTCCCGTGCACTCAGGGACATTATTCCATATAGCCAAGGACCATGATTTATCATTTGAAAGCAGCGAATTCTTGCATCATTAGGAGCATTCCCAGCTTAGGGAAAAGGCCTCCTAGCACAGCAGTGTTAATTACTTTCAGATGGTGGTACCAACAGCATATTTGTATGCATAGATACACACTCGTATATATACACACTCTTATATGTACCGCAGTGCAGCGACAAACACCCAGGCTCTCCCAGACATGACCCTCACTCCCACTTCCTCTCTGTTTTCAGTGTAGGAGCACCGGAGCACTCAATTCCACTTTGTGGCTTAACCCTGGTTTTCTGACTCATGTCAGGCATCTGTTGCTGTTGGAAATACTGTAGCAAGTGGTTGAGAAAGCACCAATTGCTTCTGGCTTTCTTAGTGACAGCGTGAAGGGAGCCTCAGTGGGAATCCACTGCCAGAGTTTCAGTGCTGGATGAAGCTTAACCCAAAACTGGTATTTTGGCATATATGGTTCGTGCTAACAAAGAAAAGAGGAAGGAAGGAAGGAAGGAAGGAAGGAAGGAAGGAAGGAAGGAAGGAAGGAAGGAAGGAAGGAAGGAAGGAAGGAAGGCTCTATGATGAGGCAGAGTCCTTTTTTTTGTAGGAAAAAATCTAACTTTATAACAAAATTTAAAAAGGAATAAAACACCATCTCTTTGATGATATTCAAAGAGACTTCTTTTTTTAACTATATGCCAAGTGTTTTAAATTCTTAACTCTAGCAGTTGTCACTGGTGCTTGTCTCCCATCCCGACTCAAACAATTTTAGTTCCATAATTCAGAAGATGAAGGATCAAAATGAGGATAATTAGATCTGTGATTTATTCTTCTACAGGGGTTTGGTCCTTGGAAAGCAGGAAAGGTCTCTCTGAAAGATCACCCAGAGAGGACTGGTTCAGAAATAGGAAGCAGGCAAATAGTTTTAAAATAGTTTAAGGGGTGTGGTGGCTCAGCGGGTAAGACGCCAGGCTTGTCGATCGAAAGATCGCAAGTTCGGAGGTTCAAATCCCTAGCCCCGTGTGACGGAGTGAGCTCCCACACTCGCCCCAGCTCTTGCCAACCTAGCAATTCGAAAGCATGCAAATGCAAGTAGATGAATAGGTACCACTTCGGTGGGTAGGTAACAGCGTTCCACGCGTGTCATGCGGCCACATGACCGCGGAAGCGTCTTCGGACAACGCTGGCTCTTCGGCTAACAAACGGAGATGAGCACCGGCCCCTAGAGTCGGACACGACTGCACAAATGTGCGGGGGGAACCTTTACCTTTAAATAGTTTTCATTTGGTTGAGAGGGCTCAAGTGCATTTTTTTCCAAGTGGCTGGATTGATTGATTGATCGATCGATCGATTGATTTTACCAGTATATCATTGTGGCAGCAGTTGCTTTGGGGGCATGAAAAAAACAGCACATTGCTAGTTATTAAATTAAGTATTGTTGCATTTTGATTTTCAGGGAGAACTGCCTGAGATTTTTCTGCCTACAGTGCCCGAAGCCTTACTTCTCATTTGTACCTCTACCTTAGCCCACAAAATGCCTTGAGCAGCTCTGCCTCTGTCCTCCTCCTTCAAACTAGTGGCCGTACGGCTCTGAGTTCAAGTTCTGCCTTGATCGTTTGGAATGTCTGCATGAAAGTGCAGAGTTTTCCACTTCAGGCCAAATTTGACAGGAAAAAAGACAATAGACATTCGCCACGGCTTTGAAATTGGGTTTGTTTGTTTTTTAACAGTTCCAGAGAGCATGCTTGAGCAGCAGCACCTGAACATCTGCTTGAAAATCCTAACTCGCTTGTTCAGCTGAGTTCAGCAGCAAAGTTGGCAGCTGTCACCACTTTTTAGTCGGAAATTGCTGAAGATAAACTCAAGATGTAAATCAGAGTAAGGCAGACAGCCATAGATACTCTATCTTTCCTTCTCTCTCGGCCCCTATCACCCATAAACAACAAAAATATACAGGTACTGATCTATATGATAGAAAACTAATAAAGTACATTTCTATGGAGGTACCTTGTAATTAACAGTGCAGTCTTCAGCAGCAAATACAGTTCAACAGCATAAGACTATGTAGATTTACTCAGCAGTCATTCTGTGGGTTCCATGGAACTTGTTCCATAATAACCATTTTTGGCACTGATGGCGATACCTGGTAGGATAATGAAACATCTGCAACACCCAAACCAAGCTTAAAGAACCCCAACAATCCAGCAGACCGGCTGTACACTCCTAAGCAGGTCTAATCATGGATAAGACTCACTGTGCTCAACTTGCATAGGGCAAAACCTCAAACAGTGCTGGCAAACTGGAAACGAAGGGTTCATCAGAGATGAAGCCCTCAAAATGATCATAGGGGATGTCATAAACCCCTGCCCTTCCACAAGGTTGGATGAGATCAACTATAGAATCCCACAAATGACGTTTTCCTATTTCCCATCCCTTGGCAGGTTGTGGGGAAAGTCTGGAAAAAATTGAGGACCGTCCCTTTGGTGAGCAAAAAGCAACCATCATCCAGCTGATCTTGCAGCCTTGTAAAAAAAAAAAACCAGGAAGAATTCATCTCATGACTTAACAAATCCCCCTCCTATCTTCTCTCTCTTTCCCCCCCTCGCACTAACATCTGGAAACATAGCTGTAAGTGTGGCTATCTCTGAAAGCGTTCTGACAGGGGATGCCAAAGCTCCTGATGTGCTGAGTGATTCCTCTCCCCCCCCCCCACACCATACACATTAAATGTCACAATGATGTGCATTTATACTTTAGCCAAAATAAAATATGCATTCCTATCTTTGTGCAGTGTGCATGTTCTCCAGGGTGAGATCATATCAATGTAGCTATGCTGGAGAATATGCAGGTTGGTCTGTCAGTTGTATACAGCACACATGTGAACAGCAGGATCATACAGGATGGTTCATCGTGGCAAATGTTCCTTGTCTGGCTCAAGAATCCTTAGCAGACAATTTTAAGGGGAAGCAATCCACAGCTCCCGCTTCTTTCTTTCTGGATTTCTCACCTTTTCTTCTGCACTCCTCTGCTCCATTGGCGTTACCATCTTTCCCACCGTATTGCCTTTGAGCTGCACTGTAGCCGACAGGCTCTGGACAGCAGGACAGCCTGATCCAATAAATCTGAGACCTGTCTAGGTGCTTCATTTATCAAGAGGCCTAATTTATCCAGGCCCTTTAGACTAATTGCAGATTTGCAAAAAATGCTGAGAGTGTAGAACAGTGCCTCGTGAATGTCCCTTGCCATATTTCTGCTAATGTGTTTCATCTGGAGTACATAAAGAGACAGGGATGCTGATTTTAGACACAGCACTTTGGGACTAATCCAGTTAAATGATTATCCCTAAAAATGTGCAGTGATGTCATTTTCCCTACAGGACTTTGCTAGTTGCCTTGTTTGCTTTGTTGTGAGAAATATGTAATTCTCAGCTCATTTTCAGTACGGTTGATATTCCCATTAACTTCTTTTCTTCACTTCCTAAATCACCATTGTTCTCTTTCCTCCTTTATTGTCTCCTTTTAAGTCAGTCCCTTAGTTGTCATGGTCCAATATCTATTATGCATGAATGAGGACTCTGAGTCCCCAGCTGTGGTCACCTCTAACATCCTCTGATATATTTAACTTAACTATTTCTGCTTCCCTTCCTATTGTAGATTTTACTTTGTCCTTCAGAGCAAGACCATGTAAAAGTCCACTGCTTTATCCATCTATTCAGCTAAAGTACCTAATTGTTAATTGTTTTAGCCAGGCTGTTTTCCTATGAAATTCTTCATTATGTAGTGATGGCTGATGAACCTAAAGCTGAGGATGGAGATGCTGTATTCATCAATCCTATCTCTACTTGTTTCTTATGTCTTGCCTCACCTATGGTGGTTCACACCTGTTCATTTACTATTTTGTAACTGCAAAATTAAATGAGGATGTATACATTCAAATGTGCCTTCCCCAATGTAACCTAGGCAGACCTAAAAAATCTTCTTACACCAGGTCAAATGCAACATTTTGCAATGAAGTGTGTTAATGCATTCTACTGATTCCTCAAAAGTGGAGTAACGGAATGAGCCACACTAAGTGACAGTAGCCATTCATATCACAAAGCACAAATCACATGCTTGCAAATACTATGTGCATGTCACGCATGTGTACCTGCATGGATACTAACCTAGTTTTCCCCAGCTTGGTCACCCTAAAATGGATTGGATTTCAATCCTCATCTTTTATCAGTCTGCATGGTCTTTAAACCATAGAGGTTGGGAGATTATGGAATCTGAAGCCCTGCAGATTTGGAGTGACCCAGATATGATTCCAAAGGATATCCTGCTTTTCTTCTCTTCTTTCTGCTCCTCTTTCTTTCCTAAAGAAGCATGCATGATTTTCCATGATAATTTAATTCTGTTCTCACGCTCCAAGTTCCCCGAACACCAGCTAATTTGCTTCTCCTCTGAAATGGTAGCTACAGATGCATGATTTTTTTTTTTGCATCTTCTGGCCCTTGACAGCTGATGCAGCTGCCTGCCTGCTCCTTCTGCCATCTCCTCTTTCTGTCACTCTTTCACTTCTATTATGTGATAGAAATCAGAAATAAGTTTTCTTCAGTGAAAGCAGGAGTAGGCTTAATCTCATCAGTTCTTCCCAAAGCCATCTTTGGGACACCGTTGGGGTGCAGTCATTATCATGGCATAATCTGTAACTCCAACAGCCACCTCAGAGCAGCCACTGCTAGACTTTGTAAGCAGAGAGTCAAAGGACTCTTATCTGTTGTTGTATTCCTATTTCTCACATGTGTTTGAATTGTTACCATTTCCTTATGTTCCATCTAGAAAAAAATCTGAAACTTGAAGATGGAGAAAGTCCTGACCTATATTCAAAGTTGGCTCATATATTTAGCTGCTGCAGCATGCAGTACATACATTCCCAGGCTCAAGGCCAGGTTGGGACCACATTGTGTGTGTCTATCTGTGTGTGCTTATATACGATGAGCTAGCATTGGTATGTGGATAGTTTGTCTGCTAGTCCCCTAATTTTCCAATACAATCCTCCATTTCCTTTAGGAAATTCCACATTTCAATGTTTACTTTTGCTTTCAGGGATTAAGCTGTTCTGGAACATGAATAAATACATTTAACTCTAATGCTTGGGGAATAGTCTCTGCTGGAGGATAGACACTCCTCTGTCATGATCAGGCTTACTCGGCAGAGGGCTGCTGAAGAAGAGGAATATGAAGAGAAGCTCTGAAGCCAGGCATCTCAAGAGTCAAGTTAATGTTATTTCAAGAAGAGTACTCTCCCAGAATCACACAGAATTCAGGGAAGGGTCTAAAATCAATGATAGCTTTAGTAAATTAAAACCTGGAGGAAAAATAGAAAGAATATCTCTAGGTCAGCTAAAGAAGAAAGTAAGCACCAATCCTACTTGGTGAAGCAGGGTGCTTACCACAATAGATGGGTGTTTTACTGCTACTGAGCGCCGAAGAATTGATGCTTTCGAACTGTGGTGCTGGAGAAGACTCTTGAGAGTCCCTTGGACTGCAAGGAGGTCAAACCAGTCAATCCTAAAGGAAATCAACCTTGACTGCTCATTGGAAGGACAGAAGCTGAAGCTCAAATACTTTGGCCACCTAATGCGAAGAGAGGACTCACTGGAAAAGACCCTGATGCTGGGAAAGACTGAAGGCAAAAGGAGAAGGGGACGGCAGAGGATGAGATGGTTAGATAGCATCACCGATGTAATGAACATGAATTTGAGTAAACTCCGGGTGACAGTGGAGGACAGGAATGCCTGGCGTGCTATGGTCCATGAGGTCACAAAGAGTCGGACACGACTAAACGACTGAACAACAACAACAAAGAAGGTTGCAGATGAACACCATGTGATGTTGTCCTCAGAAAGCAGGGGGACATTCACCCTTCCCGGGCCATTGTATGATGCAGCCTACCACAATCTGGTCCACACACATGTGTTGGACTTTCAGCTCCCATAATCTCCAGCCAGCATGGCCAAAGGAAGAGAAGGGTATCCTAAAAGTCAAGGTGTTAGTCATGGATGCACAGCCTTATGGAATGAAGTTCCCGCTGAGATCCGGGAGGCTCTCACCCTGATAGCCTTCTGGAAGGCCTTAAGGACCTGGCTGTTCTTCCGGGCTTTCAGTTAGGGTGGCTGGAGCCCCTTGCAACCTTTGTTGATATATATATATACCTTTGTCTATGTTGTTCACCAGGTTCACTGTCTTGTTCTTTCTCTTGTGTTAGGTTTGTTTTTTTCAAATATATTCCATTCTCTTCATTATATGGTGAGCTGCCCAGAGTCATTCTGGAATTGGGCAGCACTTAAATCAAATAAATAAAATTGTTAAATCAAAGCCCTGCCCCACTTTTTAATGTGCATTGCTTCAATTGCATGGTCCTGTCCATCGTCTTGACTTTTTTGACCTGCCCATGAATGTCCCTGAGTATGAAGGAATATAGGCATGACCTTGGAAATGGGGATGAGGGACTTTCAGAAAAGTTTATTCAGGCCTGAGAAAGAGGAAATGATAAGAAAGAATTTCAAAAGAACTTTGCCTTGACTTTGTTTGGTATCAGATGGGGGAGAGAGAAACTCTGCCAGAGTTTCAAGATTCTATTATTCAACAATAAAGAATATTCCAGCAGGAATCCCTGCTGTGCCTGTTTCTTGACCTGGCCTACCTCAAAGGGCTGATATTCTGTGTGATGCACACTCCATCTCCATAACCAGGTTTGAAACAATATAAACAGACGAACAATACTAATAAACAAAAATCCCAACACACTGAGGAAATATTCTTCCAATATAGAGCTGTAGGTGCTCCATCACCGGAAGGTTCAAACAAATGTTGGACAGCCATTTGGGATCTTCTGAGGATTGGGCAGAGGTTGGATTCGAAAAGGTCCAAGGTCCCTTCCAAGACTGTGATTCTAGGATTCAATATAAACAGTCACAATCTGCGGGGGGTGGGGGCGGGAATCTTCTCTTCAATCCCCAAAGACTTCCTGGAACACCAGGTCTTGATGACCTTTCTGGATTCCAAAGAGAAGGAAAGCCAGGACGCTTCATATGTTGTCTGGGATTCCCAGCCTTAAATCAGATTAGGATCAGTGATTCATGGGCATAGTGACAACCCACCCTGAGTTCAGTGTTCATCTCCTTTGGACAACCAACCCCAAGCTGCTCCGAAAGCTGTCACCATGTTCCCAAAGCCTGTTGGCCTTGTGTGTTGCAGTGTGCCTTAAAATTAGCATGTATTGAGTGGGGGGGGGGAATGGAAAACTTCAGTGGTAAGACTGGTTATGAATAGTGAATTATGTTGCCGTGGGTATTTTCTGCCTCAGTCTTGGAAATATGTTAATTTCATCATTGCTGTTGTTTTTCCTCACACTTCAAGAGAGCTGGTGAATCATAATTTACAGCCAGGAGAGAACATAAGGGCTACTTGGCGGGAGGTCTCTCTCAAACCAAGAGCCAGCCCTACTGCAAAGGACTAGGGAATACATTATAATATAACACTAAGAAAATGATACTCATCCTAAAATTAATCCACTCTAAAACGCTTGAGAGGAGTTGCATTTGGTTATGGATTTACTCAATGGCCTTGGAGATGTTCTTGCTCTTTCTCTCAGCCAGAACCACCATTAGGACAATCTTGAGAAAAAGAAAGACCTCTCTCATGGACTTTTCCCTGGAGGGAAGCAACCTATAGCTTTTTAGTCTATTAGGCTGCTGTGTAAGCAAGCAACGATAAGTTGTAGCATTCTAGCACGCCTAGTTAGGACATTACTTAATAGCTCTAGCAAGTTCCTCCGTATTACCAAGAAGCTGATGGGAGAAATGAAATAATGCCTCTCAAAGATTGGTGCAGGCTTACAGTGCCAAATTCCTGAGGCTGTCTTAATCATGCCGCTATTTACGGCGCTTTTGAATAGGGAGGTGTATCTCCCCTGATCTGAACTGCCTCCAAAACCACATTAGGAAAGTTGCCCATCAGCAAAGTAATGAAACGGGCAGCTGTAGGCTGCTCCCGTCCTTTGCAACATCTACAGTTACAATATTTGGAAGGATCCAGCTAAATATATGCATTGCACAGCAGTGGG
Source organism: Charina bottae (assembly GCA_023362775.1). Lineage (NCBI taxonomy): Eukaryota > Metazoa > Chordata > Lepidosauria > Squamata > Charinaidae > Charina > Charina bottae. Next base: position 196,092,175 of record JALMGJ010000002.1, on the reverse strand, counting down.
AAAGAGGTGGTAACCCTGCAGTGATGACAAGCATAGCTATACCCCACAAGGAAACAAAGTGACCGCTATGTCCTGCTAAAGTACCACTATGTACTTTACATAGTACGATGTACTACAACCTAAAATGCCAGTGCAGTGGCACAGACAACAGGACTCTGGATTGAAAATCAGATTTGGGAATAGAACTAGTGCTTAGCATTTATGTAGAACTTTTTCTGAGTCATGGACAAAACACAAAAGATGGGGTGGGGCGGGGCAGTCCATAAGTGAAAAAGAAATCCATCATCATGAAACCAAAATGCTGGTTAGTTTGATACTAAATAAGTATTACCCAACAAGAGTTTTTGGATTTTTTTTTCATGAGTGTTCAGTAAAGGAATCTGTCTTACAGTGAATCACACTACCTTACAGTGAGTCATACTGAATTAGTGCAGCTAACTCAGTACTGTCTACAACAGGGTTTCTCAACCTTGATAACTTTAAGATGTGTGGACTTCATCTCCAAGAATTCCCCAGCCAGCCACGCTTTGAGTTGAAGTCCACACATCTTAAAGTTGCCAAGGTTGAGAAAACCTGGTCTACAATGATTGCAATAATTCTTTGGTTTTGGGCAGGACTTTTCCCCAATCAGATCTGGAGAAGCCCATTCTATAGGCTCTGACCTTCATATTAAGTTACTCAAAGTATGGTGTCTTCTAGAAAGGGCATTGATTTTTTTGAAGGATGAATGGTAAACACTGAATATTGTGTCCTACCTTTCAATACAATATAACAATGAAATTTAATCCTTCCTTGCTGTAGCTTGACTATCTTTGGCAGACCAGTAACTGTAACATGGAAGAGCCTGGGTCAGATCAGGGCACTCAAAGTGTACAACACAATTTGATACATCCAAGTGTGGGAAACCTATAGATAGTCCTTCAGATGTTGTGAATAATGCCCCATTTTTTATTTTCTATCTCATTGCAAATGGTCAAGCAAATCCAGTAAAAATCTCAGGAGTAATTTCCATTGAATTCAGTGGGATTTCCTGTGGAGAACAGTGGTCACAAAGGTAGATCTAGGCCTGTTACCCACTGATTGTGTATGGAACGTACTGTCAGAAAAAAGCATAGATACTCAGTTGAACTTACATAATTCCCCTGCTGAACTGACAGACCCCAAAGCAGCAAGGAGCTGCCTTTTGAATCCGTTTCTTGTGTGCTAGTCCTTCTGTTGCAAACTGTATTCTGTCGTCTGCTGTTTGCTAGCCATGGGTCAGTGGGCTTGTTACAATTCAGCAGGGACAGGGTTTGCCCCTAATCTTGTTTACTTCAGTTGATGTATTTTCTCATTATACAGGGATGATCTGGATCTATTCTAATTGTACGTTCCCTCTCTTCCCAGCCTGGATGTGGCCTGGGCTTGATAAGATGCCTCCTTTGTCCTACAGCGCAAACCTTGCACTACTCATTAGTATTAAGGGGTAATGAGGAATTAACATGACTGATTCCGTGTGTCTTACTCCAAATGACAGAGCCTGATTGCTGTATAATTTGGATCTCACCTCTTCCCAGTCTCTAACACATACCTCTGGAATTGGAAAGGAGCATCCTAGGGGGAGGCTGAAACTAATGTCTGACATTTTGAGCACACATGTACATATATCAAAATTATCCCAGAAGAATATGTCAGCGAGCAGGAGAGAGTAGTTTTTCCATATTAACAGTGGCATTAACTTTCTGTACTACATCACTTCCCTTAGGCACCTCTGAACTCTGGAAATTTTTCAGGTAGCCTACTGTGTCTCTGAAAGCAATTTGCATCTCAGCTTTTCTTTCTTTCTTTCTTTCTTTCTTTCTTTCTTTCTTTCTTTCTTTCTTTCTTTCTTTCTTTCTTTCTTTCTTTCTTCTTTCTTTCTTTCTTTCTTTCTTTCTTTCTTTCTTTCTTTCTCTCTCTCTCTCTCTTTCTCCCTCCCTCCCTCCCGCCCTCCCTCCCTCCCTCCCTCCCTATTTCTTTCTTTCTTTCTTTCTTTCTTTCTTTCTTTCTTTCTTTCTTTCTTTCTTTCTTCTTTCTTTCTTTCTTTCTTTCTTTCTTTCTTTCTTTCTTTCTTTCTTTCTTTCTTTCTTTCCTTTTCTTGGAAATTATGGCAATCTTAGCCAGGCCTTGTCAGAAACAGCAAAATTAAGCACCGTTCTCATTTGACAAAGACCTGGGGCTTACAGTGGGAAAGCCAAATTTCTTACAATTGCCAGGAGAGATACCCACAGCTGAATCATACTCCTGAATACATCCTTGCTGGATTTCCCTTCAGCGCTTGGTGAATTATGTGTGTTTATGGTGAAAAACCACAGGAAGAAAACTGTGCGCCAAACCAAATTCATCCCATTAACAGCAAGCTATCCCCTGATTGCTGAGTGGCAACAAAGTTGCGAAGAATGACAGATCAATTTACAAAGCTGTTCAGTTTCACTAACAAGTCTACAGTCTTCAGAGCCTTCCCGAAAGCAAGACTCCTTGAACAAACGGGAAGTTATTTCTGGACAAACCTGCTTAGGATCAGACTGCAATGTTTTTTTCATTATACAAATAACTCTTGAGAGAGGAAACGATTCTGGTCATTTTAGGGATGGCAACTAAACAGCCACAACCCCTAACAGGGCCTTTTGGATGGCAATTTGTGTGCAACAGCAGTGCCGAAATGGAGCATGCAAAGCAAATAAGCTTTTTGAAAGAATTGTTTTCTGGACCGAGATTTAGAGCGATAGCAGCTGATGAGATACCCCTTCCTCTTTGTAGTGCTTGCATTGATCTGGTTAACCTCTTTTTTGCATTGTGAACCATTGCTTCTGCAACCTTAGCAGTCTTTGTGTCATTCTACGATACACAACTTCCCTGGATTTTCATATTCTGCTGAACCATTTTTTTTAAAAAATGGATTCATTAACAAAGCCAGACATTGCACACAACCACAAAACACAGCATAGAATTAAAAATTAAACTCCCCTCCAATAATCACCTTCAGTATTGTACGTATCAAATTAAGAGGAATATGAATGTCCAATAAAAATGCAATTATAATTTGAGGGGTGGATTGGGAACATCTACAACATCTGCCTGTCTCCTGGTTCTGGAGGTTTCTGGGTAATTTTAAAATCAAGATGGAGATGAGAGTTCCTGAATCATAACAGAAAGATGCTTACATCAATGGCTCATAAAGTCTGTCCTATGCTACACACTGCTAAAGGTTAGTAGTACTTGGCAACAACACTCTAGTTCATAGCTTTCCAAATTGTGTGTGGCGACACAGAAGTGTGTCGCCACACACAGTCTGGTGTGTCGCCACACAACCCGGAAGTGCTGATGATAATCAGCGCTTCCGGGTTTTCCCGTGGCGACACACCAACGGCGGCATGCAAAAACCCGAAAGCGGCAGCAGCGCTTCCGGGTTTTTGCACGCTGCTGCAATGGCGGCACTTCCGGGTTTTCCCGCGGCGACACACCAACGGCGGTTGGTGTGTCGCCGTGGGAAAACTTTGGAAAGCCCTGCTCTAGTTCATAACCACCATGGTCTTTTGCCATTCTTTTGGCAGAGGTATGGAATTGAGCTCCTTACAGAAACTGAGATTCTACACCCACACCTACAATAAAGTGTTGCTTTATCACCATCACCACACAAATCTGTTTATAATGCAAAAAAATGCACTTGGTTTTTCTACTTTTTCAAAAATACAGAATATGGTTGAGTATTTGCAGTTAGCAGCTTCAAAATGTCAGAAGTACTTTGGCAACAAAAGACAAACTCCTGAAAGAGCAACTCCTGATTTTGAACCTCAAAGGAGTTCTTCTGATGGACCCCTAAGGCTGTAAGCAACAAAGAGATTTTTTTAACCCCCATAATGATTTCTTTACATAACAAATGATAAGCTGGAAAGATAGCCAGAAGCAATGAATGGGAACATTTTCACTAACAGGGTTCCAATCTGCCTATTGCATACAAGGAGCAATTCACTGCAGTATTAAGATATTAGATATAATGTACTTTACATATAGGTAAGGGTAAAGGTTCCCCCCCCCCGCACATTTGTGCAGTTGTGTCTGACTCTAGGGGCCGGTGCTCATCTCCGTTTGTTAGACGAAGAGCCAGCGTTGTCCGAAGACGCTTCCGCGGTCATGTGGCCGGCATGACGCGTGCGGAACGCTGTTACCTTCCCACCGAAGTGGTACCTATTAATCTACTTGCATTTGCATGCTTTCGAATTGCTAGGTTGGCAAGAGCTGGAGCTAGTGCAGGAGCTCACTCCATCATGCGGGGCTAGGGATTCGAACCTCTGAACTGGCAATCTTCCGATCGACAAGCCTGGCGTCTTACCCACTGAGCCACCACGCCCCCAATATAGTTACATATAGGTAACCATGTTTTTTTAGTTAGGGCAGAATAAACCTGTTTTATTGATTTTAGGACTTTGACCAGCTGATTTCTTCTGAGGTTCTGCCCTGAAGTTATTTTGGCTTTCAATTTATTCCATTTAATCATGTGCAAAAGTTGGAATTTAATGAAACAATGATCAAATCGGGTATTTTTTGTTGGAAGCGTGACTTCCGTTGCAATGATTTTTCAGCACCTCACAACCTACCAATCACAAGGGGCACTGGGGTTGGGGGTAGACAGACAGACAGGAATTTCCTATGCATTCCTTCTTTACTGCCCACTCTGCCCCCCATCCCCATATTTCCTATAATTAACCATCTTTCCATTAAAATTAGAAGATCTGCTTTGCTAGCTCAAGTTGGATTCTTGCTCCCCTAAAATACGTATATTCAAATAATTTCCTCTGACATTTTTTAAAACAAATCCTAAAATTTTTGGAACTGTTAAATTCCACTTGTTTTTCCCCCCAACCACTAATAGTAGGAACAAACAATATGTGGCCTTCCATATGTTAGTTTTCCAGAAAAATGTGAAGTAATCTTTGAATGGACCTCAGAGGTTCTTTAAATACATATTCACAGAGTCCCATATAGTTAGCTTGTAAATATCAGTACAGTCATACTATTTTTAGAATAAAGACGCTTAAGCTCTAAAATCCTTTGCACATTCATATGACAAGAACCATGAACTTTGTGTGTTCCTTTCCAAAAAACACTGCTGGGATCTTGGTGTTTGTTGGGTTTGGTTTTCTTTTTTGCAAATGCTTCATTACCAAACTAGATGGTTTGAGAGGAGGGAGTGGGATTTGCTGGGGGGTTTTATGTCTGGCGGCTTGTCCTACCTGTCGTGATGAGGTGTGTCGTAGTTTGTGTGCCTATTTCTGTTTGCTTCCTTCTTGGGTCTTCATTTGCTGTTTGAATAATGTGTAGACTGGGTTAATATCTGTGTGCCTGCAAATGGTTGATCTATCAGAATGCTTCTAGGAATTCTATTGCATTCTTGGATTTGGCTGGATCTGAAATGGTTACAATTCCCCAGTTGAACGTGTGGTTAAGTTTGTCTATGTGTTGTGAAGTGAAAGGATTTTCATCAGGCCTTCTGACTGCCAATTGGTGTTCATGTATGCGTTCTAGGAAACTGTACCAGAAGCCTGGCATTCTGACCAATCAGCCCTTAACAGACCCAGAGAGATAAACCTGGTCTCCTATAAAGATAAGGGAGAACCAAAACAATAGGCAGGAACAATCTAAGATGAAACAATAAGCCAACCAAACCAGCTAAGCCTATCAGAAACAGCCACACAAACTAAAACAGCCCTGCTCAAGACAGGTGGCACAAGCTGCCACAAGTAAAAAGCTCACAAACCCCATCCCCTTGTTTCAAAGCACTGACAACGTAGCCTAGTTTGGCAATGAAATGTTTGCAAGAAAACCAAGCTCAGGGAACACCAGGATCCCATTCATTCATTTTTATTTTTATTTTTATTTTTATTTTTATTTTTATTTTTTTTATTATTTTTTTTATTTTTATTTTTATTTTTATTATTTTTATTTTTATTTTTATTTTTATTTTTATTTTTATTTTTATTTTTATTTTTATTTTTATTTTTATCCCGCCTTCATTATTTTTATAAATAACTCAAGGCGGTGAACGTACCTAATACTCCTTCCTCCTCCTATTTTCCCCACAACCACCACCCTGTGAGGTGAGTTGGGCTGAGAGAGAGTGACTGGGCCAAGGTCACCCAGCCGGCTTTCATGCCTCAGGCGGGACTAGAACTCACAGTCTCCTGGTTTCTAGCCCAGCACCTTAACCACTAGACCAAACTGGCTCTCATCCCTGATTTCATTTGAAATCATTTCATTTCATTTCAAATGATTTCATTTGAAATGAAATGATCTCATTTCATCCCTGATTCTCCACTACTAGGAAACAGTGTATAGGGTTCAGCTGAACATAAAACAGCTGAAATTAATTCAGTTAATACAGTATGTATGTTCCCAGTGCAAAATTTCAGTGACTATGCCTTTTCATCATTCTGAGATATACTGGGGAAAATGAATTGCACAATAGCACCTAAAAACAAAGTGAGATGGGTGGATATACTAGTGATGGGACAGAATCAAAATTTGGGTATAGTTTATTTGATTTGGCAGAGGGCAAGGAACCACTCATCAAGCAAGCCAACCCTGTTCTTCACTATGCTGGAATAATATAGGGAGTGACAAAAGTCTTGAAATTCATCTAAGCATAGACCAATTCTTTATGCCTTCATGCATCACTTGGAAATGTGACTGGAAATTCAAAATGCCCCTGAGGTACTTTATGTTCAGAAACCCCCATATTGTCCATAGTTGCACAAAGTTTGCCAGAACAGTAATAATGATAAACGTGTATTTAAAACATTATTATGGGGAAAGCAAATTACTGGAGAGAATCACATGCAAAATACCACTCTCATTGCTAGGCAGATATGAGAAGGAGCTCATAGTCCTTTGGATAGACATGTGCTCAGCTATCATTTGGGGACTGAGCAGTCCAACTGACTTGGTGGTTATTATTTCCAAATAAGCACGCATGGGATTGGAGTATAAACGATGTGTCCTGATGTGCAGTATACTTGCTTATTATTGCTTATAGAAACTATTTTAATTAAATTCATATGTAAGTTGCCTCTAACCCCTTATGTCCCTTCCCCCAAGCCTAATAACAAACAGACTTTACAATATATATGCTAAAAGCAACCATGATCACGAGAAAGATACCACGCCTGAGCCCCGGTCCAAAGCCTGAGGGGTACAGGGGCTGGGACTTGGTCATAGCCATCCCCTTGGGAAGAGGCCTGTGTCTTTTGCCTCTTGCCTGTGTCTCCAGGTCTCCGTGCCAAATTAGAAACCTGCTTCCTGTTACACTCGGAGCTGGGATGGTTCCACAAGCCTGCCTGCCTGCCTGCCTGCCTTATATTGCGAGGCAGTGTGAGCTCAAGAAGAATTCAGTGCTCAAGGCCAAATAGCTTCAAAGCTAACAATCCTCCAGAGTCAGTGTGAAAGTGTTGAAACTGTCAATGTCAACTTACACCATGCCTAGTGAGTGTAAAACTTCAATAATGACATCATGAAGGAAAGGACAAAGGGCAGACACTACGCAGGAAAGCACCAGTGCCCTTCAAATCTTTGAAACCTTCAAGGATTTATCTGGCCTAACACTTCTACACATCGTCATTTGGGTCTTAGGCTGTACTGATTAAGGATTTAGTGTGTTCAAAGGCCCACTCTGATAGGAAGGATGACAAGTTTTCAGCAGTTCTATTGGATTCCATTAGCTTACACTTGAAAAAGAAAACACAGGAATTTGATCTCTTCCTGCTTTCCCCGTTCCTTTTGTGTTGGTGCAGCCTGAGAGGTTGAAATTTGCTTTTCCTTTTTCCTCCTTCTTTTGTCCTTTTTCTTTTCTTCCCCTCTCCCCTCCTTTCTTTTCTTTCTTTCTTTTTTTTTTTTACAATTTGAGGGCAAAGAAGCACCTTGGTTTCACAGCCCTTAGCCTCTCCAGCCTTGGCACAGGGATCCCAGCAGAGTTAAATACATTCCTTAGCAATCTGCTGCAATTCTGTCCAACCTCACTTGCTCATTCTTGGCCCCATCAGGGCAGCCGAAGATACGGCATTTATGAATCTATGCAGACGTGGTTCAAAAAGGCAACATTTGCCTAATAACACTGAAGGCTGGAAACATTTTCTTGTTGTAAAATACAATGGCCATATGTGCACTGGAATGTGAAGGGGGGGTTATAAAAAAAATTGGAGACAGACCCTTCCCCCCAAATCATTTGATGGGTGCTCAGGCCAGACTGGAGCCAGATGTTTGGAATATGGCAACGTACCAGATCATGGAGCAACAAGATCAATTGTCTTCTCTTCCTCCACAGCCCCTGATATTAACCATGCTCAAATTTCCTAGCCAATAAAACCAGTATGCTGACTGGGTCTCTAAACGTTGAAGTCCCAACATATCGGCAGAGGGTCAGGAGTTGGGTGGATGTCCTATGGATATGTTTGTCACAGACCCAGGACCAACTTTGAGCCCACCCCAAAAAAGTACCTTCTGGAAGGCTTTTCAAGGTCAGCTGTGGGCCATGATAGATTTTCTTGACAATGGCAGCCCTGCTCCAAGAGTATTATGTAGCTTAGTCTAGGAGCCTCCCTTTTAATTTTCCACAATCCTTTGTGCCAGCTGTATCGGGAGCAGAAAATATCTCCTGAATTATTTTGGATGCCAACTCAGAATCAAATAAAATACTCCTACTCATTTTGACATATCCAAATCTATTGGAATGAAGTACTCTTTTGCTAGAAAATACACTTCTGCTGTTTGAGAAAGTTACTCTTGGTTCAGCTCAGACTCTGCCAAGCCCTTTTCCTAAGGATTAAAACAAGGGAACTGCCTATCCACTATTATTACAGCATACTGTTAAGTCTAGGACACTAGGGTGTGATGCAACTGTGCTCACATGTTAACTCCAGGAAGATGGGCTACGTTTCTCTGCCAAGAGCTGGGCACTGATGTAAATGCTCTAGGCTCCTTTTGGTTAAAAAATAGAAGAAAATGAGTGCAACCTATATCTGTAAATCATAATCATGGCACCTAGAATTGCCCGGCCAAAATGGCACCCTCTCCAAATCAAATTTTTCAGTCCATATACCAAGGGGGTGTCAAAAACTGCAAGATGGCAGAAGCTTTGTTTTGATCAAAGCCCCACCCCTTACGTATGAACAAAAGGGGTGGGGTTTCCATTATGATGATGCACCCACCATCTTCCAGATTTTGACATCTCCCCCCCCCAATATCCCTGCCGTACACCCAGTGTAAAGTAAAGTTCTTCTGCTCATAGGTTTTCTCATATTGTTTGTACTTACATATATGTCTTCATAGTAAGCAAAATTTTTAAAAGGCATAGCTCCATAGCCTCAGAATAGATTGTGATTTTATTATTGCATTTGGTTTATAAAGGGGTACTATTAAGGGGCGTGGTGGCTCAGCAAAGGGGCGTGGTGGCTCAGCGGGTAAGACGCCAGGCTTGTCGATCGGAAGGTCGCAAGTTTGGAGGTTTGAATCCCTAACCCCACGTGACGGAGTGAGCTCCCGCACTCGCCCCAGCTCTTGCCAACCTAGCAATTCGAAAGCATGCAAATGCAAGTAGATTAATAGGTACCACTTCGGTGGGAAGGTAACAGCATTCCGTGCGCGTCATGCCGGCCACATGACCACAGAAGCATCTTCGGACAATGCTGGCTCTTCGTCTAACAAACGGAGATGAGCACCGGCCCCTAGAGTCGGACACGACTGCACAAATGTGCGGGGCGGAAACTTTACCTTTTTTTTTTTTTTTACTATTTAGTAGGTTCATGTCTGACTTACCACCCATTCTCACCTTTTCTCCCACATCCAAAGAACATTGTAATAGCTTTGGCAGGGCTAGCCCTATTATTAGGCAAGGTAAGACCTTGGTTTTAGGGCAGCAAATTGCTTGTTTAATTTATTCTTATCAGCTGGTTTCTTGTGTGATTCACTATCTCAAGTAAAATGTACTGTATGTTTGTGCATGTATGTTGCAATGCCTTGAGTTGCCCATGTTTTGAAGAAGAAATTCAGCTATGCATAAACCAATCTCACTGTTGCACATTGAGCAGGACATTCTGATGGTGTGACTAAGCTGGTATACTTCTGAAAATGGACATTCAGACTATCCCTCTTGACACAAAAATGCCTGTTGAAGGAAGGAGAGTCATGGTAGAGGATAGTCAGCAGAAGGGGATTCTGTCTGTCAAAAAGCATGTTGTACTTCAGTATTTCATTCATCACTACTGGTCTCCAGTTTGAAAGTTTGGGGTTCCATCTAAAACCAAGGTTGGTGTTCCTGCAAAACATTCCAGTGTTAACAGTTGTACAACATACATTTATTCAGGGGCTGAAATAGACCTTCTTCATTTCCCTTTTATTTTTGGAATGATCTCCTTGACAGACAGAACTTGACAGGATTTTTTAGGGTTTCCTCGAGGAAGTTGATCTTACAGAAGGCTTAAAACATGCCTAATGTAGTGACAGTCCATACAATAGTCTGCCCAGAATTATAATTTTGTTAATAAAGTCTTTTCAAGGTTGGTTGTTAGCGAGGATTACGATTGATACGCTTTTAAGTTTTCATAACAATGGTAAGATGCTTTGGTTTCCAATTTGTGGAAGAAAGATGAAATTATTTTTTATCTACAAAGAAATGAACAAATATACTTGCTTTCCCCCCTCGCTTTCCTGTTCCCTTTTATCAGTGCATGCACAGGCCCTTTCGAATAGTCTCTTCCATATCCTCCTATGTACCCCATGTCTTGTCTCAAGCCTAGTCCTTATATATCAACACACGTCCTTCACTCTGCCTCTTTTTAAAAGATCATTATAAAAAGCAGTAGGAGTTATATTGGCTATCAGATAAAACATATTCTGACTCTGTTCCAAAAGGAAGTTGATATAGATACTGGCTTTCCTCTCCGTGTGCAGATATCTAGTGCAGAAATGGTCGTACAGTGTTTTTGTCTGATTTGGTGCCTAATTTTAAAATTACCATAGAGATTTTTTTATCGTTCATTTTACAAAACAGAGGAATAATAAATGTTCAGGTAAGTCCACCACTACTTCAGCCTAGCTCATCTATTAGTAGGTTTTTTTAAAAAAAACAAAAACCAGTAAAGTAAGGTAAGAAAAGAGTAAAGGAAGAAAATCTGTGTATATTGCAGGGGTGAAACTAAGCAATTAAGCAGGAGTGTCAGCAGGGGTATCAAGATGGTGGCCAGAGCCATGTGATTGAATCCCCACCCTTGCTTACGTGCAGCATGCCACACATAAAAAGGAGGCAAGGCCTCAATCACATGGTTGTGGAGGCCATCTTGATTTTTTTTACCACTCCCTGCCAAGACTCCTGAAATAAAACATGGGAGAGAAGTACCAAAGAGGGAAGAATGCTCTGCAGAAAGTCTAGGCAACATTGCTTTAAATTTAATCTCATTGATTAAATGTTTTTGCCTTAGCTGAAAGAGCCAATGTCCAGAGGGGAAGCCTGGGACTTTCACTATTGTCATATTGCCGTCAAAGCGACTCAAATGAATCTGAAGGCACCAGCTATTTAGGAGATACCCAAGACCAAAAATATATCCCAGGATTAAAATGAGATTGAGTGAAAAAGGCAAAATCAAATTAATCTTCTTATCTCCAGTGAAAATTGAACAATATAAGGGGACTTCTTAAAGATAAGAACCCATGAGCTTATGACAAATTCCAACTAGATTATAGGTGTAAAATGGTATGATTTTTTTCTCTAACTCAGGTTATTAATGTAATCCATTGGAGAACATTTGAGTCTTCCAAATTGGTTAATTAAATCCAAATGCAAACATAATCAATATAATGTGTAACCAAATATAAAATGGTTTTAAAATGATTCAGTGAAAAATTGATGTGAACTAGAACAGATGATGTCACTAAGACATCCCCAAAGTTTTGGTTGCCTTTCAAAAATAAAATGAGAAGGCCAAATCCGGCTCTTTCTCATCCTTAATGTTCTACTCATATATATCTGTACCAAAGACAACTATTAATTCAGTAAAGAAGACAAGGGTTCCATGTGAAATTTCTTCTCACAGTCATGACATAATACTGCCCAGAGAGTTGTAAGAACTGGCCTATGTGGAAGGGTTCTAGTGCACTTTCTACAAAGGCAGATGCTTTGGGAGGCATAGGACCTTCAGCGTATGACATCTGGTGCAACGGAAAAGATAGAGGAGCAAGTCAAATCAAACCCCTCCCTTCGTACATTAGGATGATGAGAGAGAAACAGATAAGCCACATTCCTTTCTAAGCCTGCCTGAGACTTCAGAACTTGGTGTTGGTTTTTATGAACCGCAGGGCTTCTCTGCTTTCCCCTTTGGGCCCCAGAACAGAGTTGGGATGCAGGACAATTTCCACAAGACCAGTCCTACGACTGTAATCAGAGGGTTGCACGTTATGTAACGCCACTGCTGGAAAGCCTGTGTGCACTAATCAGAAGTGACGGCTGATCCCATTTAGAGGCATCAAGGAGGTAAAGTATCGAGACCGGGACTTTTACAGTGCAGTAGTCCTTCTCCGGGGACCACTTGGAGATAGTGAAGAGGAAGCCCTTGGATCTTAATGCTTTCCTTTTTTATTTTCCTTTTTTTAAAGGCAATAGCTCAATGCAATAACCATGAGTGGGATTGCTATTTCCCTATAAATCCTATCAGCACCTGAACAAATGGAGAAATGGGCAAGGAGGGAGAAATTCTGTTGGCTGAAGATCACTGAGCTTTCAGTATTTAACCTGAGTACTGCCAGATGCATTGCAATACATTCCGGGGCATTCAGCGCTTGGTTCATCCAACTCCATTTTTTTCATTGTGGAGTCTCCAAACACTATCACTAAATTTTCCAAATCTAGATTGGAAACTCACAACATTAGGATAGAAAAGGAACTCAACTGAAACAACTTAAAATGGGAACACACACATTTAGAAATTCAGCCAAAACTATTTGTTATCATTTTTGCCTGAGACAAGACCAGCAAGAGAAGAAAACAGAGTTTAGAATAAAAACTGAACAAAATTAATCTTCCCTTCCTAATTATTTATGCATCGACTGTTTTTATTCATATTAAAGACTGGCTCTTTTGGAACTAATCACCAAATACTCCCTTCCTCTACATTATCTTAATAAAGATAGCACAAAGCATTAAAATACGTATCAATAACCTACAAACCAATCCCACACTTTTACAGAGTAATATGGAGCTTGTCTTCTATCAGATTGAACTTGGCATTTGCCGTAGCTGCATTTCCGAATTTGTTGTCTTCCAAGAATGTTGAACTTTAGCTCCCATAAGGCTGTTCTATAAACTCTTGACAAGTATTACTTTACTTGTATCTTAGAAATCAATAATAAATTGCAAACCATCTCCATAAAAAGAAACACAAAGTAGTCATATATAAAGAGAAGACAACACCCTCCACTAACACCAAAATTTCCAGGGAGATTTATCTTATTTATTACAGTATTTCTACCCCACCAAATCACAAGAGCCTAAGCAGCTTACAAAAATCTAATGCAGCAATGATAATTCTGGAAAAGCAAAACTAAAATTACAATGCTGTTAATTGAAAACAAAACTAAAACTGTAACCCGGACAGGGGGTCATCTGAACATTTCATAGGACAGGGACAGCCATGGAAAAGCCCTGCTAAGCTTCCTTACCCTCCTACCCCTCTTCCTTCCAAGGGGCAGGAATGTGGAGTACGCCTTTCTGATTGGAATAATCAGGGTGAGCAGGTTCTAGTCAGAATAGATGGTCCTAAAGGTAACTTGGACCCGAGTCATGTAGGTCATAATAATGGGGTTCGCCCCCCAGATGGCTTCCACCCTGATGGCATTTCAGAAGGCCTTGAAAATCTGAGTATTTTCTCAGGCCTTGGGGTAGAATAGATGGACGCCCCATGTCAGGTTGGTGTGTTGACTGGATCACCATCTTGTATCTACTTTGTAATTCTTTTTGGATTTGTTTTCGTCTATCCTTATTTACTTGTTTTTATGTTGTTCTTTACTTGTGAGCTGCCCGTAGGCGGTTGGAGTTGGGTGGCATCAAAAAATCAAAGTAAGAAATAAATGAAACAAACAAACAAATAAATAAACTCGGTTACCACTGACAGATGAGATGTATCCACAGATCAAAAGAGTTGATGCAACCCACCCACTGTACCTGTTTGCAGATGATCTAACTATGGCCATAGAGAACAACTTTCCAAGACCATCTTGACACCTGCAAAAATCTCAGTTTCACTAGCACTACTTTGTTGTTGTTGCTTTTGTTGTTATTCATGAATAAATAGCTTTCCTAAGAGAAGCATTCACAAGCATTCTCCATATCCTGGAAATTCCCAAAGTAATCTTCTTTAACCTGGTATCATCCAGCAATCCCAATCCATCATAGCTATTAAATATGTGAATTGAAATTGACATTTAATACAACCAGAGGGCAGCTGGTGGTTGAGCAAACCTGCCCTAAAGAGATAGTAACAAATAATCTCACTCGTTACCACTTTTGTATCAGCCATTGGCCAAGGAACACATTCTTGTTCTTGTTCCCTTCTCACACACACACACACACACCCCAACTTTTTCCCACTGTAAACTTTGTCACACAAATGAGGCTTTTCTCTTCTCCACTCATACCTTCTGTGAAGGACAGCCATAGTCTCTAAACACTATAATTGGACTGAGTGGCTGACTGGTTCCCACCGCCAGTGCTACAGCCTTGGGAATCTGATCAAGGGCACGGGAGTGGTGAAGAAGAAAAGGTGGAACAGTCAGCCACTAAAAAAATACAGACGTTTTTCAAAGGTTAAGGAGTACAGCATAGAACTTCTGTCTGTTACAGCTGACTGGGCTTTGAAATTCAGATGTCTTGTTTTTGATGCCCCTTTACAATGATTGTCACAAGGATGACAATAGATGGGGAAGTGCAGGCCATTCTCATGAAGGACTTTACTGAATTGCTGTCTGCTTTTCTATGAGCAGAAAAAGACTTTGCCAGGCACAGATATGTAGTACTGTACAGGTTTTTCCTATATAGACTTATTAGAAGATGCATTACTGACTACAGCTCAAGCAAGGCTCAAATGCAAAAGCAGGTTGACCCTCCTGATTCATGCTGCTCCTTCATGAAGAGCTTGTTGCATCTGGGGGAGCCATTAAAATTAAATTAAATTAAATGTGACACTGGTGAAGTTTTTAAGAGGAAAATTCTCCCCTCAACTCAGACTTTAATATGCTCTTGAAGGTGTTTTCACAGTAAGAAGCCATTTCAGCGGCACCCAGAGCTTTATAGATGGTAGTGCTCAGTTTAATAGCCACTGATAGGTCTGTCTTCCTTAAATTTGTCTAAGATCCTTTCAAACCCTGGGTAAGGAATCTGGAATAGTAAAATTCTGGTTTGTGTTCCCAAGTAAAATGTCAAGGCAGGCTCAGCTCCTGGTGACTTAATGGATGTGACGGTAATGTAATGGTCTCCCCCGTTGCCTACACAGACTATATAAATGTATTCAATAACTTGATATTAATATTAATATTAGTATTTGTTTTTGAACAGAATTGCTTTGCCACTGGCACCTTCTGTTTTTTTAAAAATCTTCCCTCGTATTTCCTGGTGGTGTCTAATCAAGGCTAACCAGGTCTGACCCTACTTAGCTTTTCAAGATCAGCCAATCTCAACTATAGGCTGTCATCTAGCCAGGCCTGTATTATATTATGAGTAATTGTATGCAATATTAAAGGCCCCCTTTTACTCATCAATTTCTAACCTAAGAAGCTCAAATGTTGTAACTATTCTTTCTTCTACCACCCCCACCCCCACTACTCCAATAATTTTGCTTGCCCTTTGCCTCACCTTTTCCAATATACCCCAATATCCATATTTAGATTGTACTGACTAAATATACACAGTTTCACTATAAAGGCATCTTAATGTATGCAATCTTATTTTCAATTCGAATGATTTGTTTTTGAACTGTCCACCACAGTCCCAAGCCCCTTTCCTGGTCTGTTACCTGCAGTTTATCCCCAGTGTATGAGACTTTTTAAATTTTAGACATGCCTCCATTGAACTATATTTGGCATTCATGCCTATCTTCCAATTTGGAGAGATGTTCTGGACTTCATAGCCTTTCTCTTTGGTTTTGCCAACCCTAAATTGAATGTCAGCAGAAAATTTGTCTATTCTTCTGACCCCGAACTTCATGTCATGTATGTATAAATCTCAATATACCTGCCAGGAGAACCTTTATTTTATCTCTATAATGAGAACTGTTGGTGTGTGTGTTTTCTTGCACACGCAGAGTATCAGAAAGCGATTAGCAATCAGAGACCAATAAATGATGCCAGTCATTTGTAGTAAATCAGTTGCAGTTGTATTAGTTACTCATTCAAACAGATACCATTTTCAGTTCTCTTCCAGATCCCTGGAAGAGTTACAATTCTTTCATCACTCACCAGAACAGGTAAGTAGCAGAAGCGAGCAGTGAGCAGGGCGGGGCGGGGCAGGGCGGGCAGTCAGGCTCTTTTATACTCCTCAACCTGGATCACGTGCTTCCTGACCTTTAAAAGTTTGCAGGTGCTTACCTAATATGGAATATTATAAATATTATAATTATATTAAGAAAATAATATATATAAATAAATATATCTGTGTGTGGAAAATAATGGAAGGGGCGTGGTGGCTCAGCGGGTAAGACGCCAGGCTTGTCGATCGGAAGGTCGGCGGTTCGAGACCCGAGTGCTGCGTGACGGAGTGAGCTCCCGCACTAGCCCCAGCTCTTGCCAACCTAGCAATTCGAAAGCATGCAAATGCAAGTAGATGAATAGGTACCACGTCGGTGGGAAGGTAACAGCGTTCCGCGTGTGTCATGCGGCCACATGACCGCGGAAGCGTCTTTGGACAACACTGGCTCTTCGGCTAACAAACGGAGATGAGCACCGGCCCCTAGAGTCAGACACGACTGCACAACTGTGCGGTGGGAACCTTTTTACCTAATAAGGCTTGTGACTTACTCCTTGAAGAATAATACACCAACAAGAACCACATAATCTACATGTCTCCATTACGGTATCTGTCCAGTTCCTATTATTCTACTTTGTGTTAACAGTCTCAGTTCATACTGTGCATTCGTATCCCCTGGCTGCTAAGTTTGCTTTGGAATTTTTGGTGAACTGTGTTTAAGTATTGGAATGAAACTTTTCTGGAACAATCTGTGTGTAGAAAATAGTCCCAAAGACCTAAAAAGGAGGGAGGGAGGGAGGGAGGGAGAGGGAGAGAGAAATGTTTTCTTACATAAAAAGATTTGCTGGCATTTCAGTCATTAATATATATGTATGTATCTTTGTACATATGTATGTTCTTAGTAGTTCAAATGGCACAAAAGCTTTTTGTTATCCCAGTGAAAAAGGATGGTAACCATTTGCCACTTTTTATCTATCATGATGTCCTCTCGCTTTCCCCACACTTTTTTTGTGGGATCTAAATGACCCACTGAATGGTGGTGCTTGTGGGGGCAACAATTCACCCAGTCTGAAGTAAAGCAATCTAACTTCAATCAAACCCAGTGTCACAGTGAAATTCCTCTTCACAAAGAAAGCTGATCTCCCAAGATTAGTGACTGACAAATTGAATTTGGCCCTTAAAAAGAGTGGCTGGAAGGATGTGTCAGCCTTTAGCATATCACGTATTTCACTTATTGATGACACCTCCCCTGCTTGTGCAACAGGGTCATATTTGCATGATTTATTGGGTGACAGGCTGCCTTTGATTCAATCACGAAGCCTTTGACTCAATAGGTGATGTGTTTAATGCCATCTAATTCAAATATGACATTTTTTTTAAATTCATTGGTTAGAGTTCCTCATTTAATGGTTGATGGGACTAGCTCACTATGAATGAGTCCAATCCCCCCTTGCAAGGTATTTACCTCAGTGTGTGATGTACGAGATTTAATAATATAACGCATATTTCTCTTACAGCTTGTGTATTGGCATCAATTTATACCATGCCTTTTCTTAACCTGGAGGGAACCAGCTCCTTCCAGCTACATTATAGGTGAAGTTCACTAGCAATCCAGGCTGGTGAAGCAGTAAAACAAAAGAGTCCAAATGAGGTGATAAAAGGCAGGCTTCCCCGGTGAAAGATTTTCATCAAATGTGATGTGTGGATACAAATGTCCTGTCACCGCAGTTATTGCAGCTTCTGTGCATGGAAGGAATATCCCAAATCCATTTATGTTCCGTATCCTCTCCAGGATTCCACAAGCTCGTATTTATTTCCCCAGAGCAAGGCCAACTTACCAAACACTGGTCTGTGTGATTAAAAAAAGAAGAAAAAAACCACCTCAATTTGTTTTCAATATTTCCAATTTTCTTTTAAACATAAGCAAGTATTTAGGATGAGCCTTTCACAAGCTGTTAAATAAATGGCATGACCCAGTTTTTGAGGGAGAAAAAGAATCTGTAATGCCGCAAACTAGTGAGAATGAGGCCCGAAGATGGGGGGGGGGGGCTGGGTTTCATGGACCAGCCCACGCCAGAGCTTCCTGTCGGCTGTCACCACACCCAGCTCCCCCACGGTCGAGTCCGTCACCTCCAGAATATCATCCATCCATCTTGCCCTTGGTCGGCCCCTCT
The DNA here is from genome assembly GCA_023362775.1 of Charina bottae. Lineage (NCBI taxonomy): Eukaryota > Metazoa > Chordata > Lepidosauria > Squamata > Charinaidae > Charina > Charina bottae. The sequence continues at coordinate 196,073,485 of JALMGJ010000002.1, read as the reverse complement.
TCCTTTTGCCTTCCACTTTCCCTAGCATCAGCATCTTCTCCAGGGTATCCTGTCTTCTCATTATGTGGCCAAAGTACTTCAGTTTTGTCTGTGGCTTGAATCATGTCAACTGGATTTCTATTTTCTCAGTAGAAACGTTTCGCTCCTTATCCAAAGAGCTTCTTCAGTCTGAGTAAAGTTAGTAAGGGAATCCTTAAATATGTTTCTAGGTGGCTGTGTGACCTTGCACCTGGGGCTAGGTCATGGTTATTTTGAGATGTTATTTCTAAGACCCTTTATCATCTAAAGGAGGATGGTAAATGATAAAGGGTCTTAGAAATAACATCTCAAAATAACCATGACCTAGCCCCAGGTGCAAGGTCACACAGCCACCTAGAAACATATTTAAGGATTCCCTTACTAACTTTACTCAGACTGAAGAAGCTCTTTGGATAAGGAGCGAAACGTTTCTACTGAGAAAATAGAAATCCAGTTGACATGATTCAAGCCACAGACTGTTCCACCTGGATGACTGAGAACCTTCATCGACATACTTCAGTTTTGCCTTTAATATCATTCCCTCAAGTGAGCAGTCTGGCTTTAATTCCTGGAGTATGGACTGGTTTGATCTTCTTGCAGTCCAAGGCACTCTCAGAATTTTTCTCCAACACCACAGTTCAAAAGCATCTATCTTCCTTCGCTCAGCCTTCCTTATGGTCCAGCTCCAGATTGAAGCTCTGCCACTGTTTTTTTCCTCAGCTTTCTTTTCAGCATGGCAGTTGTCTATGTTTATAAGGGCATTTTCATCCGTTTTCAACATCTGTATTCCTATTGCTTTTGTTTATGTTTTCATGCTCTGCTGGAATCCAAATAGTCTAAAATGGACTGTCTGTATTTATTTGCCTGGAAACCTTTCCCCTTCCCAAGAAAGATGCTGAATTATTATCCCAAGACAGACTTTCCCAACCTGTTCTCAACCAGAGGTGTTAGACCACAACTCCCATAATGCCCAGCTGACTGGTCTTGGGCATCATCTCCCTTTAGAATTATTTATTTCCCATTGCAGTTGTTGCTTTTTATCTTGATTTGTTTTACATAATTTACTGATTACATACAATAAATAAGCTTCTCCTCCTCACTGTAATTGTAACATGCACAATCCTAATAGCTGGATTTTTAAAAAGTAGATAGCTCTAGGTTGATAGGAAACAGACTTCAAATCAAAAAGTCTGTCTCTCAGAAAACCTTGGGTTGTTTTTTTTTACTTTATTATTTTAGGCTGTATCCAGAAATGTGCTGCATTTTTTAACAGTACCTCAAAAACTTTTTCTTTCCTATAATTTTTTTTTCTGGACTAAAGTACCAGTACCATTCCAAATAAGGAATCATCTTCTTAAAAAGAATACATTAATGCATTTTTCCTCCAAGCTAATGGCCGTTTTAAAGCACACCTTTTCCTTTAATTTATCGTAATCAAAAATTGCTTCTTACAGCAATTTAGGGTCCTGTTGGTCCCCTTAGGTTTTATTTTAAGAGTAATAACATTCTTAATAATGGTCAAGATAAGCATCTTAATGGTCTTTACTTACCCCACTATCTACTTTACTCAAGTAAATTAAATGAACAAACTGCTAGTAATAACAATGGGACAGAAATTGGCTCATATTGATGATGTCAGCTCATAAATTTAGCTGTTAGGTGCTATTTGGGAGAATTACACAGTCTATGCTTGGCTGGGGCAAGGCTATTTGTAAATGTGCTGGATTTCTTTAGGGACTGTAAGTAATTATGCATGGCATGGTAAGAAGAAAATCTTTTTGAAAATATGATGGCATCCTTGGAATTAGTGCCCCCAAAATGGCAAGGCTACATTCAATGCTAAGGTTTTTCCATAGAGCTGAAGCTGGAAAATGCAGTAGGGGTATTATTAATTCAACTGCAACCTTAGGCATATTGACTAGGAAAAAAATAGATCAATTAATTTTTTTAAGGAGGTGTTCTAGAGTTTTGGCTTTTCTATTGTCTCTTATGAATGGTATGTAAATGTTTTTTATCTCTATGTGTCTGTTGACAAAGCAGCCATCATCAGACACATAGAGGTAAACAACATTTACATACCATTCATAAGAGACAATAGAAAAGCCAAAAGACCAGAACACCTCCGTGCCAGCAATCAATACCCAGATATGCAAAAATTAACACCAAGATTAGCACCAGAGGAACAATCAAACAGCACAATATACCCTAATCAAGGAACGATTAACTCAGTCAACCAACCAAGCAGCAAACAACAGCCCAATCAAGGAACTTCTAAGGGGAGAACAACACCTCCACCAACACAAGCAGGACAAGCCATGGTATATAAACAGAGAGCAAGTCCCACTCCCTTTTCGCACTGAAGATGTTGCCTAGTCTGGCAATGAAATGTCTGCAAGAAAACAACAAGGCTCAGAGAGCACCAAGGACTCCATAGACTTAAGAAAACCTATAAGGGACCGTCTCATCCCCATTACTTCATCCCGTCCCACCCGGGCATGCAGAGAGGGCATGCTGCGGACCCCTTCAGTTAAAGAGCTCCATCTAACGGGGTCACGTAAGCGTGCTTTCTCTGTTGTTGCCCCTGCCCTTTGGAACATTCTCCCCCCAGAGATTAGACAGTCTCTCTCGCTTCTGGACTTCCAGAAGAAACTTAAAACCTGGTTTTGTCAGTATGCTTAGGGCGGGAAGAAGAATGTGCATACCTGGAGATGGCTAGCACCTTAGATTATTCCTGGAGTGCCCTTTTTACTTAAGAAGAACTTAAGACGATTCCGTCATTGGATTTTATTATATTCTTTATATTTTAAATTGTTATTTAATTTGTATTTTAATCTGTTTATAATTGTACATTATTGATTATATTTTGTTGTAAACTGCCCAGAGTGCCCCTTGGGGGAGTTGGGCAGTGATAAATATGATTATACAAACAAATAAATAAATAAATAAATAAGAAGTCCTCATATGTTTACATTTGAATGTTTCCCTAGCACATGGCACTTTTGTACCTAACTTCATGTAATAAGGTTTTTAACAAAAATTCTCAGGAAATCATTTTTAAATACAAAGATTCCTGATATCTCCTTTGTTAGATATATTGCCTAAGGCAGACAAGCTTTTAAAAACATACCTTGTTCTTATTATAGGTAGTCCTCACTTAGAGACCACAATTGGGACTGGCAACTCTATCACTAAGTGCCGTGGTTGCTAAGCGGAAAATCATGTGACCGCGACGGACTTATGATGTCACTTCCTTTTCAGTCATTAAGTGAATTACCATGGTTGTTAAGTGAAACATCATGTGACCACGACTTACGATTTTACTTCCGCTTTCTCCATTAACTCTGCTTGTTGCAAGCCAGTTGGGTAGCACGTGAATGGCAATCACGTGGCTGGAGATGCTGCAACGATCGTAAATGCAAGGATTGATTCCAAAGCTTTTTTTTTTTTACACCGTTGTAACTTCTAATAGTCACTAAACTTTCTGAATGGAAACTGGAAAACACAGACAGGGAGTGCATTTGCAATGGGCTGAGAATACAAGAATGATGAGACCCTCAGTTCCTACACTCAAGAAACAGCAAGTGGTCCGTCCGGACAATGGGCCAAGCAGAAAGTGTAGATTTCCCTTTTGTCATAGAGAAGACCAGTTTGGCAGCTTCCACAAATCTTATAACAATCCACAATGGACTTCTTTTACATCCCTATATGTTCCACTGAAACACATTATACATTTTCATCTGGTCTTGATGGGCCTACATCTGGAGGTGATAAAATGTTCAAGTTCGGAGTCCAACACAGTCACATTTGATTTCAGAAGTACAAACATCTGAAAAATATGGGGATTGGTAAAAAGAAAATTGAGAGTGAGAGTGAGAGTGAAGAGGGTCAGTTCTCTCCACAATGCTTGGAAATCATTCAAAACTTCAATAATAGAATCTCAGCTAGAATATATAACTCAGATCACGAAGTATAAGAGGACTCAGAGTAGCTAATGACAGCAACAGCAAAAAAAAAAAAGACTATACCAAAAAGCACATACCAAAGAACATTAAGACAACCAACAAATAATTCTTCAAATATATTTAGAATAGAAATATAATTATGGAATCCATTGGGTTATTAGATGACTGGAGCATTAAAGATGTACCAAAGGAGGTTATAGAAACACAGAAAAACTGAACAAATCCTTCACTTCTGTTTCAGTATTGAAGATGTGGGACAGATGCTCATGCCTGAACTGGTATTTTCAGGAGAAAGTTTGTAAAAACAAAAAACAAACACTGAGAGAAGAACCTACAAACCAAACTGACAAATCTAAAAATAAATAAACCCCCGGTATAGATAGTGCCCACCCAAGAGTTCCTAAAGAACTTAAATATGAAGTTGCTGACCTTTTCCTAAAAATATGCAATTTGCTTTAACTTCAGCGTCTCTTCCCTAGGACTGGAAAACAGCCACTGTGACTCCAATGTTTAAAAAGGGATTGAGGGGGATAAACTTTAATTTTCTTTAATTAAAATCAATTAATTTAACAGTTGTTCTGACAACATGATTAAAAGTATTATTAAAGCAAAAATAAAGCAAACATATAAAAATGAGCTTTTTTGAAAAGGTATCAAGGAAGCTTCCGCAAAGGTAGGTCTTGTCTCACGAAGCTTCTGGACTTTTTGGAGGGTGTCAGCGAGCATATAGACGCAGGTGACTCCCAAAGGTATTGTATATCTGGATTTTGAAAAAGCCTGTGACAAAACCCCTTATGAAGGTTCCGAAGCAAGCTTGGCTGCCATGAGATAAAAGGACAGGAGCTCTTATGGATTGGCAATTGTTGGGGCTAAGCAATGAAATGTTCATGTTTGACGATGCTGAATGGTAAAAAAATAAAATAAAATAAAATAAAATAAAATAAAATAAAATAAAATAAAATAAAATAAAATAAAATAAAATAAAATAAAATAAAATAAAATAAAATAAAATAAAATAAATAAAATAAAATAAAATAAAATAAAATAAAATAAAATAAAATAAAATAATAAAATAAATAAAATAAAATAAAATAAAATAAAATAAAATAAAATAAAATAAAATAAAATAATAAAATAATAAAATAAAATAAAATAAAATAAAATAAAATAATAAAGTCAAAGCACGCATTCCTTCTCTCTCCTCAAGTTGCATTTTTTTGACATCAGGTATAGAACTGGGAAGGGGCATGGTGGCTCAGTGGGTAAGACGCCAGGCTTGTCGATCGGAAGATCGCAAGTTCGGAGGTTCGAATCCCTAGCCCCGCGTGATGGAGTGAGCTCCCGCACTTGCCCCAGCTCTTGCCAACCTAGGAATTCGAAAGCATGCAAATGCAAGTAGATGAATAGGTACCACTTCGGTGGGAAGGTAACAGCATTCTGTGCGTGTCATGCTGGCCACATGACTGTGGAAGCGCCTTCGGACAATGCTGGCTCTTCGGCTAACAAACGGAGATGAGCACTGGCCCCTAGAGTTGGACACGACTGCACAACTATGCGGGGGGAACCTTTACCTTTACCAACAGGTTCATAGAGATTCAGACTATCAATAGCTGTTAATACCGATAGCTGTTACTGCCACCCAAATTATAACTTGGTTGCTGGGGAACTGAGAGTAGAAGGGAGTAATCAAATTCTAGTCCAGCCTTGAGAAGTGCCTTGTAGACACTGGACTATGGGCCTAAGGCCTGATTCAATTGGTCTCTTCTCATAACAGTCACTCATGCCCTTGTCATCTCCCATATAGACTACTGCAATGCGCTCTACATGGGGCTACCTCTGAAGAGTATCCGGAAGCTTCAGCTGGTCCAGAATGCGGCCGCACGGACAGTTATTGGTGCTGTAAAATTGGCTCATGTGACACCTCTGCTGCGCAAGCTGCATTGGGTTCCAGTTTGCTTCCGGGTCCAATTCAAGGTGTTGGTTATCACCTTTAAAGCCCTACATGGCATGGAACCAGGTTACCTGAGGGACCGTCTCACCCCCAGAACATTGACCCACCCCACCCAATCATGCAGAGAGGGCATGCTACGGACCCCATTGACAAAAGAATTCCATCTAGCGGGGTCCAGGAGGTGGGCCTTCTCTGCAGTAGCGCCCACCCTTTGGAATATCTTGCCCCCGGAACTGAGGTGGGTTTCCTCGCTCCCGACCTTCCAGAAAGACTTGAAGACCTGGTTCTGCCACCTTGCTTGGGATGGGAATGCTACCAGTTCCTCCTGGGGGTGGCTGGTGCCAAGAAGCCTGCCCTATTATTAACATCTATTCCACTTGGATTTTATATTTATTTTATTGATGTTGTAATTTTATATTTATGTTTTTAATTTGTTTTATTGTGAACCGCCCAGAGTCCCCCGGTAATACAAATTTAAATAATAAATAAATATACATACTTCTGTCCTTCAAACACATTGCAATACGAAGAGAGTATATAGCAGCAGTGACTTCCTTCTGTGTCACTGCACCCATTTTGATGGTGCATTGCTCCCATGTTGAGGATCAACACTAAACCTTGGCCTGCACTACAGCAGACCATGATGAACGATGGAAATGCTGGCACAATGGGACAGGATTATTATCACTTTATATTTTCTCTGACTTCTCACTGAAGCACATTCCCAATGTAAAAATGTTTAGGTATTGGGCCTTTAAGTAAAGTTCAGCATAGAAAGCAAGTGTCAAATTCAGACATTTCTACAGAGAAAGAAGGGAATAGTGGAGGAATATCATTTTCGTTTTTAATCATGTCATACTATAAGCTCTCATAAAAGTCATAAAAGGAAAGTATTGCGTTACAGTGTTTCATCATTTTGGGAAACATATATGATAGAAAACATGCCCTATAGTCAAGCTAAATATTCTGAATAACTTATTTATTTTATCTTCTCCATTTTAAAGAAGAGTCGTCGTCATCATCATCATTATCATCATCACATACTAGTGGAAATCATTGTTTGTCCCCATGGAACAAAAGTTTGGTGTTCATTTTATATGCTTTCTGGGACCTAGAGAAGGATTACAAAATGTGAAAAGCATTCAGAAAAAACGTTGACTTCCCCCTTCCTTTTTGAACTATATACTGTATGATTGTTGGAGGGAACAAGGCCAAACTAAGGATGGGAAAGAATATTCAAAGTAAGCCTTGTATTTTGTATGACATTCAAGATTTTTTTCCTGAGGAGAGTTTTACAAAAGCTTCAGAGTTCCATTCTTGGAGAAGCAGGGGTGGGGGAAGAGTTACTTCACCTTTTGATCTAAAGCCTCACAACAGGAATACATATGCTACTAAGCTGGGCTGTAAATATCTTTAATTTTTATATTTCATCTAAAGGGAGTTGTTAAAATAGGTTTACTGGGTGATGTCTCTCTGGAACAGAAGATACCATTTCTGAAGCCGAACCCAGTGTGATACAGCATTTTCACCATAATAACTTTTCCTGTAACACTGCATTTTCCCATCCATCCATCCATCCATCCATCCATCCATCCATCCATCCATCCATCCTGTGTGACTCTGTTCTTGTCATTTTATTAAGAAAAGAGGGAGAGGGTGCAGAAAAACACTTGAAGAAAACTATCTTTCTTTTGCTCCTCCTTTCCTTTCTGTTTAGATGACACCAACATCTCTTTCACCTCAAACCAGATGTGCTCCTCTCCAGGAGAAATGTGTCTGAAGTTGTTCAAAGATATTTCTTTTCTTCTTTTTCATTGAAAGAACATCCCTTTCCCTGAAGGCTACACCCAGCAACTGGGTTTTATAAGTAAGGTACCCATTTTAACATTTTTAACATTTGCAGTTCACTTCTTCAACACTTGTGCTTCAGCCTGGCCCTTGGCAGGTCCACACTGCTAACAGAGCAGGCTGATCCATTTGTTGATTTTTAAAAGAGAGTTGAAGGTAATATGAACGATCATTAAGGATCTGTTTCTTCTCATCTCTCATTCCAGAATGCTCTCAATATTTAGCATGCATTGAAACAAGAACAAAAGCCTCCCTGTTTGAGCCCAGAGGAAGGAAAGATTTCACAACACTGGAAATGATGCTCAATCTCCTGTAACACATTTCACCCCCCTCAGAATGACTTCTTATCTCAAGCACTCCCTTAAAAATCAATACCTGTCTCCTTTTGAGTATTTATTTATTATGTTTACACCCTGCTTCTCTTTAGAAAGCTCAGAGCACATTACAACAGACTTGGAGATGTCTCTCATGCAAGTATGATTCTGGTCCATGCTCTCCAGTTTTCAGCACACCATAGCAATGGCTGCTCTTAGAATTTGCTGGGCCTAATAAGGGTTATGTACTGAACATGAAACTGTCCATCTTTCCCAAAAAGCTTTCCATGTTACTTCACTGTTTACTTTGGCATTCCATCATTAGCAGAAGATGCTACTATTTGGATTCAATACCAGCTTAGGCTAAAAAGATCAGAAGTCAGCCTCTAGCATAGACTTATATTCAGGGTGGGACCGAAGGCTCATACAAATTTCCTTGCCCTTCCTAGGATTTGTGACATGGCAACACCACTTGCCAATTGTGGGATTGAGGATGGTGCATGACTTTAGGCAAATGCCTTTTGGACTGTATAGTATACTGGCTGTGCCCATACTGGGTTGTGGTTCCATCCTTTGATTGTGTGTTGCTCTCAACATCCTTGCACAGGCCAGTTTAGATATGGGCCAAAATATATTGTCCATTCCATAAGTGATTTTGAAAAAAGGAACAAACAAAGGTAGGAGTGATAACATGACTATTATGAATTAAATATTAGGACTTTCTATTACAGGGAGGGAATAGACTTCCCTCTTGGACTTTTCTTTGTTTGCCTTTTCATTTAAGTCTTAGTAGGATAGAAAGCTGATAAACCCTAGTAGGATAGAAAGCTGATAGGCACATGAAAATTGGTTGATTGGCTACCCAAGCTGTACAAATCATATTTCTGATTTCTCTTTCCTTTGAATGTGTGCATATTCTCATGATTTCTAGACAGAAAAATATTCCCAATGACCAATACAAAATCCATTTGATTCCACAATTATTTTCTGATTATTAGACCTTTACAGGACAACCAATTAAAACATTTTCTTTAGGTTGTTTCCTTAGGTTGTTCAGCATGAGGAAAAGGAGAAGTCAGAATCAAGAAGGAAGGACTAAATGAAAGAATCAACATTTGGCAAGGTCTTCTATTTACTTTCTATCATACTATAAGTTAATAGTGAAGATCATTCAGTGGCCTGTTAGAACAAGTGAATGGAGCAGAGCTTAACGTTGTATAAACTCGTGGGCAGAAAAAGGAATATTGTTTAAAAACACAGCCTGTGAGTACATTAGAGAGATTCAGGTTCTTATTCTTACACTTTTAGCCCACCCAAGCATAAAGAAACACACGCTTAGACATTGCAGGTACAAAAAGTAAGTACAAAAGAGTTCCTACGTTTATTCAGTCCAGGTACAGCCATTTCAGTAGAAAATTGGTTTCAGTTTTCCTTTCTGTTCCCTAAACTGCATACCTCTGGCCCTGTTTGCTGCCAGAGGCTGCGTGGAGAAAGGGGGAAAGGCCTCCTGAGTTGAGGCCTAGCACATGGCCTTTCCATGGAGGGAGCAGCCACGTGCTGCTTCTACCCCATGGGTGGAAGAATCAAAGAGAGAGAAGAGGAAGTGGGAGTGGCAACAAGCAGCTTCCTCTAGCACAGTTTGCCTCCTACAGCAATCACCCATATACTAATGAGGCATGCTTGATTTGCTGAATTCCAACAAATAGGAGCTGAAATATGGGCAAAATCCCACTTATTAATCTTTGCAAAAAATCAGAAGGAATCTGGTAGTACCTCTTCCAACTATCAATTTTATTAAGAGTTATTAAGCATCTCACAAAAGCTTATACCTTTAAGTATAATTTGTTAGCTGAAAAAGGTGCTACCAGACTCCTTCTGATAGTCTGCTACTATAGACTAACACGCAGCAGCCCTACCTGTTAAGGAGGCCCAGTGGCAGAATGAAGTCAACATGGTCACCAAAGAGCTTTCAGCCTGTCCTTCATACTGTACCTATCAGGGCCTGGAAAGACCTTGTGCGCATTTTCTTTGGTGGCAAAGGGAAAGGCAGTCTGTTTATATCTAGATGTATAAGATGATGGCTTGTTAGCAGTGAATCTGTGGTGAATCAGATCCTACAGATCTGTCTCTTGGACCAAAAGACTCTAGAGTCATTTCAGTTGATCATGACTCACCTTCTGGAATAACAAGGTTGAAACCACAATGAGAAGAACTGGGGAGCATCTTCACTGCATTTTTTAAAAAAAAAATCTGCCCAGTGCTTGCTGTTTTATTTCCCAAGCATTACTACTTCTGAGGTGTCTGATTTATAGAGATGTAGAACTGAATCTGTTTGGAAGGATGTCTGCTGAGAGGAGAACTTCTGCTATGAGGGATTGTCCATGATCTTTGGATATAGGGAAGTCGTCCTCCAAAAGTGGGGGGGAAACTCTTTCCTGATGGAAGTGTAAGTCTCTCAGGGTAGAATCTGGCTTTCATTCTTTAGTTTTATCACACGGATTGGCTGACTTTTTATGACAGATGAGGCTTTGATTTACTTCTTGTTGAAAGTTACTTACTTTGGATAAATTAGAAAAGCAGCCTATATGTTGCCAAACAAATAACAAATAAATATGCAAGGATTTCAGACTGATTCTTTGGCTTGGAAATATGGAAAATGATATGGGAAAGGCCATTCCAAATTAATGATGGGGGCTTATCATTTAGAGTGTGTTTGTAGGGAATGAGGACCAGAATTGTAGATACTGTATGTTTTTACTCTTGTTTTCTGTCACAAGGCCAGTTCACACATACTATTATTGTAATATTCTTTTTGGTGTGGATATATGTACTTACTAAATTCAACCATGTTTCCATACCACCCCCACCCCAAATGTATTGTAGTAGTAATAATAGTAGTATTCCCCTTCTTATTACTAAGTTTCCCAACTGTCTCAGCTACGACTGTAGCTTCCTCGATAGAAAGCAAAGCTGCACACATGTGATGCGGTTCATGAACATGCACAATGTTGCTGAGTGGAGGCTTGGTTATACATGAAAACACAAGTAGATCGGTATATGTTATAACCTTGGAATTCTGCTGCATGGCAGAACATATGATGTTATTTAAACTGTCGATGTAACACTTGTGAATTGATGGAGATCTCCACATGTGGTTCCCAAGCATGCCAGATCAGACCAGGTGGCAAAAATTTAAATAATAGCTGTAAAGGCACATCTGCTTTCCCTGACAGGCTATCAGATGTTAGTACCTTCTCTACTGAAGCAGCAGGATCATACTTTTGTGCACCAGTTGCTTGTAAATTTAGTGCCTGGGTTCCAAGGTTTAAGGGGCGATCTAGAATCACCATTAATGTTTAGATCATCATTGAAAATGAAGCGTATTGAATGTTTGCTCACTTATAGCAAGTGGAGAAAAATCAGAATGCATGTTTGCTTGTTTATAGCAAGTGGGGAAAAGAATTGTGTTTACCCAAAGAATTTCCTCAATTTAGTATAAAATGTATATTTAAGGCCTCCTCCTATGGGTGGAAGGAAAATCGGCCTTAGTCATGAGGTTCCCTGAAAGCAAACCACCTTCTACACACAACAGTTTCTGCCATTAACTGTTTTTGCAGTCTTGGCTGAAATTCAGTCCTCTGATCCTTCAAATAATTACTTCATTCATACACCAGAGTTGGGTTTAGGGAATATTATATATGGAAAACATTGTCTTTTGGGCAGAAAAATGTGCAAGGCCACTCTTAATACTTCTTTTTTTAATTTAGAATTTAAATCCATAGTGGTAATAGTTAAAACTACACAGCTGCATGTAATAAGGTTACTACCAGAAAAGGATATACAGTAGGCTGCAATCTTGAGCATATTTAGAGAGAGAAATTCCTATTGACCTGAAGAGGATTTACATTTACATAAGAACATTCCATTCCATTCCATAATAGACTCAGCTCTTGCTCTGTATCCTATGATGGTGTATATATAGCATTAAACCCATGATTTGCAACTATAAACCAATTTCTCCACAGCTTATTCTTGTGGAGGGGGTATCTTTGGTGTAAAAGTCATTTTATCTCATATAACCAGTGATGACAGTTTGGAAGGATGAGCTACTGTGTAACACAGACTTGTTGGCCCTTCAAGGTAGTCCAGACAAGAAGCACAACCATGATACTGTATCTTTATTGTAAGGTTCCATTAAGAGAATCTTGCAAGACTGAAAGTATTTTCCCCTCCTTTCCTTTTACTCTTCAGAAAACTAGGGAGGGTCCCTTCTGAAACGCTTCCCACCCCTCCTCTCCTTCTGTGGGTGGAAAAATCTTTTACGGGCCGGTTGTCCAGTCTGCGACTCTTCCTCCTGACTCCCGAGGTAATTCCTACATCCCATGACAAGCCTTACCTAAGTGACAACCTTCAGAGTTGTTGCAATTAGAACTCCTCAAATCCTCAGCCATTTTCCCTTTTTGACCTTCTCCCAATCATCCCTTATTTCTGTAATTAAAGGCAAAAAGAATTGTGCTATAGCATAATAAATGAAATGTAACTCTCTCTCCAGTCAGTCCCATGCTATAAGTTTTTATCCCTTTTTCCAAGCCATAGAAAATAACACCAAAATCACAGTTTTGGAGTAATACCACTGCTGATTCCTTCCACACATCATTTATCTGGAATAGCTATCTTTTTGCCCTTCTGTTTTTAGAGAAAGCCTAGAAGAAGGTGTTGCCAAATTATGACCTTCCAATATTACTATACTATCCTGTTTATTTTGACCTAAACAAGCAAAGATGGGTGGGTATTTCAATGCTTAGCATGTTTTCAGGTGGACTATTGGAATAAGCACTACTGAGGTTTTTAAGAACTACTGTGTCTTTAATTAAAGATTCCTGTTTGCAGGAGTTGCTTTCTTTTGAGCACAGAGATGGATGAGATCACAGATGAATAACCTGTTCAATGTCCCTTGAGTAGCCTTTCAATTTACTTATTTATTATCATGTTCTCTTCCCACAGGACGGGAGAAGTTTTAATTATTGATTTCCTCCCAATCATTTCTAACTCTTATCCTGAAATAAGCATTTGGGAGACCACATTCCATGGCACTTCTAAAAAACTGAAATGTATCTTCCGGACCAAACCCTTGCAACGTTTCAACAAACTCCACCATGTGCCTGATCTTCAGGCTTAACACAAAAGGTGGGGTGGGGAAAGCAGAGAATCTGACCGGACCATCCTTTACCCGTCGTAGGATTTCATTTCAAACAAGATCTGAACAAAGAAAGGGTGTTGGCTGCTTGCAATAATGAAAATCCATGACTCGGCTGTGCATTCATAATTATTTTATAAATAAATGTCTGCTGGAGAGCCACATCTGTCTCTTCCAACAGAGCGTATGCCTTTCATTAATGTATCATAGGCTGAATGAAGCTGGCCTGAGTGCTTTGCTTGCATTTTTCCCCTTCCCTCCATCATTGTCCATGGATAGGATTTTGTGGTTCAGAAAGAGCTGCAAGCCCCACGCTTCTCCACAAGACTGATGGCTCGTCAATAACATTAGCCAGCATTATGGGCCGCATCAGTGTAGAACAGAATCAATACAGCCAAGTAAAAAGTCTAATAAGTTGACATGGCCATCCTCAGCAGGGCTCACGTTACAAGAAATGAGGTTTTTTTAAGGAATCAGCGTCAGCGCTGCTTATTCACCCCACAGCAAGATGCCTTGACTAAGATTGATTGCTTTTGCCAGCAGTGCTGGCTAAGCTGGCAAAAATAAAATATTAATTGAAGATAAAAGAATAATCAACAACAACAACAAAAAAGGAAACCTACTGGCCATTGAGAAGGTAGGCAGACCTGTAGGAAGAGTAGCTTGGTACATGATGAAAGTCAAGATATAAGGAATAAATAAATCCCAGAATGACCCAGAGGCTTATTTTAGTATCTGAAGTGGCCCATACACATATTCTTTCTCTCTCTCTCTCTCTTTCCCTTCCTCTTTGGCCCTCATGTATCCTCCAAGGCTTTCTTTTTTGGGGTAGGAGAGAATTTAAAATAGTGCTGTTTTAGAGTAAATCCAACAGACAGCCTAACGTTGCTTGGCATTCTAACTCATCGTAGAAATTGGCCCCTAGGAACTAATAATGATAGGAACAGATAGAGAGATTTGTACACCCCTATAGATTATGTACCTTGTGAGCAATCATTATGAAGCAATTCTCCTTTTACCTCCTTCCTTCCCTGTTCACCTGGGGCATGAGATTCATCTGCTTCTTCTGACCAATTAGGGGTGTGTGTGCGTGCGCACATGTGAATGTTGTGTAGGTAGCAGGGAGGGAAAGCAGCCTTGTCCTTCTGGACATCTACCTATTATCCACCCTCATTTTCATCCCACCACTGGAGAGAAAGCATGTGTCAAGTCTGCCCTGAAAATAGCTCAGAAACAAACGAATGAATCTAGAGAGCTTAAGAAAGAAGATGGGGGAGCCTTAAATTCTGAGCTCTTACCTCTTAATCCATAGCTTTCCAAACTGTGTGTCGCAACACTTTAGTGTGTCGCAACACACAATTTGGTGTGTCGCAACACAACTGGGAAGCAGCGGCAGGGGCGTGCACGGTGGCGGCGTGGTGGTGTGTGTGGCAGCGGTAGCGTCGCTGGCAGCGTCACGCCATCAGTGCTTCTGCGTTTTAGCGGAGGCCGCTGCCACCATGCACACCGCCGCCGCCATTGGTGTGTCGCCAACTTTGGAAAGCACTGTCTTAATCACTAGAATGAGAAGTGAATGCTACAGTTTAAAAAAATCTGGGGGACTATCAATGTTAAATTGTATTTGTTGGTTCATTAGGTCTATGGTAAATGAAATAGCTCAGTCTTACTGGGTGTAGTCAAGGAAGTCCTAAAGTTACAGATCTTTGATAATTTACAGAACTCAATGGAATTAATTGGTAACAAGTAGAGGACCCATCAGAATCCAGTTTTAGGCCTAATTCAAACAATATACTATTTATTTATTATTTATTTATATATCACATTTATATCACCGCCCATCTCCCCCACAAGGAGGGGGGTTATGACCCACATTATGATTTGTCTGAGTTTGGGTTAATGTATACAGTATATGTTGAGAGCCAGTCTGGTGTAGTGGTTAAGGCACCAAGCTTGAAACCAGGAGTCTGTGAGTTCTAGTCCTGCTTTAGGCACAAAGCTAGCTGGGTGGCCTTGGGCCAGTCACTCTCTCTCAGCCCTAGGAAGGAGGCAATGGCAAACCACTTCTGAAAAACCTTGCCAAGAAAACTGCAGGGACTTGTCCAGGCAGTCTCTGAGAATCAGACACAATGAAACGGGGGGAAAAATACAGTATATGTATCTCACCAATGCAGTGATCCTAAACAATGGTTTATCATTTATATGTTTTGCACTCCCAGCCAATTGTGGGTTATTTACTATATTATAATTAAATAAACCATGGATTATCTCAGCACATGAACCCAGTCTTGGTGTGCAGTGTGTTAGCACTAGAAGGAAACAACATCATTACAAAAAGAGTGATAAAATCAACATTCTTTTTAATTTTAATACGAGTACAGTTCAAAGCAATCCATTTTTTTTTTGCTAAGTTTACTGACAGGAGCTTGATTTTCCAGAAACGGTGTCCATTAGCTTTCCATTTCTACCATATCCAAACAAAACATTCTTGGACTGTGAGAAAGACATGTTTTTTTTTACCCTCCCCAAATTTCTCAAACTCATTTTGTTGTCTTCCTTTTGGGTAAATATGATTTCAGCTTCATACAATTACATCTTAGACTATTTGACTGAAATGGATCCAAAATTGGTTCAGGCAGAAAATCAAATTGTTCCTAAACAGCCTGGATGGGGAGAAAGTGGAAGTAACATGGGGTTCCAATTCTTAAAGAAGGAATGTTTAACAATAAGATACTCTGATCATGAAAATGCTGATCTGTCACATCCATGGGTCTAAATTGCAGAGGCAACACTCCATTTCCTTACAACCATGGTGGTCATTTTTTTTATATTCTAATTCTTGTTTGGGAAGCAGATGTTCCCCAGAAATTTAATGTCCTCTAGAGATGTTGGACAGCTGATGTTCTCCTAAAGACAGTTTGAGAATGCATCCAATATTCCCTTCTTCTTCATCCTTTTTGTATTTTTTATTTATTTATTTATTTTCTATCTCAATCCTTTCTCTTTAGTTGCCTGTATTGAGTGGAATATTTTGTGAGTAATTCATGAACTAACATACCAGAGTTTGTATTTCTTTTTTTGCTGTTCCCTTCTTTTGGGGGGCGGGTATTAGACATTATGACCCAACTTTTGAACCTGAACCCTGATTATCCATCTCCAGCAATGTTATCTCCACTGACATCTCCAATGCTAATGCAAAGAATCTGCATGTGGTGCCATACATTTGCAGCCTCTCAATCACACTATAGAAGCAACCCATTCGATCTTGGAGATGTTAAATACCAATAAAATAGACATTTATTTTGCATCTTCCATCGGGATAAACTTAGAGGAGAATTATTGATGGCAAAGATCACTGCATTTTGCCTTTCTATTCTTCTGAATAACTAGATCACCTTTCCCACTATACCTTGAACATTTCTCTGCCATGACTCCAAATAGCAATCAATCTGTGTATGTTGCAGAAAAGATTCCAGAAGGATCTTTGCATTGAATTACAGAATCTACAGCCATTCTCTTACATTCACAGAACATTTTTTACCTCTTCCTCTCAAAAGTTCATTGCTCCTTTTAATCCTGTTCCAAATATAGGCAACAAGGGCACATCAGAAGCCAGGGGAGGCTTTCAGAGGCACACCTAGCAGCAAATAAATGTACACTTCTACATAAATTCTCCCGATACATAGATATGCACACAACACACACAGAGTCTCAGCCTCCCCCAGCAAGAATATTTTATCCAGGATAACAAAACTCTTTACAACCTATTAGTGGAGTTGCTGGTTTTTTGAAAACTTAATTGCCCACTTTCACCATGCATGCCAGCAAACAGCCAATTGTGTGTTCCTACTGATGTCATCACCTCTGTCTTTCCCTTCTTGCTGTCCTTTGGTTCCCCTTCCTACTGTAGGAATTCTGGAATGCTAGTAACAGAAGTCCATGCAGTTTTATCTAGTTTTAGCAGAGCAGAAGCGTTCCAATAAACTTGCACAAGGCTTAATCAGTTCAAAACACAAAATAAACACACTTCACACGTTAATGTAAAGTTACAGAAAAAATAGCTTACAGTTTTATTTTAGATCAGTCTCATGGTAGCAGAGGATGGTTCATGTGTGCGAGCGATAGGTTCTAACCAAACCCACAGTCTTCTTAATGTGGCCTTGCTGAATGCATGTGTGAGCAACTTGGACAGCCATGGATGACCATTCTCCCAGGTGGGGATTCAAACAGGAAATAGAGTAGACGAAGGGAACAGGAACAGGAAATCGAGGTTCAGCCCCTCCCACACAAAGCAAGTAAGATTAGGTTACAGCAGAGGCTGCCTCCTCCTTCAAGCTTGTGTGAGACATGCTTGGTTGAAACCCGATATCTCTAACACCTACTTTGCTGCATTTACTCTGCCCAGTGCCTGATTTTGATCAGACCCAGGCTAGGCCACCTGGCTGCTGCTTCCTGTCTCCTCACCTTGACCAGCTATGCTCCACCAACTAGTGGCTGCATCCGCCTGTCTTCTCAATAGGCCCACTATATTAGGATTGACTCTATTACAGTGGCAAATTCAGTCCGAAGAGCAGCCCATAAGTCAACCAGGGTGCAGGTCCGTCCATGGCTGATGCAGATTTTTGCCATGTCTTCAATAAAGAAACATAGATTTCATTTGTGCCTGACAGTAGTGTGCTAATTGGAGCCAGTGTGCATAGCCAGTCCTACTCTACTGTATCTGTCTAGAATATCAGCAGGGAATGGCCATGCTTCATTATAGGGGATAGGTTGCGTTTCTCTTTGACCCTGTATACAATTACTTTAGAGGAGCTACAGTACTAGGGCACTGTGATTATCTGACAGGGATAAATAAGAGACACACAGCATACTATTCTTTAGAGATGTACTATCTACTCAGCCAATAAAAATAATATTCAATGGCAAGACGAAGTGTTCCTAGCAGCGGTACAACTCTCCTTTAGTCAACCAGCCAGCTGACCATTCAGTTCTAATCTCTAAAGAGAGATGGAGCAGCATTGACTCTACCAAGGAGAGTCTAATTCATAGCTTTCCAAACTGTGTGTCGCGACACATTAGTGTGTCGTGACAAAACCCGGAAGTGCTGATGGCGCGTCGCTACTGCCCCTGCGGTGGCATGCGCACCAGTGGCAGTGCTCATGGTGGCGGCATGCGTGGCGGCGTCGGCGTTTGTGGTGGTGGCAGCGGTGGCAGCAGCGGTGTGCCATCAGCACTTCCAGGTTTTAGTGCAACAAACGAGGCTGCCGCCGCCACCATACACACTACCGCCACCGTTGGTGTGTTGCCAACAGCGGGACTTTGGAAAGCACTAGAGAGTTCACTAGAGAGAGACATCTAGGAAGACAAAGATGACCTTGGTTCAAGCTTGACTCATGGGGTCTACATGGACAGAACCATGCAATTTTCTTGGCAACAAGTGGCTTGCAACTGTCTTCTTCCAGGGTGTTTTTGGCCTCCCCATTTAGCCTGTAGCCCTTGGGTTACCTTGGTGAACTCCCATCCAAGCAGCAGCCAGGTCCCTCCTTAGCTTCTGAACCCATACAAGGTTGTCTAGGCACTACCATCTGCTGAGACAGAGACAGCTGCTCTCCCATTTAAAGCAGGTATCTTAAAGTTGTTGCACTTTCTATTACTCATAATTTCATTTTACTAACCCATTTACTAATGGCAACATTGTCTTAAAACAGTTCCTTAATGTAAATGCTAGCAGTGAACATGCCAAACAATTTAAGGAATTTTAGGGAATACTGTCTACAGAGAGCCAAGTAGCCCCGCTCCCTTTGCTTAATTCCTGTAATACTGGGCACATTTAGAGTTATCATACAGTTACAGAGTGGCTGATTCTTCAACTTGCACCATCTCTGTTAAGAAATTGGGAGCCACAAAATGATATTATATGCTTCACTGCTCCTTTGGTAGTCATTGTCACTGGACTGTTGATCTATTTCCAAACTTATAATTAATTATAATCTCTCCCCCTCATCTTCCTTGCTTTATCAGGAACTTATTTATTCAAAGACCACAGGCACTTTGATCAATTCTGCTCTTGAGTAATAACACCCACTTGTGTTATTCTTCTTATGGCATTATGGGAGCACTTTTTTCTTGCCAAGTTGGATAAACCTTGGGTCCCATGGAAAAGGTTGACAACACCACATTCCTTCTATTTTATTTATTGCTTCCCTCTTTCATTCCATTTGTATGTCACCTTTCCTCTAAGGAACTCCAGGCAATATATATGGGAGCCATCCTTCCATTTTATCCTCAAAGGAGAAACTGTTTTAGATACTAATCAGTCATTAATGAGCTCCATGATCAGTAAGGGATTTGAACCTGGTTCACTCTAGTACAACACTCTAACCACTATGCCAGCAAGGCCCAAGAATTGTGTGATCTGATGTTTCAAACACTATTGCTGCAATGAAGATCATGCTGCTTAGGAAGCTGTCTAATACTACTTTGGTCTACTGCAGAGCTTTCCAAACTGTGTGTCGTGAAACGTTAGTGTGTCGGCTGCAGTGTCTGGGTGTGTTGCGGCTGCTGCTGCCTCTGCCTCTGAGCCCTGCCAGGATTCTGCGCAGGTCCTAGTGCCTGCCTTGTGCCTTGCTGCCTCCAAACCTGCTGTGATTCCGCGCAGGTCCTAGTGCCTGCCTTGTGCCCTGCTGTAAGAGTGTGTCACAAAATGATGCATGTCTAAAAAGTGTGTCACCAACATGAAGAGTTTGGAAAGCTCTGGTATAAGGATTTATGTAGCCTAGTTTTGTATATTCTGATAGGTTTCTGACTTTGGAGAACTGCCATCAAACTTACAAAATGCATAACTGGATGGCATGATCACAGGGCTTTATTGGAGAAAGGAAAAGGATTCTGGTAATTGTGACTTATTAAGCATAGCCTTGGCTCTTCTAATTCTACTGCAGCAGACTGTTTACTTTCCGGACGGTATAGATCATGTTTCTCAACCTGGGGAATTCTGGGAGTTGAAGTCCACACATCTTAAAGTTGCTAAGATTGGGAAACACTGATGTAGATGTATAGCTTATAAGATGTAGCTGGAATGAAGCTTCTCTAGGACTGAGGGATGCTGGGAGTTGTAGTTCAGCATATCTGGAGTGCCATTAGTTGCTTGCTGCTGTCTCCTTAAAAGTGGGCATGACTGGAGGGTGGTGGTAGATTATATTTCTTATTTCCTGAATAAGCAAAAGGCACTCTGGTGAACAAGCCAACTTCAGAAAACTGCTGGCACTGGTACTACAAGAATACAATTAAAAGTCGCAGTAAAAATTGACAGATCTTGGTGTGGAGAGTGGAAAGTACATTACAGTCCCAATCAAATGATGAATAAAATACCTTAAATCTTTTACAATTATGGATTAAAATACACTGGACTTAATGACTTAGAACTCAAGCCTGAGCATCTACTGCTTATTGTAATAGAATACTTAATCATCATATAATAAAGAAGCTTCTATTGATGTACTTCAGCACATAGACCATGCGAGAGAGAGAGAAGGAGAGATTTTTTTATCCTTTGTGCCACAAACTGGTTCCTTTTCAATGCTGGATTTATAAATTGCCTTGCTTGTAGTTTGACAGGTAGAGAGATCTCAAGCGATGGTTTTTGATTTAGGACCTGCAGGTGACTAAGGCTGGATCCTAAAATGTCTCCCTTCATGTCATGTGCTGACTCTGAGTACTTCACCATATCCAAAAATGTGCATGACATGGATTGTGCCTTGCTTTTTTTCCACATGCAGAAAATAAGTCTTGGGGGTGGGATTTAGCACAAGATGGGCACTAAATCCTCCCATCCCCTCAAAACATGCCTATTGAGATCAACCAGCCTTGGGCCAAAGTCGGTTCATAGAATAGTATCACGTGGGTTTGCCTTGAGATTTCAGTTAAAGAGCTTCCAAAACTTTCTTTCCAGTTCCTCCCACTAAATTTATCTTTAAATGACAGTTGCAGACTCGCAACAATGGCTCCTTCTGGCAGCGGTTTCAAAATATGATTCTGGAAAAGTAACTTTTCTTGCAACTCTCCTTGGCTGGCATCAGCATTACAATAAACCATCCTTTCTCATCCTAATGCTAATGTCAAGCCCCATACATAATTCTGCATTGATTGTGGGTTTCCCCCTTCGTTTTATGTATACCACCCAAAATCACATGGTCTGAGTTGGGCGGCCATATAAATGCTTTAATAAATAAATGAATAAATAAATTTGGGGTCATCTTGGGAAAATTCTGATCCCAAGAGACTGGTACAATATACAGTGGGGACTTTCCTAGTCATAAAGTGCCAAATAATCCTTTTTAATTCCCTATTTAATTGATGTATTTATTTCCTGAGTGTTTTAATTGCAGGCATCAAATAGCTTGGTTTTAGGTGTGATTGCATATTTATTTAATCGGCATTTTGTTTTGTGGCATGAACCACTTTGGGAATCATTGGCCATGTGAAATAAATAGGTGAATTATCTACCTATGCATTTTCTTGGGGGTGAGAGGCAAGGTTCACTGTCTGAACACGGATGCAAAGGTCGGTCCAGAATGGGGCCTCTGTGTTTATGTGAATGTGTGAGAGAGACATACGTGAGTCTGTGTGTGTGTGTGTGAGAGAGAGAGAGAGAGAGAGAAAGAGAGAGAGAGAGAGAAAGAGAAAAGAGAGAGAGAATGCTTTTGCATCATGCAGGGCAACCTCTGGAGCAGTGGGGTATATTTAAAAGGATTCCATCTGACTAAGCCACCCATTGATCTTCTGATGCTCCTGTAACCTGCTTCCTTTGTTTTAAAAGCCAGTGAGGCAGGGAGAGAAAAATGGCTGCTCCTCAGTGAAGACCCCCCCCCGCCGGGGAAGTGGCCGGCTCCCCCTGCATGCTGATCGTTGGCTTGCCAGCTCAGCGTTCCCCTGGAATGGCACAGGTAGCCCCATTTGCTGATCCCAGGGAAACGCTTACTCACTGTCATTTCTTTTTCCTCTTTCAAGAGCGGCTATAGCTAAAGGTCACGGGAGAGCCACACTATTTTTTTTAATCCTCCGAAACAAAAAATCAATGGCGGGACCTAGAACACAATAAGTTATGTTACAGCGCTATGCACCCGTGTATTCCCATTGGAGACCTATCAACGTGAGCTAGCACCGTGGGGAAATCTCTCCAGCTAATCAATACCTTTGTTCATTATGCTGTTGCTGATGAATATGGATAAAGATTGGGCAAGCGTAAGTCAGGTGACTAGGAATAACTCACCTCATGAGCAATCCATAAGTGTCTTTCTGTGTGTGTGTGTGTGTTATTAGTGATCAAACCATCCAATCTGCCCTCCCCTTTCCTATGCATTCTCACATTGTTGTCAGCAGGCTGACATTACTCTCATAACAGCTTTATTAAATTAGTAATGTTTCATTTGTTACCCTATCATTGCAGCACGTGACCTGAAGGAGCAGACAGCAAGTGCTCAAGTAGTTTGCATTTACTGGTGAACCAATTTGCACTCACTGGGCATGTCCAATCCTTCAAACTCAATCTGGTAGCATCAGCCTTCTTTAGGAGACCCTTCTAATCTCCCTGTGCCCTGGATAAAAACCCTTGCAAGTTGCAACCCACTCCCCCACTACTGTTTTAAGGGAATGATCACCAAATAGAGATGTGCTACACCAGGTAAAAGATCAAACAGATGCCTTGCAGAATTGTAGTAACATATTTACAGTATCGAATGTCTTAGGATGTAGGCTTATGTGTCTCAACAGAGATGGTCTTACTCCATAGTGCTTTTTTAAAAAAAATCTATCTGCTATTCTCCCCAAGATCTTTTTTAAAAAAATAATGTGATCCATCAAGGGCAATCAATATGAGGAAGAAGATGTCTATATATATGTACAGTTGATATGTACAGTTGATCTGAGCATCCATCTCCCATCGTAATCTGAGTCTAATTAAACTGGCTTGCTATAGCTTTCAGTGCAGCTTCAACATACATGGTTGGTAGCAAGACTCCTTAGAACTATTTGAACAGGGTGGGAAATAACTCTCTCCAGTGTTGATTGACATCTGAAATTGAAGTAGATATCTCATTGTTTCACTAAATGCCCCTTTCTTCAGCCAAAATTTCAATCCCAAAGTATTTTAAAGTTAAGTATTTCAGTTGGCCTTTTTATAGCTCCACAATGTTTTTAAAGAGAGCCAGTTTGGTGTAGCGGTTAAGAAAGCAGGTTAGAGACTGTGAGTTCTAGTCCCACCTTAGGCACAAAGCCAGCTGGGTGACCTTGGGCCAGTCACTTTTTCTCAGCCCTAGGAAGGAGGCAATGTCAAACCACTTCCAAAAAACTTGCCAAGAAAACTGCAGGGACTTGTCCAGGCAGTCTCCAAGACTCGGATGCGATTGAACGGATAAAAAAGAAATTAAAATTGGTAGTTGTGCTTATTTTGCATACATTGCATGTAATGACTTTAATTAAATTGCCAGCACTTTTGCCTCTCCTCCTTTTTCATCTCTCCTTGCTGTTTGTACTGGATTTCTTTACCTCCCCCTTTCCCCCTGCAGTGATGGAGACTCCAAAAAGTTCCTAGAATCTTTCTATCCTTGTGATGGAAGTAGTTTTGGTACTAACATTTTGGATGAATGATGGGCAAAATTTGATGGGTGGCCCCCAGACCATTATGTGCTGCTTTGGAAAGTCACCAGGCAATACAGGAAAAAATATCCCAGAAATGACATCTTAAATAAAGAACAGGACATTTAATTTTATTTAAAATGCTAGTAGAGGAAATAAGTTTACAGTATTTATGAGGGTCCCATTGTCAGGAGGATCAGAAGCCACAAGATGTAGTCTTTCTGTGCACGTCTGTGCAGTGCCTAGTTTGGTACTACATGCCATTGCCTTTGACCCAAGACTCACATCCCAGAGGCAGCATGGGAAATGATGTGAATTATCTCTACAGAGTGAATTAGTTTTCCCTCCATCACAGCTCATATCCTCTTATTTTCCTTCTTCCATTTTGTACCAGCAGGAGCAGTGGTTTCATGCCACCCTAAAACAATTTGTTTCTTTGTAAGCAGGCTCCATCACCAATGGCATTTCTCAGCTGCCATTTTGTTGAGAAGTCATCCTGTGACAGTATGGACAGAAGGTAGATAGAGCAGCCGGTGGCAGCATTGGCCTTTCCCAAGACAAATCGAGGACCAGCAAATGGGGCCTCCCTTCACTCACGACAGATGTCAGAGCACAGGGGCTCTTCGAGGGAAGGCCCACCTTCTAGTACTCAATTTCCCCTTCACGAGAGATAAACCGGCAGTTACACATCCTTTGATAGTTGATGGCCAAGTCTTGAACTTGAAAGGAGATGATTAGTTTGCATCCCTTCAGGGCCACAGCAGTAAGTAGCTGGGAGAGACAGGGCTGAGGAAGACAGGATGTTGTCTGCAGTTAGTGTGACAGTTTTGTCAGTTGCGGTCATTCTTATTAGTGGAATTCATAAAGTGACAGGCCAGTTATTAGAAAGATATGAGGCGAAATGGAGCTGAAGCTCTCTGCCACTCATCTCCTCTTTGTCCTGTTGGGTAATGGGCTGCTATTTGTCACTAACTGCACCTTGGTTTGATCATATCTAGAACCAGCAGCATTTATTCCTTGTGAAAAGGCCACTGGGATTTACTGCAACATATACAAAGAGAGAAATGGGAGGAAAAGGTTTTACGATTATTAAGTCAGTAGTTGAAAATAATAATAGTCTTTCCCAATGAGTGTGCATATTGACAAAGACAGCATTCTTTTCAAAGCTGCTTTGTTCGATAGCCCTTTCCGATCAAGACATTTGTCCCAGAATCTATGCATGCAGCTTTGAAGGCTTCTGAAGCAGTAGCTTGTGGGCGTTTGTGTGTCTGAGAGACACTGAAGTGGTTTATATTAACTTTGTCAATGCACTCAAGAGAGTGAGTCACAATCTAGGCATCAGTGATGTAGCATCCACTCCTTCCACCTAAACATCATCTGCATTCATAAAAAACCATATCAAGAGAGACAAAATAATTCTTGGCAATATGCCTCATTCCAGACACTTCTTTCCTCACCACAACAGCTTATATGTCCTATCAAAGATTGTGTTGGAGAGAGACAGAGGATAGGACGTTGCCTTTAGTATCTGTTATGCAGATATAAATGAGCTTGATGGTTTATTATCCTTACTTTGATTGTGAAAAGGAAAATGATTGTGACAATATTGCATGCTCAGGTTGATTGCCATTGTCATTGTCATGTGGTACAATAGCAGAAGGCCTGTGATCAGCAGGAAAAAAGTAGAAGGAACCTGATCAACTTAGGTAGAACTTTTTAAAAATAGATCAACAACACTATTATCCAAATGGTTCTTTTCCAGCCTCAACTTTTATGTGCTTATTAGAAGGAAGCCCCCTTAAATTCAGTGAAATTTACTCTCAGATAAGCATGCACAGGATTACAGCCTCATTTTCTTCCAGTTAAACTGTATTTCTCCCATTATATTTCTCTCTAATTAATATATTTTTAAACATGTGTGCGCGCATGTTTTGTCATGATGCTTAGTACCATCTATGCAATGGAACATGGAATGTTGTCTCTAGGTAGACTCCAGGAATTTCCAGGTTTACTCAGCTTTTGGTTAGATCAGTGTTTCTCAACCTCAGCAACTTTAAGATGTGTGGACTTCAACTCCCAGAGTTCCCCAGCCAGCCACGGTGGCTGGGGAATTTTGGGACTTGAAGTCCACACACCTTAAAGTGGCTGAGGTTGAGAAACACTGGGTTAGAGGGAGAGGGCTTTTTAAAAAAATGCATTGCAGTTTTTGAATGCTTCCCAGCTTTTTACATGAGTAAAAATACATGGTTTCAGCAAATAGACTCCATGTGTAAACTAGCACTCCGTACCAACCTTGGCCTACTACAACGGAGCTCGATAAGTACAACTTTCAGTTCATTTGTTAAAGAGAAAGAGGCAAAAATAGAGGCTAAAGGTTTATCGTCAGTGAGATTATATTGATTATGTTGGAAGCTGAAAAGTTGTTTTGCCAATAACATGTAAAAAAGTTTGGTCATAAGTGTGAAATTGCAATCATCTAATTAAAATTCAAAACATTAAACTATTGTTTTTAGCCTGTGAATTGGAGTCCTTTCACCTTGATAGTTCTGCTTCTGGAAATATTTCAGTTAAGTATCAAATATTTACATGTATCAATTCTAAAGATATTTACAATTTTTTAAAGATGGTGATTTTTTTTTTTGAATACCCTATCATGTGAATATTCAACATTTGCAAAAGAGCATTTTGGAGAAATGCTTTAAGAATGTTTAAAAACACCTGAAATAAATGAGAACCAGTTTTAAATTGCATTAATATGAGTTGTTATATATGTGAGATGATGTGCCATGGTCTAAATTTCGGGGGTGGTAATGGGGAGATACATTTTTTCTGTCCTGTAAAGAAACCGGTAAACACTAAACATGCCTTGGAAAATATGTATTTTCCACACTGTCTCAATTATGTTATGGTCTTATGAGTTAGTACTTATCCTGGAAATGAGCCTGAGCCCACAATGTCCCTCTGTATCTGTAACCTTTGAATTGCTTATGCATTTTTAAATTCTTGCCCTTTGTTCCAGTGGTATGTAGATAGGCTCAGGCATGCTGATTCTAATATCGGTGTATCTGTTGCCCATAGTGGCATAAAGGCATTTTCATAACAGTGAAACTATTCAAGATTATTTGTTGTTGTGTATTCGTTCAGTCGCTTCCGACTCTTCGTGACTTCATGGACCAGTCCACGCCAGAGCTTTCTGTCGGCCGTCACCATCCCCAGCTCCCCAATGGTTGAGTCCGTCACCTCCAGAATATCATCCATCCATCTTGCCCTTGGTCGGCCCCTCTTCCTTTTGCCTTCCACTTTCCCTAGCATCAGCATCTTCTCCAGGGTATCCTGTCTTCTCATTATGTGGCCCAAGTACTTCAGTTTTGCCTTTAATATCATTCCCTCATTCACTATTATGCCTTTCCTAATTATCTAGCCCCCCACCAAGCCAGAATCCATTCAAGTGCAATATATGTATGTTGAAGCCATGGTGAATGATATACATTCTGATTTCCACTCCATGTTGATGCAGTGGCGTCCACAGAAAGCAGCAAGGATGTCAACATGATAACATGTGCACAATGATGTCATCATATAAATGCCACCATTATGGACTTGCATCTTGCAGCCTGGTCCAAGTACAGGTTTCCTTCACTTTATGTGAATTTGTTTCATGAAAATTCACTATTATGCAATTGAACTTTCTTGCATAGTCAATTTGCACCAAAGCTCTGGAAACATGCCAAGACTACTTCCCACCAGAACTGTTTGAACCTTTTCTTGCCAAACCCCCTTTCTGCCCTCATTCCTGCATTTACCATTGTATTGTGCAGTTATTCTAGCTTTGTGTCCTGTCTCCCACTTACCTCCATTAACTACAATAGCTACTACTGTTACTAGAGGGTCAAAACAGCCACCAACACCTTGTCCAAAATTGCTAATAACATTTGTAGTGCTGTGATGCATTCTATCTTTTGGTCTACAAATATAAGAAATCTAGCTGGAGATTTCTTGTACTGTATAATACTGCTTGTACTGTACATAGAACACAAGACAGGGAAGAGAACAGGTTTGATTAAGTTAGTGCTTAAGAATAAGTGCTTAAGAATTTATGAGCATATTTGTCAATGATTTGGATCAACATATTTAACTTCATAGCCCATAACTCCCTTTTCCTACTGATTCAGTGTCTCACTTCATGCAAATTCACTTTATGCAAGGTTTTCAGGGGGCGTGGTGGCTCAGCGGGTAAGACGCCAGGTTTGTCGATC
The DNA here is from genome assembly GCA_023362775.1 of Charina bottae. Classification (NCBI taxonomy): domain Eukaryota; kingdom Metazoa; phylum Chordata; class Lepidosauria; order Squamata; family Charinaidae; genus Charina; species Charina bottae. The sequence continues at coordinate 196,045,307 of JALMGJ010000002.1, read as the reverse complement.
GGAAGATCGCAAGTTCGGAGGTTTGAAACTGGACATGGAACAACCGACTGGTTCAAAATTGGGAAAGGAGTACGACAAGGCTGTATATTATTGCCCTGCTTATTTAACTTATATGCAGAGTACATCATGAGAAATGCCGGGCTGGATGAATCACAAGCCGGAATTAAGATTGCCGGGAGAAATATCAACAACTTCAGATATGCAGATGATACCACCCTAATGGCAGAAAGTGAAGAGGAACTAGAGTCTCTTGATGAGGGTGAAAGAGGAGAGTGCAAAAGCTGGCTTGAAACTCAACATTAAAAAAACTCAGATCATGGCATCTGGTCCCATCACTTCCTGGCAAATAGAAGGGGAAGAAATGGAGGCAGTGACAGATTTTATTTTCTTGGGCTCCAAGATCACCACAGACGGTGACTGCAGCCATGAAATTAAAAGACGCTTGCTCCTTGGGAGGAAAGCTATGGCAAACCTTGTGGGGGGAGATGGGCGGTGAAATAAATTAAACAAATAAATAAATAAAATAAAACCTAGACAGCATATTAAAAAGCAGAGACATCACCTTGCCGACAAAGGTCCGTATAATTAAAACTATGGTTTTTCCAGTAATAATGTATGGCTGTGAGAGTTGGACCATAAGGAAGGCTGAGTGCCGAAGAATTGATGCTTTCGAGCTGTGGTGCTGGAGAAGACTCTTAAGAGTCCCTTGGACTGCAAAGAGGTCAAATCAGTCAATCCTAAAGGAAATCAACCCTGACTGCTCATTGGAAGGACAGATACTGAAGCTGAAGCTCAAATACTTTGGCCACCTAATGCGAAGAGAGGACTCACTGGAAAAGACCCTGATGCTGGGAAAGACTGAAGGCAAAAGGAGAAGGGGACGGCAGAGGATGAGATGGTTAGATAGCATCACCGATGCAATGAACATGAATTTGAGTAAACTCCAGGAGACAGTGGAGGACAGGAAGGCCTGGCGTGCTATGGTCCATGAGGTCACGAAGAGTCGGACACAACTAAACGACTGAACAACAACAACAAAGGGATTGATTATGGAAAATTGTTGTATATCCTTGCTGTTAAAAGTTGGAAGTCACCTCTTTTTGTAATTTTGAAAAATTTTCTCTTGTGTTTCTACACTTTTTTAGTTTTTTCTTTTTTGTTTTTCTGTAGCTTTTATCTTTGCTTGAAACTTAAACTCTTATATAAAAAAAGAAGCTATGAAAACTCAGCTCCTAAAAGGCCACTAGGCTTGCTTAACCCCAGCCCTCACCATACGGCAGCCTAATAGGCTATGCATTTACTGAAATCAACGTATGTTTGATAGCCATGGTCATCCATTGGAGGGACCTGGGGAGGCAAGCTATGACCTATGCATGATATCATCACACAAATGCCACAACTTACGTATTTAAGTAAGAGCATGGCTTCAATCATGACATTCTGATTCAAGTGTTGTTATTCTGACATCATCACAGCTTGCTACGGAGGCCAAGGCTGGTATCTAATATGATTAGAAATGTAGGCATATTCTCATGCAGGAAAGAGAAGAAGAGGATGATCAGCAGCAAGGTGAATGGACTCAGTTACAGTGTCAGTGGGTGCATGTTGGAAGACCTGAAGGACCAGATTAGGGACAGACTGTCATGGAGAAAATCTGTGTGGTCACTAACAGTCAAGCTGACTTGATGGCACATAATCAACATTCCTATGCATCGTTTCCTGGGATTAAGTGCATAGGATTGCCGTATTAGACTGACTGAATTATCTCTCCCCCCCCCTTTTTTTTTAATATACAGAAAAAATACCCCTTCTTTTTTTAAAGACCTCAAGGTTAATGGTAATTTTAGGTTGTGATGGCAAATGTATGTCTCCCAAGTATGTTTGCTGGAATTGCCCAGATGAAAATGAAAGGGGCAAATACAACAAATATTACTTTGAAAGGAAGTGAAGGCCCTGATTAGAAGAAATTATTAAAAGGGGACAAAAGGAGTTTTGGAAAGAAGCAATGACAGTTGGAAGTGAATTCCAAGTGTACCTCAGTGATCTACTACAAAATTTATCCAAGCCTTTAGAGTTAAAAGGGAAGCACAAACTAGCTGGTCCTAAACTAGCTTTCTAAATATAACAAGGCTCTGAGCATTTTCCCAAAATTTCAGTTGCGCTCTAGGGAATAATTCAGCCTAGCTGCTTAAGATGCTCAGCTATTATTTATGCAAAATGGAAAAACTACTTTGGTATTGCACAATCATTTGAGAGCATGAACTTCTTTCTAATTTTGGTTCATACACACCATTTGCAACTTCTGTTTTTTACCAACCTGTTTCATTGTATAACTACAAACAATTGAATATTGTGTAGATTTATTTCATGTTATTGGCAGTTGGAGTTTTGATGAAAGTCTTCACAAGTGATGAGGTGCTCAAAAATCTAGAGATCTTTCAAGATGGACGCCCCCCACACCTACCTATGTATCATCTATCATCTTTCTATCATCTATATATCTCTTCTGTGCCACTAAATCGGGAACACAGTTTAACTTCCAGCTGTTGGCCTAAGTGCCAATCTGTTGCAATGATTTTTTCTCCCCTGTACATTAGATTATTTGGCATTATAGATTAGAGCATATATTAGCATCACTCAGTTGAGGCTGGGAATGTATGAGAACGTTACTGAAGAGGGCTTGTGAAATCAGCAGAGCTGGGTGGCAATCCACCTAGTTAACTGCATTGTGTGAGCCTTTTTGTGTAAGCTTTTTTCTGTTTAATTGTTGCTTTTATAAACTACTCTAGAAGCTCTATTGTTCCATTTATTATTAAAAGGTTCAATTTATCTATTAATATCCTTAAAAGTGGCAATCAACCCCTTTTCCACATATTTTTCTCAACAAATGTCTTTTTCTCTTATCTTCAAGGAACAGGGTACCTACTATGTAACATATAATTTGAAACTGTGTTTCCTAATAAGAGATGTCCTTTCTTTCATATTTCTCTTCTTCTTCTTCTTTCCAATGAGTCTCATTGCATCAATTCCCAGAATGCTATTTGAGCAAAGTATCTGCAAGGGCTGCCAACAATGTGAAAATGACAGGCCCTGCATCTGTGTGTGCGTGTTTGTGTGTGTGTGTGCAATGCATATGACACATGTTAAAAAAGGGCAGGAATTTGATCGCTTGATCATGCCCACCATTTTGTTATTGTTGACACCCCTATATCTGAGGCCCTCTGTTTTCTAGATTAAAAGGGTAAGCACTGTTCAGTGTTTCACTAAAATAATAATACTTTCCATTCTGCCCACGAATGAGCAACTCCTGTTAATTTGCTCCTGGGGTCCTATTTTTCCCTTTGACTCATGAATCAGAGGGTCAGGATGCACTGGGTAACAATAGCATCATTTAAATTACTTTGTGACAATCCCTTACATTGAGGAACAACATCTTGGTTATATCTCTTCTACAGAACTTGCCTTAAAGAATCAGTTGAAACTCTTAATGCAGTCTAGAACAGCTGCAACAAAATTTGAAATAAATGTTTTCTGCAGCCCAGTACTGAATTTGCAATTCACCCACCTCTAATCACTGATACCGTGTGTGTGTGTGTGTGTGTGTGTGTGTGTGTGTGTGTGTGTGAGAGAGAGAGAGAGAGAGAGAGAGAGAGAGAGAGAGAGAGAATGTTTCACTGAATTTCTGCACTCCCATGGTCAGAAAGACCTTTTGATAGCATACCCCCATGAGCTAGTATATAATTTGAAGATCACAAAGGTATGACAAATAATTTTAAACTGTATTTATGGTTGATGTATGCAGTCTAGAATGCCCATAGCCCCTTCTCTCTCCTATTGTACTTCAAATATTTGGGAGACAAGAATGTTAACGCCTAAACCATGTGCCTGTCCTTTTCTGATTCGCAATTTTCTATCATCCTGTTTCGTTTTCTGTAAAAAACAGATGTTGTCTGTTCAGCTTATTTGCTGAATAAGGCCTAGTTGATGATGTTTAAGTTTCCAATCTACTTTACTAAAGCCATTTGACCTTTAGCAGACAAAAACGTAAAATGAGAATGCAGAACAGTGATTTATTCAGGAAAGAATTATTTATATAACTCAAGCATGTTTTTCATTAAAAATGATATTTATTTATACCATACATACTTCAAAAACAGTGTTTTTTTTCTTTTTTTGTTCCTTAGATATCATTTAGCCATTTGTTTAGGTCTGTTTTGCCGTGTCAATATTTATTCTTGCTTTGTTCTTACTATCATGAGGGTGTTTCAAAATACAGTGCAGGACAGGTAGCACTACAGAGTTTCATTATGTTTGAGAAGAACACACCTTTACTTTCTATGTTCCCTTGCACAAGCATACGGTACATACGCAGCATAAAACAAAACAAAGCGTCTCTCCATTCAATTTTATTTTTTAAAAAGTAAGACTTTGGAAAAAAGACAAAGCACAAATGAAAAAAAATCAAGTCAGCAAAAATTGTGGAGGTTTTTATGTAAACATATTTTTGATATAAACATACTTTGACATACTGGTCAGCATTTTTTAAGAGTCTATATGAATTCCGTAAATCATGTCGAGGCTTATGCTCACTATTTGAAATCAAAGAAATGTGATTTAAAATAAGGCATTTTAATTAAGGAAGCCCCCCTCCCCTTTGTTTGTTTTTTTAAACACGCATGGAGAATACTGCAACTCTTGTTTTTGCTTTGTTGTTAGGGGAAAAAAGAATACTTAACATACAAAGGCACCAAGCTACTTATGACCAAGTTGGGATTTACATTAGCTGTGACTGATTTCTTCCCATTGGCTTTAATGGGATTTGGTCACAACAAACTATAGTTGGATTGGGGCCAATGAAGAGGAGGAATAGTTTCCTCTAATAAAATTAACAGACTGAGTTATTATACAATGAACAGTGGTTGGAAAGTACATAACTGATTCAACTTGAAGGCTGAAAACAAATAACCATTTCTGGTTTTGCAATTACACGAGAAACTTCTAAGAAAGAAAAACATTCTCTTTGCATTAGCAATACACTGCATGGGGAAATACTCCTTAGGTGTCCTTTAAAGAAAGGATCTGTTATACGACACACACCATAATGATCTTTACTGCAGAACTTGAGCAAATATCAGTCTGCTGGGGTAATATAGGCTGCTAGAGTGGCATGCCACGCTTAGACAACATGTGTAAACACCAGAAACAGGAACAACTAAAAAGGGTTGGAGTGCAGATCCTCCCTGTCTTCCTTGATCCCTGGCTTCCTCTTGGATGCTCATTCCTAACTCTACAGTGATTCTCTCTGACAAATCACTTTGGGAAGTACAAACAAATAAAACATTGAAATTGGTTCTGGATCCCCCCCTAGCTACCAACTTGTCTCTCCTGAGGGGAGGTTATCCAACAAAAATGAATAGCACATATTTTCCAAGCTTTAAGTGCTTGTGCCATTAATGGCTTTTGATTGCTTCTATAAAAACATGCCTTAATCAGTCTATTGCACTTTCCAGTGCGGATCGGACAACTTTGCAGAGGCCAAGGTTCTCTTTTCAAGACAACTACAGCCCAAGTCTTCAGTCAGGACACACATCTTCATTTCAGGAATTCTTATTCAGCTCTTAAGTCACTGAGGCGCAAAGTGAATGCTACAGAAACCATGACTTCTAGCAGCCCACCCACCCCTCCCGAGCCTTTTCTATTGATCTCTTCAGGGACAGAAGGGAAAAAATATGATTTATAACACCATTGTCTTCAGGGCTTCAACACACCCTGAAAGTGTGCTGGACTGGTGTGGATAGACACTCAACAGCATTACATCATCCAACTGCATTTCCTGAACGTTAGCAGGGCAATTAGTTTTCGCTGGGGGAGGGATCAAGAGTGGCTTTGTGGGAACCATAATGCAACCTGCTGCATGTCTCCAAGGGAGAAAGCCCCACTGAGTGCTATGGGGCTTATTTCCAGGTAAATATATGCCGACTTGCACCTCTTTCCTAAAAGTTCATCCTTCCTTAGTTGAAGAAATGCCTCCTTTGTCTCTTAATAAGTAGTTCTGTTTTCTTTTTCCTCCTCTTTTTCATTTTTTAAAAATAAAACTGTGGCCTTGCTTTATGAATGTGCATAATCTTTAGGGCCTGAGAAATACATTTATGTATATTATTCTGTTGCTCCCAAGTTCCTAGGATTTGTTTTTCCTTACTGCCACAATCTTAGCCTGTGGTTAATACCAGCGGATTATATTTTGGTTACTGAAAACTTGTGCAAAGTTGGCAGTTTTGTGTTAACACGTAACACTTTTTGTTCAGCATTCGCGTGCCATACTGACCAGACACCACATGTAACAAAGTGTAGTTTTCTTAATAAGACACTGAAAGTATGGCAATACTTTTAAGGGAAAAAAGGGTATGGATATTATTACACATCCCCACATCGTGTAAGAAAAAAGTGCATGACTGGATTTATGTAATAGTAACAAGACCAAAATAAAAACAAAACGAAACAAGGAAAACCTGTATCCGATCAGGTGCTCTAAAGCATGCCAGCACCTCTTCCTTATGCATTTCTAGCAGGTAGTTAAAAACAGAACTTGTGTTTTCTTTTCTTCTTTTTTTTAAAAAAATGTGCATTGAAGCTAATATAAATGAATTGAGCTAGCCAGCAAACTATTCCCACCCACCCCTCCCAACCTATCTAACAGCTGGATGTAAATGTAAATGTAAAAAACAAAACCCAAACAAACAAACAGAAGGTTAAACCACCATCAATACAATTGTTTTACATCATGGGCCTTTCAAGGCTCAATATATACAAGTGTAACAGCCATGCGTAGTTGACGGACCTCTCAAAGGTTTAAAATACACAAAAACAACTGAAGTTGTCCTTTCTCTCTCTTTTTTTATAGCTTTGCAGTGCTTTGTTTTTCGGGGTTTCCGTTTTGTTCTTGTTTTTTCTCTTTCCTCTTCTAAGATGGCAGGCAACAGTCATAGGCAGAAGAAACAGTCTCTTTGGAGATGACCACATATTTTATAACAAAAGTGAGTTTTAAAATGCAAGTTCGTTCATTATTATTTTTTTTAAGCAGTGGAAATGTTATCCCAGGTTAAAGATACTATCCCAACCCACATAACATAAAAAAAACTTAACAAAACAAAGGAACAAAAATTAGAAGGAAAAAAAAGGGGGGGGGGAAAGCACCCGGTGTTTTTCTGTTTTGTTAAAAAAGAAAAAAGATATATATATTTATATATTTATATTTATATATATTTATAGAAGAGTCTGTAAATGGCAATTTGAAGAAGTATACGGTCTTACTTCTGAGCTGGCATTTGACCATGTCCATCTCTGAACTAATCTAGTGAGGTGAAGGGAATGTTTTTATGCAGGTTAGGGTTCTGACTGTGCCGATTTCGGCTACGGACCGAGGAAAACATCATGTTGCATCCAGGGATTTTACATCTGTGCATTTCACGTAAGTGTACAGTCTTGTAATGCACCCTGAGAGTCCCCTTGTTGCTGTACATTTTGTGGCAAATGTTACACATGATCCCCCCATTGTTCATGGAAACACTGTTAAACGTGAGAGATCCCGGGACTTCGGCACTTAGGCCGACCCCTAAGGCTGCAGCCTCGGCTTTGTGTGATGATTCCCCACTGTCACTTGCCCCATCCACATCATCAAGGAGGATGCCCTCGTCACTTCCTGCATCAGATTCTCTGGAAGAATGGATGCTGCTGCTTGACTGGATGCTGGAGGTGGTGCTCAGGTCTAAGACCATGTATTCTTCTGACATGCCCCGTCCATATCCATTCAAATGGGAGTCCTCAGTACCTGCTGGGGAGGAGGTGTCTTCCCGTAGATCAAAACCCATATGAGGAGGAGCACCATAGAGCTTCATCAAGAATTCATCACGGAGGTCCTTGCTAAGTGAGGGCTGAGAGGAGTCCAGTCCCATGTCATCCAGTTCTTTGGTCAACAGTTTACGGTGCAGATTTATGTTAGCACTGTGTCTGGGAAAGAAAGGGGAAAGAGATAGGGAGGGAAAGAAATACACAATACTGATTACAATTATAGTGCAAACTTTACAAATGAAATAAAAACAGTAACAAATAATGTTCATGCAATAATACAACTGTTGCTCTTTTCTTAGAAATACAAGCATTACTTTACAGACACCATTCCTACAAAAGCAAGGCAAGTTGCTGCAAATCCACATTAATTCAATTTCTTTTCCTTTTTTTGTATGGTTATCGTACTATGTATCAGACTAATCGGCAGTATGACGGATTACTATTTTTCTTTTCGAAAACATAGTATCATTTGAACTAATGGGGAGGACATTCAATGGAATTTTTTTATCAGATCACAGCACTGGATCCACTGGTTCCTATTGATACATGTAATCATAGGGACCAACTGGGGACAAAGGGCACTCAGAAAAGAATCTTAAACTGATTTATCCTCTTACAAAGAACTGAGGGAAAAAACTAGTATTTTATGAGCAGGTCCAGTTAAAACTGAATGAAACAATAAAAAAATTGTAGGGAAACAGAAGAGGCCATTTTACAAGGCAGTAATCCATGTGCTTAAACATGTGGCTTTCTTAGTTACTAAAGAACTATCCACGCTGAGTCATGAGGGGTGATCTGTTTCACTTTATTCTAAAAAGATGTTGAAGACATGATTCTGTATTATTTACAAATGATCAAAGTCCTAGGGCAGAAATGTGGAATAATTATAATTTTGTTATGCTATTGTTTCCCTTCTCACTCACTAGTCTTCAATTCTTAATATATTTTGTTAAAAAGACATATTAAAATGAACCAAAATAACCTATTAAAACTTGAAACTTTGATTTGTACAACTTCTCTTCTTAACATTATACATTCCATAGATTATCTGTCATTGTCTACAATCCAAATTCTAGCAGTCAGCCTGCACTTGACATCACATGCCAAGTCACACAATACAATTTGTACAATGCTGGTAAACCCATGCCTTTTTCTAAACCCAGCTCTAATCCGGCAGAAAGCTTTTGGAAAGGGTGCGAGGCACTTCATATCTTACAAACCAGGGCTTCCAGAGTATGAGGTCACCCAATAAACAGCACCAACATGCACAATCCCATAAGCAATGACTGTGTATTACAGAGTAGATTCCTAAACTTTGATGGGGCAGCAGGATAAATCCTCAAACTTGCCCTGCCCTACAGAACTAAAGCAGAGGGCACATATAAATCAGCTGCACATTTACAAAGAGCAGATGCACAGCTGACTCATAGAAAAGTTTTTAATAAAGAACAACAATTTCTTTTTCTTTTTAAAAATCTGGTTTCCAATCCAGCTATAACTATGCGCAAGAATGCTTTCCAGCCTAAGACAGTGGTTGGCAATGCACATTCCCAATCACATTACAATGTAGTTGGAAACACGTCCCCTCTTTCTTCTCTTCTAGTTCAAATTCAGGTCACACTGGATGCCTGATGTTCAGATGTGCATTGGAAAGTGGATGCACATTTGGATCTAATTGGGCTGGGTGGCTACTGATTTACAAAGCCAACTGCTTCTGCACATGGGTTTCCCTTGCAAGATTGGGGTGATTACGTATGGGCAACCAAAGATGAGAGAATTGTTGAAGTAATTTGCACACTGGCTCTCAAAAAATATATCCACTAATTGTGTATCTCTCAACTAGCCACCCAAAATGTACCCACCTGCACCAGGAAAAAGAAATAGAAAGTTAATTTTTTCATAGATATTTAGATAGATCCATTATATATTGTCAAGATTAATTTAATTCATTAAATATAGCAGAGTAGGCTAACAATCTACTCTCCTTAGGAAGAAGACAGTTAAAAGATGGCTTGATAATGAAGGATGGGTAATTTTGGATCCCAAATAGAGAAAAGCTACTGAGAGATACATCCATGGAACAGGGTGGTAGATGGTGGAGAGGAGGAGGAAGGTAACTTTATTCTCAAGAGTGAAAGTATCGTTTCACACCAAGTATTGTAGCACTGATTTAATTAGAGAAGGGAGTTATACTATCCCCAACACTGCACTTATGAAGGCTGAGCTTACCTTGTGATAAGATCAGCTTTCTAATCTTTTGCTAAATCGAGATCACAAAAGGAGGAAGGCAGAGGCAGAGAGAGAGAAAGGGAGGGAGAGAAAAAATAGGAGATAGAAAGAAGGAGACAGAGAGAAAAAGAAAGAGAACAAATTCACATTCCAATCCAGTCACATCTGGCTTTTAAAAAAAATGAAAAAAGAATCTTTAAACAATAAAATACAGGCTAAAAATGCTTTGGCCATGAGATCATTTTCTGTCACCCATCATCTCACTTACACTGTTGTCCTGATGGTTGCCGGACCAACCGCACAATCTAAAGCCATAAATCAAATAAGAGAAAAGCAGATATGCATTACCCACAGATTTGTTCTGAACAGATTCATGTAGGGTTCACATACATAAATGATCAAGAGAGGGACAGCTTCACAGTCTCTTCAGCAAAGTGATTTCTTGCCCATTTGTCACATGACAAATAACTCAAAGGGAACATCTCTAAGTAAACATGGGAAGCATTTTGCTGTGAACATCTGAATGTAGACTGTACTGCCAGTTATAGCATGGGTTCAACAGCACAACAAAGTTTTACCTCTATGAAACGTGTTTGCTCCTCTGATAGCATCATGCAAAACAAACAGAGGCGGAGTGCTTCCTCTGTGTACAAGCCACCTGAGAGTAGTTTCTTGCCATGGCAACATGCTCTGTTTTAGGATAAAATCAATTTGTTGCACATTGACAACTACTGCACACAAACATCTTGTCAGTTTTTATGTGTGTAGCCTGTATCCTCTCAGAGAAGCTCAATATTTTAGCTCCGTAAGTACATTGAATAAGTCACAAACAAACAAACAAAGAAACAAAAACCCACACATGCAGCTTAAAAGTTATATTCAGTTCCCCTAAATTGTACTTCAGCAACCCCATTTATACCAGGTTTAGACTGAGATCAGGGGGTTTGTCAAAGGTCTCTAGAGCTAAGTGGTAAACTGAACCCACAACCACACTTGTAACTCTACTCAGTATAGTACATGAGCTCTGTTGTGGACCATCTGAAATGGCACACATGTAATGCAAACTGAGCCTAATTATGCTTTTTTCCTGCTAAAATACAGCACAAGATGCTTTCTGTGTAAATGCAGCTAGGAAGTAGCATGCCTGTCATTTAGCTTCCTTCATCTGCTGCAGGCAAAAGCCAACAATTGGATCTATATGGGAATAACACCAAGAATTACCGAAGACAAGACGCAAATATGTATTAACACTGCATCATTGGGGACGCAAACACATACACAGTGTCACAAACGCCCCCCTTCAAGTAGAAGTTGCTTCCTTGATGGTGGCAAGTTCAAAGTTGCAGCTGGATCCAGCTATCAATAGAAAGTGATGCCATGGCCATTCCCTTATCATTTATAGCACTGGCTATCAGTAATCTAATGAACTCTGTACCAGTCCTTAATATCTGTCAGACAAACAATGTGCAGAAATGTGTGGGCAAGTTCTGGCACTCTTTCTGGCAAGGTCCTTTTTCCGCTGTCAGTAGTACCATTGGCTTCTCCTAATATAATTACACTGACTTTTATTCAATTAAGTGTCATTCCTAGCTTTAAAAAAACTTGCTTTACACTCTGATTCAGGTGTAATGCAATAATAAGATGAACTCATTGCAGTGCATTAGCTCTGCTGTTCATAACTTCGGGATATGAGTTCATTCATAGCAGTCGATTTCCATTATGCAACCACAGTTCACAAGGATTCTGTTCCATTCATTTCTTCATGCATATTTCTCATATTGAAGAATCATCGTCAAGTTGATATGTAAATCTAAATTGATATATTGTGAGGAAAAGACTTTGTTTATTTGGATAGTGGGGTATTTTCCACGTTCAGTTTAATAGCAAAACTGTGGAGTTTAAAGATGTAGTAAGATTTTGTGAAACTGGCAGGGCACTCAACAGTGAGCTGTATCCAGATTCAGAGTAGATTCATTAAATGCATGGGCCTTAATACTATTGTGACCAACTTGAGTGCGGCTGATTGCAACTGGCCTGATTTTAAGCGTGGCTATATTTGGACTGCTACACAAGGGACCTTACATTATATGATACAGTTTAGCTGTGGACAAGATAAATGTTCCATGTGTTGAAATGGACTTCACATGTGGGCAACTCGTTCACTTCTAGGCCAACCCCTGAACCCAGAATATTCCTGTAAGCTCCCTGTGTTTTCTGTTGCTTTTCTCCACTGTGTGTGTCCACTGAAGGTCTGGTGAACTGGAATATGTTAGGAACTTCTCCCACCCCTCAAACCTGAACACAGGGATTGCATGTTAACTGCACTGAACGAATGCCTTGATCTATCATATTTTGCTGGCCTCCTCTATGTAAGAGCCCAGCACAATTAACCTCTATAACCTGTCTCCCCCAATTACTGACTTACTTAATAGATAAATGTTTTATCTACTATTCAGTCCTAGGAGTAATCATTCTTACGCTTATTTATAAGCTTGTATGGAACTTTTCTGAAGTACTTGGTTGTTCTTAGAGCTTTTAGCTTAATTTCTCACTTCAAGTATGTCACTAAAGCAGGGCTTTCCAAAGTTTTCCCGCCGCTGTTGGTGTGTCACCGCGGGAAAACCCGGAAGTGCCGCCGTTGCGGCAGCGCGCAAAAACTCGGAAGCGCTGCTGCCGCTTTTGGTTTTTGCGCGCCGCCGTTGGTGTGTCGCCGCGGGAAAACCCGGAAGCACCGCCATTGCGGCAGCACGCAAAAACCCGGAAGCGCTGCTGCCGCTTTTGGTTTTTGTGCACCGCCATGGCTGCGGCGCTTTCAGATTTTCGTGCGCCGGCCTTGGTGTGTCGCCACGGGAAAACCCGGAAGCGCTGATGGCTGATGGGTTTTGACGCGACACATCTGGGCCCCGCAGGTGACACACCTTTGTGTCGCGACACACAGTTTGGAAAGCTCTGCACTAAAGAGAGGCTTGCAAAGATATCTTTAGGCAAAAACTAACAACTGAAAAATGCCATTAGTCTTACAAAAAGGGTTGAGGCTTCCCTCAAACTTTTTTTCCCCCCCATGAAAAAGAATCCCTAAATTTGTTTTGAATTTCACTGTAGTTTAAAATATGGTGGCAATTCTAAATCTTTCCTTTCTCTCCTGGCATAGTTTTTGACTATGAGTTTGCTCCGGCTTTTATGATCCATGCCCAGCCCTTGTTTTTCCACATATAAGAAGTTCACAACTGGAGGGCCAGCATGGCAATGCAGCCCTTAAGGAAAGGAATGGCTGCAGCCTCCAAAGAGTTCCAAAATTGTTACTAAATAATCTTGAACTTAGAAAGGGAAAATTATTACATACATGAAAGAGAGTGCTGGTTTCTGGAAATCTGGTTTCTATCCTAGCCACATCCATTACTTTTTAAAGTGCAGCACACACTCATAGGCAAAGTGTGGCCCATAGCTAAGAAAAACAACTGTGCATTATAACAAGACATTTACTTAAGTGTGCCTCCTAAACTAACATTACTAACACCAAACTAAGCTCACCCCTATCATCCCTTGTCTTAAGTACTGCTGCTATAATATATGGAAAAAAGCAAGAGATGTTCATTAAAGGTTGTTGGAGATTCTGGCAAATCCAGCATGCCTCATCAGCATATGGATGGCTGCTCTAGGATGCAAGCTCTCCATGCTTTTTGAATAAGCTGTTTCTGGCCACTCCCACTTCCTCTCTCTCTCTCTCTCTACTCCTTCGACTGGGAGCAAAAGCACACGGCTGTGTGCTATTCCATCCTAGGCCAAGATGGGTCTAGGAGATTTTCCCCCCTTTCTACACACATCTCTTGCCAGCAATGACGGGCAAGAGTTAACTAAGCTTAGGGAACAGAAAGAAGAAATGGAACATCATTTATCTACTGAAAATGTTGTACCTGCAATGAATAAACGTAAGGACTCTTTTGTACTTACTTTTCATACCTGCCATGTCTAAGCGTGTGTTTCTTTATGCTAAGGTGGGCTAAAGGTGTAAGACTAACCTGGATCTCTCTAATATGCTAATGGGCTCTGTTTTTAAACAATATTCTTTTTCTGTACACGAGCTTAGCAGCTCTGCTCCATTTCAGTAGTTCTAACAGACTGCTAAATGAGCTTCAAAGGTGACCTAAAGTAGGCAGGACTACTAGATACAAGCTGAGTTGGATGTTCTGAACCTCTTTGTTTCCTTCTAGTGGTTGACCAGATTTCTACAGCCCAGGTATTGTTGCCCTGCCTAAACTGCATCAAATATGTTGGATTATCATTTAAAGCAAATTAAAGATATTGCAGATATTGCAGAACTATACAGCCCAAAACTCCTCACCCTTAGCTATGCTGGTTAGGGGTGCCAGCAGGTATAACTCAGAAACATGAAGGTTTCCCACCCATGATATAATGCTTTCTAACAAAAATCTTTTCTTGTTTACTGGAAACGAAGATAATGGTGTTTGCTATATTCTACAGCATTATTTTCTATATCAGTCTGTGTAAGGTTACAGCCATAGTTGATTAATTGATGATTAAGAGTTAAAGGCAACTAGCTTACATTTTTAAAATTACTCTACAGAGACTGAAAAAGAAGGTGAAAATCTCAACACTTCACATGTAAGCTCAAAGCCCCACATTGCTTTTCATTGTATGGGTAGAACCTGGGCAAGGTCTCACCAGAATGGGTTTACTGCTGACCCTCAGGCCCTTGGCCTGGATCCATCTTTTCCTTGATGCTCTTGCTGGTTCATATGCATAAATCCGTGACAAGACAGAGCAAGGAGAAGGATTTCTCCCTCTAAGTGGTTCTCCTTCTAGGTTCATTTGCCTAGAGGAAGCAGATGAATGGAAAGTGGAAACAATGACAGAAAGCAGGAAAGGGGTCATAGCCAGGACATCTTACTCACGGGCTTTTTACATCTTGGAACTGACACTGTAGCAGGATTAATAAATTTAAAGGATAGGTCTTTGCATTTATAAATTAACAGGTCCTTAGAACTAAAATTCTTGGAGAAAGCAAAATAGGGACCAAACAAGTAAAGGTTTTTAAATCTCCCTACAAAACATCATTTTGCTAATGTATAAAGCAAAGAATTAGTGTGGTGAGAAATATTATGACAATGTTGATGAAAGGATTATTTAACAAAGACTTCGTTTTTACAAATTATATCTGAATATATTAAAATTACAGTACAACTACACTAAAAAGTTCCTATTTTCACTTTGGGGTAAGGCACTATCAACATTTTTTTCAGTTCATTATTTTAAAATAGGGTGTATGAGAACCAGGAAGATGGAGGTTCAAATTTACTGTGGGCCATCTGTTATCCCCATGTGCCCCTCACAGCTGTTGTTGTAGGGGGTAGACTGAAAGAGAGAACTACAGAGAGAACTTGTAGGCTACCTTAAGTTCCTGAAGGAGAGTCTAAGTCTAAGTCTAAGTCTAAATCCAAGACATAAATAAATAAATAAATAAATCAAATGCTTAAAAATATCAACCTAAACATATCATGAAGTTTAGGTAATTTCTACCCTTTAAAGAACATTTATTTCTTGACTTTGCATTTTTCAAATACTTCCTCTATAATGGTTATTGATTCTGCTACGTAATTACATATTTATTGAGTGAATTTGACTAAAAATGATTTAGCTTATTTTTCTGTTTTGTGTGGATTTTTTTTTTCAAATTTAGCAATTTAGATTTTGAGTGCAATAAAGCAGCATCTTAAAATATAATAGAAATTCCACCTCTATGGTTATGTCTTAAACCTTCAAGCTTCAAGCCAATGATTCCAATCCCTGGAGGTGGGTTGGCCACATCTGACTTATAATATCCTCCTTACTTCATATCTCATACACTCCGTATGTCTTGTGTTGCAGCCCCACTGAATTAATAGTGACAGGCTCTAATCCAGAGAATGTGGACATCCAACGAAGCTGTGCCACTGTGTGACAAGTAAGGCATAAAATATGAGGTTAATTAGTTTTATGCACCACCCAGAGTTGGATTAGGGCAGTTTACAAATAAAATAGATACAAAGCCAAATCAGTAAATATATTAAAGTATTTTTGTTGTATAAAAACAAGGGAAAGAAACTTTTTGCAACCGGGGGGAACTGTACTTTCAGTTTTATTTATTTATCTTTATAGCCAAGGGCTGTCACAATTTTTTATTTTAGTTTTAAAATATGCCACTCTTCAAAAGAAGGCATCCCCACTTTTTTTTTTTTCCAGTTTTTCCCATGGGATCAAACCTTTCAACACTCCCCCAGTTCATTTTTGGGATTGTTCGGTTTTTTAAAACCAAAATAGGTGTGATATGCTTAAAGGAGAGTTAACCACACTGATTTTATTTTATTTTTTATTTTACAGAAAACGTGGGAGCCTTGTGGGGGAGAAAGATCTCACTGCTGCTATTAGATGGTTTGCTGCTAAATTTTGGCAGAATTATCTTGGGGCTCCAGGGGCAACACACAGCATGCAGACCAGAGGGGTCCCACCCTTGTTCTAAAAAAAACAAACACAAGAAATCCTGTAATATCTGGGTCAAAAAAGACTTAAGTAAGCACATGACAGATTATGCATATTGTGAATAAATCTCAGTCTGACAAAACATAAAATACATGACAAAACTAACAGCTCCAAAGGCTCCTCAAAGAAGGCAATGACCATTAAAGTAGTTAATACAGTAGTTAATATTTGTCAAGATACTATACTGAGCATAACCTATTCATTTCTTCTAACTTCCTAGTTAGTATGTTACAGCAAATGTCCAAAATAGCTGTCTCTTACTTATGGATTTTGACATTCCCTTATTCATTCATCATATCTCAATATATATTTTGAGACATGAATTCAAAACCCTGAATCTGGCAGTTTTGGCTTTGCTTCATTTCTAATTTTCACAACCTGAATCCCATGCGTTTGTTATTTTTTTAAGACGGTGTTAACTTTTCTATACATCATGGGATTGTGCAGAATATACACATTTTTGCCAATACTTTTCTCAAATACAAGTGGTTTAAATCTTTCTATTTATTTATTACTTTGCAGATGTATAACCTATGTTCTGAAAACACTAAAGCACTAGTACGTGAGAAAGGCTCTGGCAAAGTTAATAAAAATGCAACTCCATCTTCAAATCAGAAGCAGAAGTGTAAGCTGTTTCAATTATTCACCTTTTGCCTCTTCCTTAGCCAGCCCACGGCTTTCAAATCTAGGAACAACTCTTGGTCTGGAGAAGAAAGAGGGAGGCCCTCAGTGGAAGGGCTTGAATTTTTCGCCTACCTGGCGAGGTCCTGGGGACGGGGAGGAACACATTCCTAGATGGCTTTGCGTGCTAATGGAAATCAACCAGGGGATACTTTTCTTAAGCTTATGATGTTCTCTGAAGCTGGCATCTCTAGACAAACATAGATCATATTCATTTCACTCTGGAAAACTGCACAGCTAGACCCACTGACATGAAGAGAGAATTCTCACATCATTCACCCTTCTTGTTACTGGAAGCTTTCTTGATTCAGGCAAAACATGCATCGGCTTCAGAGAAGAAAGAAGAAAAGAGCAGGGCAAATCGTATTGTAGCAAATGCAACACAAGCCCAAAGTGGAGAGACCATTGCTACATATAACACTTTTCTGAGTCTTGGGGGGAGGAATTTAAATTTTCTGCTTCTTCACCTAATGCCGTAAAGCTGAAGCTTGTCTACAATGAGATTCACTTGCCTTTAGGTCTGCAACATTCATCATGAAATGATGTTCCTTTCCCTTTTTGGCAAAAGAAGGGTGGCTAAAAGACATTTATACTAAATCCATATAAATTGGAGTAGTTTGGTTTTTGCTTTATTTATGCTTGCATGTTTACTTTGGCCTAAAATTCAAAACAGCTTAGCTAGAGGGAATATTCATGATGCAGTTCAATACCCAATACTTTAAAGGTAAATAGATGATGAATTACTGCAGAAGAGCAACAACATAAATACAGGTTCTAACTATGTTTTAAAGTAACTCTATGAAATGTTAATAAAACAAGTTTTTTATAAAAAAAAAAAAAGTGGGAAGGCTTCATGCTTTATGTTTACCTGATCGCTTTTTTACTTTTTGGCCACAACAGTATTTTCCCTATATTTCCCTATTTTCCCTATATTGTTCAAAATAATAGTGAGCAGATAATAGCAGTTGGGCTAATTATGGATAGAGACTGAAACCTAGAAATAACAAAACTATTTCTTAACTCGGTTTCCATGAATTCTCTCTTTAGTCCTGACTTTTCAACATTGAGAAAAAAATACTATCCAAATGAAATCTCACAGAAAAATATGTACATCCTCTTCTTTTCTGCAGGGTTCAATATCAGATGTTCCCATAACTGATGATGCTTAATAGGAGTTATTCTCACTGCTGCTATCTCAGCGCAGTAGTTGCTGGCAGAAGATTGCGCCCCTCCATGAAATGCAATTCAACCCCAGCACCACGAGCAACATTTGTTACTAAAGCTTTTACAAATTGCATAGAATCTGAGAAAATATTAACCTTTTATAGGAAGAAAATCCAAAAGGTAAAAAACAGTTCAGCACCTATTAAAAAAAAAAGAAGTAAAGAAGCGCTTATTAAATGCAGGAAATGAAGAACAAGCAAATTCTTGCAAATTCAAGATGTGGAACTTAGTCATTACAATCCCTTTCACTATGAAACCGATCATTCACACTGGTCACGAAGGCAGTTCCCTCTCCACTCAAATTATTCACTTGAAGATAAGCTCTCACCAAACTCTTTGGGGGTTTAACTAATTTACTGCACCGATATGGCACGTCTGTTGTAATAACAGGTAGGATGTGTTGGGGTCGGCCATTTATCAGAATTAGGCTTCTTTTCTCACTCTGCAGTGAACGATGCTGCCTCCACTGCTGCTTGCTCTCAGGACTCCCCATCCCCTTACGGGCCCGTAATGTGGCAGGCAAACAAAATTGACAGTCTCTTCTTGTCAACAAGGAGCCATTCTCCCGAGGAGCCACTTAGCTGTGCAGAGGAAGCAACGTATTAATGTGCCTGTCGCAGGAATGTTAATCATCTTCCAGCTCCCTCTGACTTTGACACCAGCAAAATCACCAAATTTGTTTACTAAATGAATCGTAATATGCTAATAAGAGAGCATGACATATATGGTAAAGCCAAACAGATGGTTTGTTTACTCCACTTTGCAACTTTATAAATATTGTAAGTCGGGAAACGTTAGGGAGAATTATTGGGTAACTGGCAGGGGCGGCTGAGCCTTTTGCATACAAAATGCCGTGCCGGAGCAAAAGGGAAGCCATTTGTATCACTCAGAATGCTCACAAGCGTGAATATCAATACGACATCCGTGCAGGCTGCGCACGCTCCCCTGGAGCAAGTGATTCTTCTGAGTTTACCAGGGCATTTTCTCTTGGCTGGGCCTTTTTGCCTGCACAGCTTCTTGTAAAGCTAAAATGGGAGAGTTCGCCACTCCAGCAAGGCTCGGTAATTCAGTACATACCTGTTGAGGTGTTAAATGAAATGACTCTTATGGTGTGAACAGAATTACATTTTCCAACAGCTGCATAGGCTCAAAAGCATTGAGGTCAAGACATAATCTTAATATATTACTATTGTTATTAGTTAAGATCAAAAGACATTACAAACAAAAAGCATTACCACTGGACCAGTTGCCAGAGTTACTCCAAAATGTTGAACTGTAGCACTTTAAGCTCATACTTTACAAGCTGGCTTGATGCAAACCATCTCATCATAGAGGAAGAAAGCGGTGGTGATGGGGAGACTGGAAGTTTCTAACATCCCAAATTAGTCAGTATCTTGTAAAGGAAAAAAATGACCAAGCTTTGCCAAAATAAACTAAAGAACCGTATGGAATAAGCACTGTGTTTAGATCATATCTTTATGCACAGTTGGCAGCAGACTAAATTATAATTAGCAGTCCTAGTTAATTGTTTGAGATTATCAATTCTTCCCCTGTCTCCAGAATGTTTGCAAGCTATCTGCACACAAGCAATTCATACATACCTGAGGAGCGTGGCTTCAGTGGCTTTTATGGATCTTCTGTATGCCATCCATGAAAGGCCAAATTCTTTTTTAATGAATACCAATTCCTGAGATTTATTGCATGGAAGGTTATTTGAACTGAGAGTGATTTTTTAAGCAAAATACTTGATCCAAAATTCATGCCAATTTATTCTCCTAAGAATATTCTCACAACATTTAGGAATTTCTGAACTCAAGATCCATGAAGTGGAAGGATAGGTGGGACACAAATTTTAGAAAAAAACAGGAAATAAATTCCCTGAAATCTCCATCCATAGCATTGGACTTCACAGGTCTATCTGCATTAATGCCATATTATACTACAGCCATTAGTATGCTACCCACACACATTTGGAATTTAGCTACCTCTTCTCCTATGCCATGAAACTGTTATTTGCTGGTTTCAAATATTGGTCTGTGGTACCCAGAAATGGCAGCTATGCTGTATACACACATCATCACTAGGCTGACCATATGTCCCGTTTTGAACGGGACAGTCCCGTTTTTTTAGCATTTTTCAACCGTCCCGTTGTTTTGATAAAAATCTCAATTTTGTCCCGTTTTTTAAACCCGGCGGGAATGGCGCAGGAGGAGGATCTGAGCCAGAGCTGCTGATTGGAGGCAGCCCAGAAGAGGAAGCCCTCCTGCCTATCAGTGCGCGGCAAAGGAGGGCGGAGAGGCAGAGAGGAGGGTGGACCGGGGCGGGGTTTGCAGGTGGGAGCCAATTGCGTGGACCGGGGGCGGGGTTTGCAGGCAGGAGCCAATGGCGCAGACCAGGGGGCAGGGACCCCTGTCTTTTTCATGAACACGGAATATTCATATTTGTCCCGTTTTGCCATCCCAATGTCCCGTTTTTGTCTCAAGGAAGTATGGTCAGCCTAATCATCACACCACAGAGGAGTTACCAACCTGGCTTAAGGAACTGCACAGTGTGATGATAAACACATTTCACATTAAGCAGCTGGAGTGATTTAACAAATTGTGCAGAAGCATCCACAGCCAATTTTTCCAAAGAGATTATAACAATGTCTTCCATTTCTGGAATGCACTGTGAGATGAAAACCTTATTCACACGTGTATGCACCTTGACTTGGTTCAGCTGCTGAGTGCCTCACAGCCAGAGGCTGAAAATAACTGCTGAAAAGCATTGAGATTATATGAAAACCTGAACTGCATTCATTCTGATGGTTCAGTTCATGAATCAAAGTTATCATTAGATTCTTCAGTTAGGACACGATGAACTTTGAGAAACTTTTGATCTACTTGAATTAAGGTTATTATATTGGGAATAATTTAACAATGTAACATTCCCAGCTAGAAAGGAATTGAATGGATTATGTCAACTAGGTTTGAAATTAGAGGAACAACATGAAAGTCAAAAGTTCTTGACTTGAAGTAATATTTTAACTATGAACTGTGGTGTGAACACAAAGATACAAAATCTAGCAACTAATTTCAAAAGTTAAAAATCACAGTTTATTTAGGAGCTAAACTATTTTTGCAATAATTTAAATTTGAATATTGTGATAATATTTCTAAAGCACTGCTAGTTGCATACTCTTTTGATTTCTGACCTACAATGTTCCCTCACATACACTTTAAAAATTATTTTTAGTAATTGCCTATCTAAGCTTTAGTAGTGGATTACCAGCATAGATGTATCTATGCCAGTTCTAGCCCCCAATGTTGGGATCTAACGGAATTGCTCCATATGTTCTCTTGTTATTGGATATTAAATTTGGAGAAGTTTTGTTTTGTTTTTTTAAAAAAATCTCTATTCATAGGAGGCCAAACAAAGAGGAAAAATAAATTGAGGTTTACCCAGGACTACTCTGGAGCAAGAACTGTAAGCAACTGTCCCAGACTGATGCTTATATCACATCTACTCATTCCTGACCAACAAAGAGAATTTCAATAAAGTAGTTTCACTGGTTTAACAGCAGTGAGCTCCTGGGATTGTCAAAGTGCAAAGGCTTTTCCAAGGAGAGAAGGAATCAGCAGCTGAAATATAATTAATCTTTCATTCTCAATGCAAAACTGCCACATACACAGGAGCTCTGCAGTCTGTTAGTGAAGTTATAATGGCCAACAGGCAGAAGGAAAATTGGTCAAAAGTTGGCAGCTGCTGTCATATTTTTAGAATTATGATTAATGACACTAATAATGCAGATGATTACTGATATGTGTATCTCCTGCAGTTTATCATATTGCACTGGCTGCCTACGTCCACAATAAACATGATGCTATCATTTACCTCTTTATTGAAGGCAATCCTTTCTCTTGTGAAGGAGCGCACTCTAATTACTTTGTAATGTTTTATGTCTCAAGCTTTTTACAGCTCTGGACCCCAACAACTGCTTCATATCTACTATTGATTAATTACAGAATGTTTAATCAAAATTTAGAACCTGATGTTGTCATTTATAAGCTTCAAGACTGCCAAGGTACTTAAGGTCTCATTCCAAGTACAAAAAAGAGTGCTGGGTTCAAAACAAATCTCCCAAACATGCAAGATATCAAAGACCTTTACTTCTGGTATTTTGAGATTATTAGTCTTTTCTTGGTTTCCTTCTGTTTTAATTACTTATTGAACCCAACAGGCATTTTTTCATGACACCAGTATGCTTTAGAAGAGACAGAATAAATGGAGTCTTATTCTTCTCTAATACCGAAGCAGCTTATATTTCAGTTCCTATGTTTTAGTTTTAAAATGGTTTCTGACTTTTGGGGGGCAGGGGCATGTAGACTAACAGTATTCACTGCAGCTTCCTTTAGGGAGAAAGTCTTTATAAATGACAACACAGTTTTGAAGTGGTTAAACAAGTAGAAAAAATTTTCAGAGACAAATACATAAGATTTTTTTTTTAATGTGGATTTTTATGGCACTGTCATACAACCATTCACCGTTGAAGTTAAGTGTTTTTTTAATACCATTACCGAACTGCTGAAATGGATGCTAATATAGCTTGGAGTGCTAATGTCAAGTCCTGGTAATAAAAAAGACAGACTGCTGAATGAAATAATTTCAAGTAAAAAAAAAAAAGGAAGAGAAGAACAAAAGTGCTCTCGCTTTCCACTTTTATTGAATTGGGACTGACTGAGCCAATTGCTTTAGAAGTCTGTAAAACACAATTACTAGTGAGCCGAGTGACCCAGCTGTGCCCCCTTTGTGACTGTATAGGCTAAAAAGCCTGTAGAATAAGTGCTGTTTCTATATATGGTTATCAAACTTCGGAGATGCTGCCTTCTGGATTCACTGAATGGGTACCCTTTCTCAAGAAATCTTGAAACTCACTGCATACATGGTAGCTAAGGTATCTCAGCCACTTCTCAAATGCCTGTGTTCAAGAATGCAACTGATCATGTGATTTTTCTCATTCTCAATCTTTTAAAAGAAAATCCAAGGACTGTCAGCGTAAACCTGTATAAATAGCCTCCAACAGGCTTCCTGAGGGCTGGATGCAAAAATAGTACTTGAGATGTACAAGTATAAAATTTAACTGTCTTCTTTTTATATTTTGATCTCAAGTTTAATTATGGGACAAAGTGATTTAGATGAATAAGAAAGAAAGAACTGTTCTGGCAAGGACTTAAAAAAAGTAAAGGAACTTCATAACCTACAAGTCAACTTTTGCACTATATCATGAATTTTTGTATTAAATTTGATATGGAAATTGGAATTTAGAAACATTATGAAAATGAATGGGTACCATTGCAAAATGTTGTTCAAGTGAATCCCAGCCTGACCTTTGAATTTTACAGAAAAAAAAATGCTTCTTTGCAATTAAGCCTATGGGTTATGTATTTACAACATACAACTTTAGGCAAATCAAAAGTTTTTGTGGGGAAAAGCTTTCTTGTCCACATAAGTGTTCAAATCTTTTAGGAGAAAATGTACATTAGAAAGTTAAAGTATGCTGCATTCAAACAAAGATCTTCACAATAATGCTGATCTAAGAATATCTGTCTGGAAATGTCTGATCCCAGAAAAAAGAGAATTAGCTCCTTTCAAATCTCATTAAAAGGCCTTGCCTCCCAAAGCTCAAGCTTGAGACCGATATTTTGACTAACCACTGATATTACTCCATATTTAATTGATATTACAGTACTGTCTAATAATTGCACATTTATAGGGCAAAAAAGGAAATGGTACACTTCAGTAAAATGTAAACTACCGTGTAAATATTGAGTTTTTAATAGTGGGCCTTAACAGCTAATGTTCGGGGGGAGAAGAATGCAAAAATAAAAGATGTAAGAGTGATGCAGCATTGACCTTAACATCAACAGGAAGACTCTTCTTGAGGCCACTCTTGGGGGAGCCATATTATGATTCTGTGAAAATCAGAAAAGTAATTCTGATCTGGAAGAATGAGTGTGAAACACAGGACCCTGATTAAAATGTCCTTCATGCATGGCTTTATTTAAGAAGTTCTTTTAATCAATCTCTTATCTCTGCTGACCATCCTAATCCTTATAGTACAATACATATTTAGTCCCAGTCCCCTCCCCGCTGGCCAAAAACCACCTTTTTAAATAAAAATTCTATTATATCTTCTTCTGCATCAGTATGTATGGTCTTCATTAAGTTTCAAGAAAAGCACCTCCAACTCTCTAAGAAAAGCAATTAACTTCATGATTTAGTTTAACTTTCCTGCAATATCAATTTATTTGACAGGGTTGCATTGTTTTAAAATTGCCTGGTTACAGTCAAATCACTCCTAGTTGTGAACTTAGATACTGTTCTAACACTGCAAACAAATACCGAACAATCCACGTTTCTATCAACTTCATTATTTCCCTGCATATCCTTGTGAAGAACAATTTATTTTATCCAACTTAAAAAACTTAGTCCCACCTCACCCCACTTTTCCTAGCTTTTTGGGAAGGCTTCACATTCTAGCACTGCTAACATTAGCAATGGTGTTCTATATTTTATAGGATACTTTTCAACAGTGTCTGCAAATTGTTTGCAAATGGATTGCTACATCACTGAGAGAGATTTCACTGAGACCAAGTGGGGGGAAAATGTATGTGATTATAGTGAACTATATATGCCTTTATCTAGTTAGAAGAGGCATTCGCTTGGGACAATGGATGAAGAACTCTGCAGTTCATTTATCTTTGATCAGTCACTGAGGATCTAAGATAATACTATCCCATTTTGCCAAGTATTTTAAGAAAGTAGAATTCCCTAGCCACTTTCAGACCAAACTGTTTGCAGAGGAAGAGGAATGCAGCAGGGGGAAAATGCAAAGCCAGCCATTATTTACTTCTGATATCTTTTCTTATGAAGTTAGAAAATTAACTAATCATAGAAAGAAGACATTATGAACAGAAGACACTGCCTGATAGCATGGTTGATTTGGCAAGGCAAGAAACAAATTCCTTGCCTTGCAGAGCAGTCCCAACTCGCCAGCAAAATGGCTTCGAGCTAAAGCACAATTGAAAGTATGCCTGGAGATGTATATTTTTCAAAAAGAAAAGAAGCACTTTTAAATTCTTTTGTTAAATTGTCGCGCAAAGAGCTAACACCTTCAAGTGCTATATCTCTTCTTATTAAGTCACAATTAATTACACATGCATTTAAGGTCACCACAACCTAGTATAAAGTACCTTCTTTCTAGTAGTACTTATGGGCTCCCCAAAATCGCATACATTTGTTGGGAAAGCAGTTTCCAAAAGTTAACTTTGTAAGTTTCAAAACCTAGCGGGATGATTGGAAAAGGAGGGGGGATGGTTGCTGTTGTGTTCAAGAGGTGATAACAGGAGGCAGGTAGTATTTGTTCACATCTTCACCTTTGTTGATAATGTATGCAGTGGCTCATCGGACGTATTTAATGTTAATTTATTCAAGCACACCTGTACAGGGCTGAGAGTCAGGTAACTAGATGAGCAAGTAGCATGCTTCCGCTTCCTTGATCTAACTACCCAGAGGCCTATCTCCACACAAATTTAGTTCTGGGAACATCAGCAGGTTTTAATAAACCCAATCCAGATGTCTTTCTCCATACAAATCAAGGAGTTTACAAGTTTAAATCTGGACTGATTTAACTAGCAACCTAATGGCAGAATCACACTTGGCACCAATAGTTGCCTCATATTTATTTATAAGTCACCCTGAGCAAATATTATTTTGTTTTTAAATTTATTCAGGGGGTTGAATCACCTTTCCCACCTTGCAGACAAACACACATGCTTTTTGTTCTGTGAAAAATTTAAAGAGAAATGTTAACAATTAGCATCCTTTACTCAGAGAAAGGCAATGCATGAAGTTCCTTCTTTGTAACTTGAAGCAGTTAACAGTGGTACTGCAGATGCATTTATTTGACATTAACCCAGGAAATGAAAAAGTGAAGTAACATGTCTGCCTGTGCAGAAGAGTCGCGACCTAGACCCGAGTAACAAGGAAGATTTACACTGCCAATTGCTGACAGCAATAGAAAATGGATATTGACTTATTAGCATGTTTAAGAGTGATACAAATGAAAGCAGTAAGTTTCTTCAACTTTCAAACATCTAACAAGCCCCATGTGGGCATCTATCTCTATACAGTTGCAAAGCCTATGGGCATCCTAATCTCAAGTAGGCCACTGATAAACTGTATTGCCTAGCCATTACTTGTCCAAGGCTTCTCTGAAGCTGGGAGTATCAAGATTTTCTTGGAAGACGCCATTTTAAGTAAGACGCTATGTTTTTATTAAGAAGCCCTTGGCGTCATAATGAAAACTGTGTTATCCACATGACAAGTGGGTAAACAAGAAGGGCTAGCATCAAAGATAATTATCGGAATGCCATTCCGAATGCTCAGGCCCACAGGCAGAAGATAGCAAGGCTGTAACCAGATTATGCTGAGCTTATGTCTTGACCAACTCAGCACCTCTCTCTTTTTTCCATTTCAGTTGTTAAAGCATGTTGAATATGAGAGGCCATATGCTGCTTAACATTTAAGTCTTATTGTTTAAGACATTTAAGCCTTAACACTTAAGTTTTATTGTGCACCGCCCAGGGTCCCCACTGGGGGAGATGGGCGGTAATATAAATTTAATAAAATAAATAAATAAATAAATAAATCTCTTTTTTCTTATTTTTAATGCATATTATTGAAAGAATAACTGGGCTTCCGGTGGGAAATGGTGGACCGAGCGGCTGTGCCCACGAGCTTAGCAGGCGGAGCTGACATTGTGGCAACTTTTTCCAGGCTCAGGCAGGTTCTCCTGAAGCCCAGAAATGTTTTCCGGATAAAGGAAAACACCAGGAATCACCCCATCTGTCCTCCGGACGGCTGCTTGCAGCCAGAAGATTGCAAACAGCATTTCGCATTCAACTGGTAAGAGCTAGCCGGGAGGTGGGGACGTCATCACTTTCCAAGCTGCGCTGTAGCCTTAAAAGGACACTAAGACCGGCCACCCCATTTCTAAATCACCAATTTATATTTTTTTTAAGTATGCGTACCGTAAGAGAGGCTTTCTACAGCAAGGAGAAGCTGGCTGTCTTGGTGCTTATCATTATTTTTTGGATTACTTTTTTGTTAAAAAATTCTTTTTTAAGTTTTGGATTTCATTCTCCTTCCAAATATAAAGGAAGATTGAGAGTAAACAATTGTCTTCCTGTTATTATTTTTGTATTAAATTTGAAGATATTAGCATTTTCCTACATGTTGAATCGGCTGATTTGAACCTTCAGTTTTCTGTTTTCACTTTCCCCTGGGAACTGTCTGTTTATCTCACTTTCGCTTGTGTAAATACATTTTGGAACTTTTTCATATCCTCAACTTTCGCAGGTTAAGCTCCTAGGGGGCGACATAA
Source organism: Charina bottae (assembly GCA_023362775.1). Lineage (NCBI taxonomy): Eukaryota > Metazoa > Chordata > Lepidosauria > Squamata > Charinaidae > Charina > Charina bottae. The sequence goes on along the minus strand of JALMGJ010000002.1, from coordinate 196,017,364 downwards.
TCTACTGCGTGAGACATGGAGGATTTTAAACAGATTTCTTCTGACTTCTACCAAGCTTTTATGCAAGATATTCAGGACATCATGGAAAATATGAGATCTAAAATGTGCCATCAGGTTGGGGATGTGGTGGATGAAACTGAGGAATTCAACAGCAATAGAAACGTTTCTTTTAAGAGTAAGATTGGGATTTTTATTGAGACGCTGGATGAAGATAACATCGGCCCGCCCCACCCGTGCATGCAGAGAGGGCATGCTCCGGACCCCCTCAACAAGAGAATTCCATCTAGCGGGGTCCAGGAGGTGTGCCTTCTCTGTGATAGCACCTGCCCTGTGGGATAACTTGCCCCCTGAGGTGAGACTGGCACCCTCGCTCCTGGCCTTTCGGAAGGCTCTTAAGACCTGGCTCTGCCGCCTGGCCTGGGACGACAGAGGTGGCAGTGCCTCTTGGGGTTGGCTGGCCCCGTAGCACGATGATCTACTTTGCGGGTTCTGATCCATCTAATCCATCTTGGATTTTATTTATTTTATGCTTGGTGTGTTTTTTAGAAATTTTGTATAGTTTTAAATTTTTTACTTGTTGTAACCCGCCCAGAGTCCCTTGTATGGGAGATGGGCGGGGGATAAACTGAATAAATAAATAAATAAATAAATAAAAGATCGGATAGTGGACTTGAAGAAATTTAAGGGAGAGATCTGCAAGTCACAAGTGAAATTGACTTTCTGGTGGAATGCCATGAAAAGAAGCTGGAATTTTTGAGGGGGGCAGTTGGGCTGTTTGATTCTTTTAAGAGAAAAGCTCTGTGCACATTGTGGGGATATGTAAATTCTGTGGTTTATTTTGAAGTGGGATAAGGGTTAAATAATGTTTATTTGGTTTCCTTTAAGGGTCATTTGCTTTTAGAGATCTGGATTAAAATTATTAGGGTTAAAAATAATGTGTTCATTTGGATGGTTTTAAGGATTTGATTTAAGGTTACTGTTTTGAATTGTCCTTGTTTTTTGGGCTTATTAAGATTAAGATTACTAAAACTGTTGTATCATCAAATATAATAACAATCTATGTGCTTTTTAATTTGATTCTTATTTTAGTAGACAGAAATGTACAGAATAGTGGTAGGAAGGGAATAATTAAAAATGTGTTATCTTTTGGAGGGGAGAAAGATGTTTAGGTGGTTTATATGATTTTTTTATTTTAATATAAGGGGGAGGAGTAACTGTACTTAGTCAAAGTGAAATGATTTATAGAAATAATGTGGTTTTGGTTTAATATAGAATAAGAGACTGATTATGGAAATTTTTCTATATCCTTGCTGTTAAAAGTCGGAAGCCACATCTTTTTGTAAATTTGAAAAAAAAATTCTCTTGTGTTTTTGCACCTTTTTAGTTCTTTTTCCTTCTTTGTAATTTTTGTTGTTTTGTTGTTTTGTAGTTTTTATTCTTCTTTTGAAACCTAATAAAATTTATTTTTTTAAAAAAAAGAAAGAATAACCCTGCATGGCCACAAGCTTATTCTTTGGGATAACTCCCCTCTTTCTTCTAATAAGACTTTATTTGTTGAAAGAGATGAATTAAATTTCATTTTCATAAATATAGTCATGTACTCAAGCCATTGACAAAATGCAATTACTACTATAGAAGTGCTCAAATTATGCCTTAGATTTAATGGTAACATGTGACATTCTTCATGTACACATTACATTAGAAGCGTCACACTTCTGCTACAACAATTACTGCTAGAATGGCTACAACTGGGTTCTAATGCCCATTAAGTTGATTGAAGTTTATTCCCTTTCCATTATTATTCCTTTACTTATTTGGCAACGAAGTAAGTAAGACAGTGTATGTTCAAGGCTTCCTTTGCTTTCTAAAAGACTAGACAGGTCATAAGATTCTTTTATAAAATTTCCTTTAAGAAGTAATCTCTAAGAGAGTCAAGAAAAAAAATGTTACCTCATAGAAAAGTTTATTAAACTAAATAATACCTCAAATGCTTATCTAATCATTTAGAATTAATAAGAAGCTTAATGTTGATCTGAAGAATTAATATTAAAACATTAATTCTTAATCTCAAATATATTTATACATTGGTAGGTTAGACTTTTCAAAATTCAGTATGTTGTAACCAAGTGGAAGATCACCACTTAATTCCAAAATAGCCTTCCTTCATCGTATTCTGTCTTGTGTTCCAGTTAACCTTCCAATTATGGTTAGCATCAGATTGTGAAATAATACATTCAAAAATAAGTGTCCCTATGATTTATTTCTTAAATGTATGCAAAAGCTACTAGTGTTTTTGCTAAACCTACTGGAT